>CM077438.1:47702303-47989803 GCA_039654765.1 Mylopharyngodon piceus
AATAACGTATTAAACAGATCATAAACTAATAAAGATGGAGAATGTGAGCACCATGTGCTCAGGCTCTGGCTGAGCTGTTCTCAGCACCGTCAAAACAAAAGTCCACCGCACTATCAAAATAAAAGTCACAACAAGCACAGTTTACTTCATTTCAGGCCCTATTATTATACCATGTATGTGTTTACTTTTTTTTGTAAAACCAATGTATAGTTGCCATTTGATGACTATTAATGCTGTAGAAAAGCAATAAAAAATTTCAGGAAGAGCATTTTCAGCTTGTTTTTTATTTTTATATAACAGTATGGCATGCAATTGCTTCAAACAATGGTATAAAGCTATTTAAATCATTTTAAATGTAAATTGCGATAATCATAATTAATAATCGCAATTACAAAAAATGCAACCGTTCAAAAATTTACATACCCTTGATTCTTAATACTGTGTGTGGTTACCTGGATGATCCACGACTGTTTTTATGTTTTGTGATGGTTGTTCATGAGTCTCTGTTTGTCCTGAACAGTTAAACTGCCCAATATTCTTCAGAAAAATCCTCCAGATCCTGCAAATTCTTCAATTTTCCAGCATCTTTTGCATATTTGAACCCTTTCCAGTAGTGACTGTGATTTTGAGATGCATCTTTTCACACTGAGGACGACTGAGGGACTCAAACACAACTATTAAAAAAGGTTCAAACATTCACTGATGCTCCAGAAGAAAACATGATGCATTGAGAACCAGGGGGTGAAAACTTTTGAACAAGATGAAGATGTCCAAATTTGTCTTATTTTGTTTAAATATCTAATTTTTTCATTTAGTACTGCCCATCGGAAGCTACAGAAGATACTCACGTTTCCCGGAAGACAAAATAAGTAAAATTTATCTTGATGTTCAAATTCAAAAGTTTTCACCCCTCGGCTCTTAATGCATCGCGTTTCCTTCTGGAGCATCAGTGAATGTTTGAACCTTTTTTAATAGTTGTGTTTGAGTCCCTCAGTTGTCCTCAGTGTGAAAAGATGGATCTCAAAATCACAGTCACTGCTGGAAAGAGTTCAAATATGCAAAAGATGCTGGAAAACTGAAGAATTTGCAGGACCTGGAGGATTTTTCTTAAGAATGTTGGGCAGTTTAACTGTTCAGGACAAACGAGACTCATGAACAACCATCACAAAACATAAAAACAGTCGTGGATCATCCAGGTAACCACACACAGTATTAAGAATCAAGGGTATGTAAATTTTTGAACTGGTCATTTTTATAAATTCAGCTATTTTTCGACTATATGTAAACATCTTTTATGCAAAATATCTTATTCAAGACAGTACTAAATAAAAAAATAACACATTTTGCATGATCCCTCTTATTTTGTTAAAATTAACATTTTGCAGATTCTGCAAGGGGTATGTAAACTTTTGAGCACAACTGTAAGTAGCTTACAAATATATTAATATTAACCTTTAATATTATAATGATGTACCAGCTGTGGTTCCCTGTATAGTATAACAGCATTAGTTGAGAAATAATTTTTTTTTTGAGGATATTTGCCATGGCCCCAAATTAATCAATAATGAATCAAAGGTAATCAAATCGAAATCAAATCGCAAGCTTCTGAATCAATTTTTTTTTTCTTTTTACTTGAAGCAAATATTGTCTTTTCCATTTATTTTCTAGTCAGAGTGCACCAGAATGCTTAGTTTACATGTTAAAATAACAAAAAATGTAATTATTTAATAAATATGTCACCTTTTTCACCTCTTTTGAGTTCATCAGACACAGTATCGTATCGTATTGCCTGCATTTGACCGAAATTACAGAATCGTCAGCCACCGGACTACCTAGATAGCACTGTGAATGTTTATATGGGTGTCAGTGCATGGGACACTACACAGGCCTATAATTTTGGTTTTAAAAAGATTTTCCCAAAAAATAGGCAAGAATAAACCTGGTGTCCTCCAGTGGCATGCTCAGACCTCCGCGAGGGCAGGGGCGAAATCGCGTTCCGGGGGAGGAGAAATGGGAACGCGGGGGCACCGCGATGCGACCGCAAAGGGCACTTTCACTTTCGCGATCAAAGGGGCAGGGGCTCAAGCTCAATCTACACAATCGCAATTCTTTATATGCATATATTTTATATTCTCTATGTATATATTGTATCATTAACTGTTCATTTTGTATCCGTATTTTTCCAGCTAAATAATATACAAAACATGACATTTTTTTTTAAAAAAAAGTCTAGTCATTATCTTAATCACTTAGTGCCCCCCTATTTTCTGGTGCCCCGGTGCACTCGCCCAATCCCGTCTATGGACAATCCGGCCCTGATGTGAGAGTCTCTTTTCTAGTGGTGCAAATCTTATAACGGTGTTGGAGCGCGCTGGTGAACGCGCCACTCATGCTAAATTAAACAACTGGGCTTCAGTCACAGTTAAATTGCGCAGGCAACTGATCCATTCAGTTCGTACAGCTTATAAAAGCTCCGAACGCGAGATGTATTCAATCAATTAATGGTCTGATTCAAAGTTTCCGTGTGGGCGCTCAGAGTGCCAGCAACATGTGAGAAGTTCCGATTCGCAATAAAAAGTGAGGGTATGCTACTGATTAAAATATAGAAGTGAATATAGAATATCCTCAGTTCAAGCACCATAAACATTAACAATATACAGTGTGTGTGTGTGTGTGTATATGTGTATATATATATAACTATATATATTCTGAGACACGTAGTAACATGTGATACACGTTAAAACCTTACAACACGTGAAAACATTTTTCACGTGTCCTCCACATGTTAGTAACACGTTTCCCACATTTTGTCGCACATGTAATCACATAATCGGAAAATAGTTAATTATACTCACCCTAGATGATAGTCTTTGGAGAGATCAGACCCCAGACAGAAGTTATCTTCTTTCTTTCCTTCTTCTTCTACTTTTGATTTTATGGCGGGTTGCGAACCAACTTCAAAGGTGCATACCGCCACCTACTGTGATGGAGTGTGAAAAGAATGAACTTTAATCCACTCATCCTAATAAATCTCATGATTGCATTTATCATTTTCTCTGCATTTGATCCATCAATTAATATTGTACTTAATGTGAAATCTTGGTATCCCAGTGATTGCAGTTCCTCCTCAAGACTTTTTCTTTCTCTTTCATATACATTACATACCATCATTACATGTTCCACTGTTTCCTCTATTAAACGTACTTCACATAAACCTGTATTATGTTTCCCTATTATATGTAATGTGTGAATAAGATTCGAATGCCCTGTTCGTAAATGAGTGAGGATAACTTGTTCCCTTCTGCTTATATTATGAATGATTTTAGATTTCTTTATACTCTTTTGAACTTTTTTGACCTGTTTGATATGAATCCCAAAATGTTTGCCACTTCCTATTACAAGCTTCTAAAATTAAATATTTTCCTTCTGATCTACTGATTAAAATATTTATGCTTGGTTCATCCATTTTTAAAGTGTCTTTAGCCATTTTGTCTGCTTTCTCATTATCCTGAATTCCCACATGTGCAGGTACCCATATAAAACGAGTATTCCTATTTGTTTTATACTGTATAACATAATCATGATTTCTATTAAAATGTCACTTCTATTTGTTTGCATTGATTGTGAACTCATAAGAACCGCCATTGAATCAGAACATATTATTACTTTATCTGGTCTTATTTCGTAAACCCAACCTAGTGCCATTAGGATTGCTACCATCTCTGCTGTATACACAGATGTACCATCTGATATTCTTAGTTATCTTCTTTTGCTATCTTCTTTTACTTTTGTGGCAGTTTACGGTGCGTTGTCACCACCTATTGGACTGGAGCGGAAAAACATACTGCTTTTCCACAGTGCAGACAGAAATAAAGGAGGCAAAGATCTTTAAAATATATAAAAGCTATTTATTTATTTATTTATTTTTAAAGCGCTTAATTTTGTCTGAATTCACCTCCTAATCAGTGGAAGAAATTAAGTTTTATTTAGGGCAAAAATGACAACAATGCAACTGTAGAAATGTCCTATTTGGAGGCATATTTAACAATTTAAGTGATCAGTTTCCAGCTGTTCCAATACTTCTCCCATGTAGAATAAAGCCGCGGTCAGTTTGAATGTGCGAAATTTCGTCGGATGCTGCAACGGTCGTGATATGACGTCACGGTCTACAGCGTCTTTTTTATAAACATGAATTCAACATATAACATATAGTAATACATTCAAAATGTAAAAATATACAACCTACTCGACTTTACTGCAAAAATATCATTCTTTTAATTCTTTTTAATTCGTGCCGTGACGAATCCATCTTCTACTGGTAGCACATCTTCACGTGATGCGAATTCGCAGGTCAGAGTTCACTAAACTGGGGCTGCGTTCCGCTCCACTTTTAAGCTGTGTCCCAATTCAGGGGCTGCGCACTTCGAAGTGCATGAAAGGGGCGGGCCTTTGAAGTGGAGGAAGGTCTAACTGAGGTGCAGGGTTGCCAGGTCTGCACAACAAAACCATCCCAAAAGTAGCGTAATCACGGCAACGGTGTAAAAGTAGCCCAATTCCAGACGTGGCAACAATGAGCCGAGCGTCGTTACATGGCTAGCGGCTGTGTGACAGCTGACAGCAGACGTTTGTGACTGGATTTTGAAAAGGGAAATGGATGCAGAAAAGTTTTATGACTTTTTATTGGGTTTTGACATGCTTCAATGCCGGCGACAGTGGGACACCGGACCATATAAACAGGTCAGATATGTATGGTTAAACTGTGTAATATAAGTTTTATATCGTTAGCAACTATTAGTTAACCTTGTTTATTTCTTATGTTAAATGTAACGTTAACTGTGAAAATATATTTTCATATTTATACATTTACTGTGTATTTAAGTCTAAATTTTAAGAACAGTACTTTAGGATTTTATTCAACTCCACTCCATCTCAGAGACAATATTGTGTTTATGAAATCTGACGTTTTGGACATCATGGATATTCAATTTTGATTTAGATATTACATATTGGTGAAAAAATATGAACACTATATAATAGAAACACTAAAAATGTTTAGTCCCAGACTAAAATGCATGTTTGAGTTGTTTTAACTAACAACGTGAAATGAAGCGTACATCTCAAGACACTTCGCACTCTACCCTATCCCATAATTCATTGTGTGCCGGAGTTCTATGAAGGTATATTTGGTGCAAAACAACTGAGCACCTGTGACAGTGGAATTTGTAGTTGTAGAGAATAGCCACACACGTGTATCAGTGGAAGTCACAGAGAAAAATGTTTTAAGAATTGCAACTTGTATTTTTTTTCTCTCCCACAAACACAACACAACAGTTACACCTTCTTAAATTCTTCTTTGCAGGTGCACAAATCCTATTCTACAAAACACAAATTAAGAAACTCGTACGCTCACATTTTTGCTACAGTTGACGCAGTGAATATGGTGCAAAACGCATTCACACACCCGCATCAAAAAATGTTAAGTCACGGACAAATTTTGCTCATCCGCAAATCAGTATGTGAATTCATCAAATGAGAGTTGCACACTTGTAGAATTTTTTCTTGGATATTTTTCTAGCACAAACACAAGTATACATAAATACAGCTGCTTGAATCTGCTGCGACGAGTCTCAAACACTGTTTTTCGCTTTCAAGACTTTTGCGCGCTTGCACTTTTGCACCACAGGTCTGTCAGGCATTTGTTCCACCGACACTGGCCATAGTGTTTGGTGGGCGTATGGCAAAAAATATTTTAAAAAAAGGATATCAATGTTGTTGTGCTCTTGAGCAAACATTTTTATTGCAATATGATCAATTATGTCTTTATTTACAATGTGACTGCCCGTGAATAAAGAATATTTTTTATTGTTGTATCACTTTAGAAAACTGGCGAATCACATCTCTCCTGGCCATTGGAACATGTCTGTACTGACAGATTTTGAGGTACAGCTTTTTAACTTCTTTGCTTGTAAACTTTTAATATCTGTAGTGAAGTATTAAGAAAGAATGCAGTACTCACTTGTCACAAATAACCCACTGAGGGTGAATTGAGTAAACCAAGTGCACGTTTTTAGCAAAACTAAAAACAAACATAAAAACTTTACTTAAATAAAACAAAAAACAATAACCGGATGTGACCGCTTCACATCAAGAAGGGGATGCCATTTGTAGGGGTGTTCCAAACGAATCACCTGAATCCCTTTACGAAGGGCCCTTCCACAAGGCCGTTAGTGAAGGGTACATGCGATGGTCACTTCGAGGAAGTAATTTTATTATTTATGGTCCCAGCAAATACTCATGATTCATTCATTTTAAAGCTAGATGGCAGGAGAGTTCGAGTTAACAAACATAGCAATTCAAGCTGTTTTGTTTTTTTCGTGATATATTTCACACATTATTGTCATGTTATGTTTAAATAAGTTTCATAGGTTAGAAATGTGTTGAGTTATACATTGTCCAAAGATGAGACGGCAAATTTTAAAGTTGAGAACACTGAAATACACTCTCACACACATATATTTTAAAAAAAAAAAAATATATATATATATAAAATGTATCTTTATTTGCAACAGCTATGTTAACAGCAATAATAAGAAACTTCTGTCGTAAGAACAGCTAATCAGCTGATAGACACCGTGCTGTGTTGTCATGAGAACATCCCAGGTGAAGATAATGAAGAAATTACGTTGCCCCCTTCGCCAAGTGCATTCCAAACGGCTACATAATGGCACGCAAGTGCCCTGCTCCCTCCAAAGTCCCCACTTCAAGGGCTCTGCCGTTCGAAGGGAGTAGGGCATAGGGATGCTCCCTTCCGTTTGGAATTTGCCCAAGATAGCGATCATAGCCTCCTTCTTCTTTTACTTTTGTGGTATGTGACAAACCGACTTCAGTGCATTTCTCCACCTACTGGACTGGAGTGTGGAGAGAATACTGCGGTTCGATACCAGCGTTCTGAAAACAAATAGAGCTGAGTTCTGTATGAGAGGACAATAAACACATATGAATGTGAATGTAAATATATATATATATATTAGGGGTGTAATGCTACACAAAACTGACGGTTCGGTATGTACCTCGGTTTTGAATTCACGGTTCGGTACAGCAGGGTGAGAAAACTAAACAAAAAATTGATTTTTATTATTAAACAGTGGTTTACTGAACAAATTGTATCTAACTATGTAGGGAGCCCTTACTTGAACATTACTATAATATTAAAGGTTAACAACAGAACCCAAACTATGAAAATGTTTGAACAGGATAAAGATGTCCAAATTTTTCTTATTATAAATATCTTTTTTTTTTTCATTTAGTACTGCCCTTCGGAAGCAACAGAAGACACTTAAATGTTTGCCAGAAGACAAATTAAGTACAATATTCCTTGATCTTCAAATTCAAAAAGTTTTCACCCCCCATCTATTAATGCATCGTGTTTCCTTCTGGAGCATCAGTGAATGTTTGAACCTTTTTTAATAGTTGTGTTTGAGTCCCTCAGTTGTCCTCAGTGTGAAAAGATGGATCTCAAAATCACACAGTCACTGCTGGAAAGGGTTCAAATATGCAAAAGATGCTGGAAAACTGAAGAATTTTTGGGACCTGGAGGATTTTTCTTAAGAATACTGGGCAGTTTAACTTTAAAAATTATTTTCCGTCGTTACCAATAGAGTTCAGTGGAACGTACGACCATAGTTGACTAACGATGCTTTCGGGAAACGCACCCCTGATTGGTTGATTGATAAAATATATATTTTATATAAAATAATGTTCATAAATCATTTTCATAAACTTAAACCTCTAACTTTTTTTGTTTTCACTTTTTAAACTTTTTTTTTTTTACTTCAACGATTCTGCCCAGGGTCTTTTTTTAAAATGAGACAAAACTTAAGTCTGTGCTCCCAAGCTTCAAACTTTTATGACAGTTTTTTGACAACTTTTTTTAATTGACGCACAAGGGTTAATATCACTTTATTCACAGACTGACAGAAGTCAACACCACAGCACTCCTTTAACCTAACAACTTCTCAAAATTTTCAAATCATGCTGGACAACACGGATCATCAAGGTTTGTCAAAGCCACGGCAACACACTACTTTCCCCAAATTGGCTTTGATGACCAAGACAAACTTACATGAACAAATGTTGCTCTGTTGGAAAGAATCTCACAACTTTTTACAGATATTAGTTACAGATATGGTTTCTATCCAGTGTGGATCCTCCAATGTTTTTTCAGATGTTCTGTCTGAATCTCTTGTCACAGTGTGAACACTTGTAAGGTTTCTCTCCAGTGTGGATCCTCTCGTGTGTTTTCAGGGATACTGAATGACTGAGTCTCTTGTCGCAGTGCGAACACTTGTAAGGTTTCTCTCCAGTGTGGACCCTCTCATGTGCTTTCAGAATTCCTGACTGACTGAATCTCTTTTTGCAGTGTGAACACTTGTAAGGTTTCTCTCCAGTGTGGATCCTCTCATGTGTCTTCAGGTCTCCTGACCGACTAAATCTCGTCACAGTGTGGATCCTCCAATGTTTTTTCAGATGTTCTGACTGTCTGAATCTCGTCGCAGTGCGAACACTTGTAAGGTTTCTCTCCAGTGTGGATCCTCTCATGTCTTTCCAGGGATCCTGAATAATTGAATCTCTTGTTGCAGTGTGAACACTTGTAAGGTTTCTCTCCAGTGTGGATCCTCTCATGTGTTTTCCGGGTTCTTGAAAACCTGAATCTCTTGTTGCAGTGCGAACACTTGTAAGGTTTCTCTCCAGTGTGGATGCTCTCATGTCTTTTCAGATGATATGAGCTACTGAATCTCTTGTCGCAGTGCGAACACTTGTAAGGTTTCTCTCCAGTGTGGATGCTCTCATGTCTTTTCAGATGATATGAGCTACTGAATCTCTTGTCGCAGTGCGAACACTTGTAAGGTTTCTCTCCAGTGTGGATGCTCTCATGTCTTTTCAGATGATATGAGTTACTGAATCTCTTGTCGCAGTGCGAACACTTGTAAGGTTTCTCTCCAGTGTGGATCCTCTCATGTGTTTTCCGGGTTCTTGAAAACCTGAATCTCTTGTTGCAGTGTGAACACTTGTAAGGTTTCTCTCCAGTGTGGATCTTCTCATGTGTTTTCAGGTCTCCTGACCAACTAAATCTCTTGTCGCAGTGCGAACACTTGTAAGGTTTCTCTCCAGTGTGGATGCTCTCATGTCTTTTCAGATGATATGAGCTACTGAATCTCTTGTCGCAGTGCGAACACTTGTAAGGTTTCTCTCCAGTGTGGATCCTTTCATGTGTTTTCAGACTAACTGAACTACTGAATGTCTTGTCGCAGTGCGAACACTTGTAAGGTTTCTCTCCAGTGTGGATCCTCTCGTGTCTATTCAGTCTTCCTAAAACACTAAATCTCTTGTTGCAGAGAGAACACTTGTAAGGTTTCTCTCCAATGTGGATCCTCTCGTGTATTTTCAGGTCTTTTGAATCACTGAATCTTTTGTCGCAGTGTGAACACTTGTAAGGTCTCTCTCTAGTGTGGATCCTCTCGTGTATTTTCAGGTCTTTTGAATCACTGAATCTTTTGTCGCAGTGTGAACACTTGTAAGGTTTCTCTCCACTATGGATCCTCTCGTGTCTTTTCAGATGTCCTGACTGACTGAATCTCTTGTCGCAGTGTGAACACTTGTATAGTGTCTTTCCAGTGTGGATCATCTCATGTCTTTTCAGATGTCCTGACTGACTGAATCTCTTGTCGCAGCGTGAACACGTGTATGGTTTCTCTCCGGTGTGGATCCTCTCATGTGCTTCCACATTTACTGACTGACTGAATCTCTTGTCGCAGTGTGAACACTTGTATGGTTTCTCTCCAGTGTGGATCCTCTTGTGCACTTTCAGGGTAACGTCTGTCATAAAGGACTCGTCACATGTGAACGCTGTTTCTTCAGCATGAGTTTCTATGTGCTCATTCAGGCTTTCTTTACATGTGAAACCCTCTCCACACTGGTCACATATCAACAGATCCTCCATATAATGAGTACTCATGTGTTTCCTGAGATGACTTTTACGTGTGAAACTCTTTCCACACTGGTCACATGTGAACGCTGTTTCTTCAGCATGAGTTCCTATGTGCTCATTCAGGCTTTCTTTACATGTGAAACCCTCTCCACACTGGTCACATGTCAACAGATTCTCCATAGAATGAGTACTCATGTGTTTCCTGAGACGACTTTTACGTGCGAAACTCTTTCCACACTGGTCACATGTGAACGCTGTTTCTTCAGCATGAGTTCCTATGTGCTCATTCAGGCTTTCTTTACATGTGAAACCCTCTCCACACTGGTCACATGTCAACAGATTCTCCATATAATGAGTACTCATGTGTTTCCTGAGACGACTTTTACGTGCGAAACTCTTTCCACACTGGTCACATGTGAATGCCCTTTCTTGAGCATGATTTCCTATGTGCTCATTCAGGCTTTCTTTACATGTGAAACCCTCTCCACACTGGTCACATGTCAACAGATTCTCATTAGAATGAGTACTCATGTGCTCCCTGAGACTTCTTTTACGTGTGAAACTCTTTCCACACTGAGGGCAGGCGAATGACTTCTTGGCTTCAGTCTTTTCAGTCTGTGAGAAAGTCAAAGATTTTTCTCCAGTGGTGAAATGATGTTTCTCCTCCACCTCATTTGATTCTTTACTTTTCTTTTTCACCTCCATCTGGTCTAAAACAACCATAAATCATCATAAACTTAATGTATAACAATATGTATTATTAATGAAAGATCAAGAATAAACACCAACCTCTTTGTTCTTGATGCTCGCCTTCACTTGTAGGCTGATGGGAATATTCCAGCATTTTTTGGTGAATTGCAGTGGGAGGAGCTTCACTGAAAGAGGAGCAGCAGATCTGACAAAAAACAATTAAAAAAAAAATGGTTAATTTATACATTCTATACTAATTCAAGCATTAATGTTGTGTGTATATTGATATTGCTGCATGAGTCTAGATAAATTGAGAATGGGGTGGGCGAACTTCACAAAATTTCATTTCACGATCTTTTAACAAACAATCGCGTTCTTCCCAATTTTAAGATGTAACTATCAGTCACTGCTTTCCTGGTGCTCGTGTACTCGATGTCGCTGCGCAGGTACCTGCGAGCCTGAACGGTGACGAGAGCATCGGCGCTGTTGTTCTGCACGCGGGGGTGAACAACATCAGGCTGCGGCAGATGGAGGTACTGAAGCAGGACTTCAGGAGCCTGATCAAGACGGTACGCAGCACATTGCCCGCAACAAAGGTCATCATGTCCAAATCGCTTCAGACGTACCAACAAGGACATGAAAGGTTCAGTAGATTATTTGTTTTAAATGAATGGTTAATGTTTTGGTGTAATGAACAGAAGCTGCTCTTTGTAAATAATTGGAATCTTTTCTGGGAGTGACCTAGGCTTTTCCGTGCTGATGGCCTGCACCCCAGCAGCATCGGAGCGGAGCTTCTGTCCCAGAACATCTCCAAGATGCTACGCACCGTATGACTAGTAAGTCAAACCTCAAATCACATTCTGTGTTCTACCCACTTAATTGATAGAAATGTGAATGTAGTCCAGTCTATAGAAACTGTCTATTCCCTGAATAGTGAGGTCTAACAATAAATCTATAGCATCTAAAAAAAAATCTGATCGTGATTAAACCAGAAAATCTCGAAATTACTGAACAAAAACAATTCCTAAAGCTAGGGCTCCTAAACATTAGATCACTGACACCTAAGGCGGTTATTGTAAATGAAATGATCACAGATAATAGTCAATGTAATTTGCCATAATGAAACCTGGCTTAAACCAAATGATTATTTTGGTCTTAATGAGTCTACGCCACTGGGCTACTGTTATAAGCACAAGCCCCGTCTGATTGTTGCAACACCGCCGCCACGACCAATCTATAGAGATATTCTTAATGTTACTCAGAAAACAGAACACAGATTGAATTCATCTGAAGTTCTTGTGCTAAATGTTACACTCTCAGATATAAGAAAAAAGTCCCTACTATCTCTTGCTTTGGCTACGGTTTATAGACCTCCAGGGCCCTATGTTGATCTCCTAAAAGAGTTTGCAGATTTTCTCTCAGACCTATAGGTCAATGTCGATAAAGCATTGATTGTTGGAGATTTTAACATTCATGTAGACAATACAAATGATGCGTTAGGGGCTGCGTTTACAGATTTACTAAACTCCTTTGGGGTCAAGCAAAACATCACTAGACCCACTCATCGTTTTAATCATACACTAGATTTAATTATATCACATGGAACCAATCCTACCGATATAGAAATTCTACGGCAAAGTGATGATGTAACATGCATACTGCTGATATTTGCCATATTGCGCCGCGTTCTCGACCAGGTAGAACAATTCTCCTGACAACTATAGATAAATTCACAAATAACCTGCCCGATCTGTCTCAGCTGCTCAGTGTACCCAAACACACAAATGAACTTGAGGATATGACTAGCAGTATGGGCACCATTTTCTCTATTACATTAGATACTGTTGCACCCATCAGATTAAAAAGGTTAGAGAGAAAAATACTGCACCTTGGTACAACAGTATTACTCACGCTATCAAGAAAGAAACTTGTAGTCTAGAGCGCAAATGGAGACAAACTTTAGAAGAGGTCTTCAGA
The DNA here is from genome assembly GCA_039654765.1 of Mylopharyngodon piceus. Lineage (NCBI taxonomy): Eukaryota > Metazoa > Chordata > Actinopteri > Cypriniformes > Xenocyprididae > Mylopharyngodon > Mylopharyngodon piceus. The sequence continues at coordinate 47,714,959 of CM077438.1, forward strand.
ATCGCATGGAAAGACAGCACTTCCCGTTATAAAAAGACTCTAAAAGCAGCCAGGGCCGAGCATCTCCGCAAACTCATAGAAAATAACCAAAACAATCCAAGGTTCTTGTTTAGTACAGTGGCTAGATTAACAAATAAACAGACATCACCAGAACATAATATTCCACTATAGTTTAGTAGTAATGATTTTATGAATTTCTTCACTGAGAAAATCGAAAGCATCAGAAATATGATTCATTTTATGATTCAGCCTCAAAAACAGTTGCAGTGCTTTACAACTATAGGACAGGAAGAGGTAAATAAACTTATCATTGCATCTAAACCAACAACATGTTTATTAGATCCAGTACCCACTAAATTACTGAAAGAGTTGTTACCTGTTACAGAAGAGCCTCTTCTCAACATTATTAACTCGTCTTTATCTCTAGGTCATGTCCAAAGACCGTTCAAGCTGGCAGTTATTAAGCCTCTCTAGGGCTGGGTTTCGAGTTCAATTCTTTTTAGGTACTGACCGAATTGCCTCGATACCATCGAGTATCAAAAATTGTCTTGTCATTCGGTACCAAACTTCGATACCTCCGAACGGAGCCGGGGAGAGGGGGTGGAGAAATGCTGTCGCTGTCTTGTTGAGCAATGTAATAACATTGCACTACATTGTTATTTATATCTAAATATATAAAACTATGCGCGCGAGAGAAAGTGAGTGAATCAATGGTTTCACTTTCAGTTTATCTCTGAAAAGGACGGCTGAGAGTACCGGCTGTTTATGCTAGCAGCCGGTTCACTACAGTCACTCCAGATATGGTGAACAGCAAAACAGAAGTGCCGCACTGCCTGCACAAACAGCGGGACACGCAATGTTTTTTTAGACTAGTTATGGGCAGGTACAACACACATCAGCGTTACATCAGCGTCCGTTCCTCAAGTCTATGGAAACGTGACGGGCTCTAGTTCGCCTGTACAAGCACAGGCTCTGGCTCCAGAACGTCAACAATTCTGGTGAAAAAGGGGTATCAGCATCCTTCTGATACTGCCACTGTGTGCAAGCATCATCCACACCCTCAGAGCAGACATTTTCAACTGCTGTCTCCTGAAAAAGCAGACGTGGTCTATATATCAGTCCCTCCAAGATTCGCAGAATTTACCGCAAAATCAAGCAAACGCCGCAAAATTCGAAGGGGCTTGCAATTTTTCTAAATTGCTGCATATTTTCCGCAGATTTTGGGCCTGAACGCGTCGTGTGACGTCATCACAACTTACATTCAGCCAAAGGAAAGCCCACTTCGATGTAGGGTATGTGCGCTGAACTTGAATCGATCGATAAACTGTTTGCGCCGTTGCTTCGGCAATGCATCTGTCAGTCAGTCAACCACCGCAACAACTCCGCTCCCGCTGTAAACGCGTGAATCTCTCTGTCTGTCTCTCTCTCACACACACACACACACACACACACACACACACGAGCGTGCACGCTCTGAGTGACATCATTTCCATCAATCGGTTCAGTTTATCAACAGTGTCTGTATGTTGCATAAAAGAGGCTCGCGCACTCTGTAAACAACCCCAAAATGGATGAGGAGCAAGACGAAACAAGTGAAGTAGACACTGAATGAAAATGTATTTGGTAATATAGCGGGTTCCAGGATTACCCCTGTAAAAACAGCAGGCAACTACTTTACCTTTCTGACACCGCTTGTGTACTGATTGTTTACTTTCGAACTTTATAGTTATGTTCTTTTGCACTTTAATCTGTTTGAAACATTTGTTTACTTTATACATTTTGTGCATTCTTCAAAAGTAGGCCACTGTTATATTTAAGGTTCTTTTTGTTGTATTATAAAAATACTAATCAACCCTGTAAAGCCTGAAATAATTAAATAGTCAGAAAATAATTTATTTTTTAAACAGAAGTTTTTTTTAATTTTTTTTTTTTTTACCTTTAGACAAAATATAAAAGAAAAAGTTTGCATGTGTTTTATGTTTTGTCATATATTTGATACACCAGGATTTACAATATGATATGGTGATGGAGGGGAAAAACAGCTTAATTGTATTCAGAGGCCAAAACTGAGCAAAAATTGCAGTTTGCTGCAGTCGTTATTTATATGACCAAAAATGTAAATCAATGATATCTTTATAACAGTACAGCAGACTACTTGCGTAAAATGCATATACATATAATTTGTTACTCTATATATCTTATAATATGTCTTGGTAAGAAGATATTGTTACGTTCCATTACATAATTTGTGTATGTTTTGGATGTCTTTGTGGTGTTCTCTCCTTCCTTGCTTTCTCTCTCTCTCTCTCTCTCTCTCTCTGCTAAGCAGCGCTCCAAACCATCCGCAGCTGATTCCAATTAGCGGCAGCGTGGCTTACATGCTACACGGAGTGCCGCAGATATAAAGCAGCAGAGAGACACAGCTCGAGAGAGATCCCTTATCCGCTATCCCAGCCCCGTGGTTGTTCTGTTTGCTATTAAGCAATTTGTGAAATGTAAATCTAAAGTGTGGTTACAACGACGTTACTGTTGATGTGTGAGTCTGGCTCTGTCAACCTGTGTAGGGAGATGGGCGCCGATTTATTTGGGTTTATACCCCTTCTAAACTTTTCACCTGTTTTTCTTTAGTCAGGGAGAGAGGTAAGAATATTGTCTTTAATTTTGTTTTATTTGGGGTAGGGAAGTTACTTTGTTAACCTTAAGTAAGATTTTGTTTTGTTTGTTGTTTTCGGCATCTGCTCTCTTCCGACGCCTTGGTTATTTAAGTTTTTCCTGACATTTGTATATACTTTGGATACACTCTTTGGCTTTCGTTAAGTCCTGAAAAATAAAACTAATACAAGTATATTTTTGGTTTGGTGTTCTTTTATATTGTGTTAAATGGAGGGGAATGGTGTGAACCTTTGTGAGAATTATTAACTGAAAAGGTGAAAAGAGCTGGGATAGAGGAAAAGGTGATTTCTCATTCATTCGTTTATTTAATTTATTTAAAACCACTTTTTTTAAACTTTTGTTACGTTCTCAATATGCTCAGTTTTATGATAAAAGCTCTATAATTTTTATTTTGGGGGGCAAAACACAATGCAATGCAATAGGCATACAATGATGATTGAGAGATGAACAAATAAATGTTCCTGAAAGCCTGTTGTATCATATTTGATACATAAAATATACAAAATTGATTGATAAAATACAAACCTTTCTAAAGGGGGAGCATATACCCCCAGACCCCCCTAGAGTACCTGACAACCATGCCCCCTTTCACAAAATCATGTGGGAAACACTGCAATATAACATTTTATTAAAAAAAAGTTTGTTTTATTTGGTGTTACATATGAAATAAAATGTTGAAATTATATTTTGAGTTATTATCAGTGATCTCCTTTTAAAAATTACAGAGCCCAGTGGTTCTTGAACTCAGAAAAGTAATAAAAATGTTAGAAGAATATTGACTCTGGTGTATTTTTACTGAAAAACTACACAAGAAATGCCGCAAATATTGCTGCAAATTTTGAGAAAAGCCGCCGCAAAATCAGTCATTTTAGGCCGCAGAAATCAGAAAAAAGTCCCGCAAAATCCTGGAGGGACTGATATATATATATGTATATAATTTACAAGTCCCCCCCAATAATTACAAATGGTCAAATCGTCCCCCCAATATTTGAAATTTTTGCACTGCTCTGCTGCACTTCATTACAGCACTCTGCATGTTGTTAGGATGAAAAAAAGTTTTAAAAGTAACATTTTTATTCTGGTCTGCCCGTCTGAGAATGCTCGTCAATGTCAAAATGATTGAGATGGCCAATCAAATTAAAAAGTAGGCGGGGTTTACGTTCTCTTTTTGCTCGTGCACACAGTCTTCACAGCACAGACGAGCGCGTCAATCGATCGCTTAACGTCGTTGCGGAGGTTCTATTTTTCCGGTAAAATCACAAAACAAATGCACACAAACGTGTCCCTGCTCTTGATATACAACCATTGATGGACATCTTCAATGAGAAAAGAAAAAAAACTATGCGACGGCGGATTAGAACATGCAACCTTTGATACTGTTAACAAAAGTTCTACCACTAGACCACTAGGAACTTCGAACGCTCATTGCGGATCTATTTATTTATTCACTAAATTGAAGAATCTCAGAACTAACAATATATTGTATTATGAAACTATCACATTAAACATGAGTTCTCAATGAGTACTATTAACTATTATAACTCAATCAAACTATTGAAATTGATTTCTGGACATCGTAATGTTATTTTTTTCCCTACAATTGTTATTGTACATATCTGATATAGCATTGTATTAGCAGCAATTTCATTCACTGTTTTGTATGTTTAGGAAAAAAAAAGGTCCCCCCCAATGTTCAAGACATGGTTACGGCCTTGATATATATATATATAAAAAATCTCAAAGGTTGCGTTTAACCGAAAATTTTCCGTCATTTACGAATTTTTTTTTAGCAGTGACGGAAAAAATCTGCAGCCTGTCCATCATTTTGACAGATTACTGAGGCTGATGTTGTTTGTAACTGTAATTCCCACCCCTGTCCAGTTGGTGGTGAGTGCGCTCCAGTGTGTCTGCAGAGCGCGAGTTCAGTCTCCAAAATAAAATGAAAACAATACACACAGGCGAGCACCCAGTTTAAGTCCATTTTATAATAATAAAGTTATAATACTTATACTTACTTACGTAATTAAGTTTCTAATTCTGTTCGTTTTGTTTTAAATGGTTCCTTTTGTTATTTTTCTTGCTGACTATAAGTTTATGGTCAACGACTGGCTTTTCTGAGGTTTAATGTTACGTGACATTGTTTGCAACACTGATTGAACTGACGTGATACAGATTTCGGTAAGCTACTGTATCTTTCAACATATTTTTTGATTTTCATTCATGTTTATTTCGTTCTGTACAGTAGTAAAGAGGAAAGGATGATCGCATTCACTCACGATCCTCGACAAGTGTTCAAGATGAAAAGTGACGCAGTCTTTGATCAACTTTTTCACAATATAAATAAATGCATAGCCTATGCCTATTTGCTTATCCTGTAAGTTCGTGAATAAAAATGAAAATGTGGATGAAATCAGAAGCTATTAAATGTCTTATCATTAAAATATAAAAATTAAAATCTTCGTCCTTTGTCGTTCGATTAACATTAAACGACATAGAGCAGAAATATTAGACTGCTTTCCCTTTAAGATATAATTACACTGATACTGATACACATGCGTTGTCTGTTCCGTTTTTCTCCTAAGACATAACCTACTATGTTTGTTAGGATACTCGCTAAGATGGGCATGTTGACATAATTTTTGTGAATTTGTCGTTTAGGTGCAAGACTTGAAAGAGAATTTGCGCGCGAGTTCCCTTTCGCGTCTTATGGTTGAATGTTTAAATTGGCAAGGTTTAAATGAGTTTAGTTTAAATACAGATAGCAATGTGAGCTGTTCAGGTCTCACCTGCGCTCGCGCGCTATCAACACCCGGGTGTTTCTTCTGAATGACCTCTTAGTGACTTAGAAAAACCCAGAGAGACTGTTTTTCACAAATAAACTGCATCAAATTGTTCCAAAACAATTCTAAACTGACTTATCGAACATCATTCAACAGCATAATTCTATATCATGTCTATACCTTCTACATGTGACCAGTTCTGCAGTTCAAACAAGCAGTTTCATTCAAGCCATCCAACTATCGTCTCACTCACTTTTCCTTTCTTTTACTTTCCTTTTCCGTTGAGTCTCGTGTTCTAAGTTTTGCCGCAAGGTTTAACCAACAGTCTTTTGCCGCCTCAACTTTGAACTTCAGTCACGAGGGAGACTCCTTCATCCGCCAACACACCAAAACGTGACTGGCTTCCCATGACAAAAATCAACGAACCCAAAAAGGACGCCGACAAGGGAATCTGCATTCAAGGACACGAACGACAAGCAAGTACCTCCAGATTCTATAGCTGAACTGGTGCATTTGATATGAAGTATAATAATCCTGTCTAAGCAGCGATAGAAGGGTTATTAATGATAGGGATGAGCATTTTTGGCAATTTTTCATTTCGATCATCAATAGGTTTCAAAAACGAGTAATCGAGTACTCGGGGGCGGGGCATGGCCATCATGGAGATAATGAAAATCTGAAGACTGTTATGAAAATGAATGTTAAAAATAAAAATATGACATGAAAACTTGTCTATGAAAACATGAACACTGTTAGATTATGATTATGATGCAGCAATGTTATTAATTAAGATGCATCTAAAAGGAATAGCCACCTGAGGTGAAGAGTGACTTTATGCCAATAAACTGAAGCCTGTTCTGTGACACATCCCATGATATTAATCAGATAACTCAGATACATAACATAGACGTAACATTACAACTGGTATCTGCACAAAAGGATGCAAATGCCAGTGAACTTTAAGTTTCGCGCTATAGCGAGAGAGCGTGAGAGAGAGAGTGAGTGTGAGAGAGATTGAGAGAGAGAGAGAGATTGAGAGCTCCCGCCGTGATGCGCTTTCATGACAGCGCGCTGAACTTACTATAGACTTCTATAATGTTCTCATTATAATGCTATGTTTATGGCAGATTTGTGCTATATTTTCATCTACATTATTAAGTGATTCCATAAATCGCCTGCACGTTTTCGAAGCCATTCGAATTAGCCTATGCCTTTAAACAAATATGACGAAAAAAGCACTGCTGCATTATCATAACATCAGTATTTTTATTTATTTATTTACTTATTTTAAAAAGAAACATCTAAAAGCAATATGACCGTCTCAAATAACTCAGATATCGGGCACTGCATTTGAGCATGAAACTAAACACTGACTAATGTAATTTTTTTTATTTATTCTAATATTTCAGCAATATTTTGGATTCAATTTGCACTTTCTGATCAACCAAAAGGTTATTTTACACTATGAAAATCACTGATGATTATTGCTAAATTAATTATGAATAGAATTTGAAGGATATTTCCAGCGCAAGATAAAAGCTTGGCACTGCACAGCTTGCATTGAACTGTATTTTCATCTATCTTGTCAAAGTGAAGCCAGACATCACTACGTGACTTCGAGGCCATTCTCTTTTGACGCATGCTGTGGCAAGCTAAACAATCAGAGGTCAGAGTGCCGCCCAAAGTGCTGCTAACCAATCAGGAGAAAAAAAAAAAAGCCTTTCGATCATCGTTTACATGATCGATCGTCACTGTCACGGTCGAGTGCTCGATCGCTGTTGCACATCCCTAATTAATGATTGATGGTTCGTTCAGATCAGGTCTTATGAAGTGCACATTTTGCTAGAAACTTGATTGGGATTTCATCATTTCATTCTCTTAAAACTCTTTCTTTTCCAACTTCCTTTCTTTCTGCAACTTGTATGAATGTGTGTGTTTGTGTTAGATATTAGTTTATGTGTTAGAATAATCAAAGTCTCCTGTAGATTTTTAAAGAGAAGCGTCTTGTGTTATGTGCTTAAGAATTTAATGCCTTAAACTGCGGTCTATGTTACCTTGCTATAAATAGTGCTTTCACGATAGTTGGATATTCATATCCGCTACACGAGCTTATTACGGCCCGAGCAAATGAACGCTGGACGATTCAGCTGCTCGGTCGTAAACTAAGTGACTCTTTTTAAAATTCCCTATAAATTAATTAATTATTTCATTTGAGCTGATTTGTCTTACATTAATGGTGGAGAACGATGTTTGATAAGTCCGTTTAGAATTGTTGTGGAACAATCTGATGCAGTTTATTTGTAAAAACAGTCTCTATGTGTTTTTCTAAGTCACTAAGAGGTCATTCATAAGAAACAGGCCTGCAAAATCTCTTTGTCTCAGGAGATCAAAAGACTCTGGCGTTATCTTCTTGCAGCTCAAGTTGCAAGTTGCACTGCATGGTTTCTACAAATGGCTTAAGTTTGGTACCTCTCTCCTCAGCCAGGAAGCACGCATGGCCATAAAAGTATTATTTTAATGCGTTAATAAGAGAGATTGCATGTGTGAACCTTTTTTAATAGTTGTGTTTGAGTCCCTCAGTCGTCCTCAGTGTGAAAAGATGGATCTCAAAATCACACAGTCACTGCTGGAAAGGGTTCAAATATGCAAAAGATGCTGGAAAACTGAAGAATTTTTGGGACCTGGAGGATTTTTCTTAAGAATGTTGGGCAGTTTAACTGTTCAGGACAAACAAGAGACTCATGAATAACCATCACACAACATAAAAACAGTCGTGGATCATCCAGGTAACCACACACAGTATTAAGAATCAAGGGTATGTAAATTTTTGAACTGGTCATTTTTATAAATTCAGCTATTTTTCGACTATATGTAAACATCTTTTATGCAAAATATCTTATTCAGGACAGTACTAAATAAAAAAATAACACATTTTGCCTGATCCCTCTTATTTTGTTAAAATTAACATTTTGCAGATTCTGCAAGGGGTATGTAAACTTTTGAGCACAACTGTAAGTAGCTTACAAATATATTAATATTAACCTTTAATATTATAATGATGTACCAGCTGTGGTTCCCTGTATAGTATAACAGCATTAGTTGAGAAATAATTTCTTTGAGGATATTTGCCATGGCCCCAAATTAATCAATAATGAATCAAAGGTAATCAAATCGAAATCAATGCTTAGTTTACATGTTAAAATAACAAAAAATGTAATTATTTAATAAATATGTCACCTTTTTCACCTCTTTTGAGTTCATCAGACACAGTATCGTATCGTATCGCGTGCATTTGACCGAAATTACAGAATCGTCAGCCACCGGACTACCTAGATAGCACTGTGAATGTTTATATGGGTGTCAGTGCATGGGACACTACACAGGCCTATAATTTTGGTTTTAAAAAGATTTTCCCAAAAAATAGGCAAGAATAAACCTGGTGTCCTCCAGTGGCATGCTCAGACCTCCGCGAGGGCAGGGGCGAAATCGCGTTCCGGGGGAGGAGAAATGGGAACGCGGGGGCACCGCGATGCGACCGCAAAGGGCACTTTCACTTTCGCGATCAAAGGGGCAGGGGCTCAAGCTCAATCTACACAATCGCAATTCTTTATATGCATACATTTTATATTCTCTATGTATATATTATATCATTAACTGTTCATTTTGTATCCGTATTTTTCCAGCTAAATAATATACAAAACATGACATTTTTTTTTAAAAAAAAGCCTAGTCATTATCTTAATCACTTAGTGCCCCCCTATTTTCTGGTGCCCCGGTGCACTCGCCCAATCCCGTCTATGGACAATCCGGCCCTGATGTGAGAGTCTCTTTTCTAGTGGTGCAAATCTTATAACGGTGTTGGAGCGCGCTGGTGAACGCGCCACTCATGCTAAATTAAACAACTGGGCTTCAGTCACAGTTAAATTGCGCAGGCAACTGATCCATTCAGTTCGTACAGCTTATAAAAGCTCCGAACGCGAGATGTATTCAATCAATTAATGGTCTGATTCAAAGTTTCCGTGTGGGCGCTCAGAGTGCCAGCAACATGTGAGAAGTTCCGATTCGCAATAAAAAGTGAGGGTATGCTACTGATTAAAATATAGAAGTGAATATAGAATATCCTCAGTTCAAGCACCATAAACATTAACAATATACAGTGTGTGTGTGTGTGTATATGTGTGTATATATATAACTATATATATTCTGAGACACGTAGTAACATGTGATACACGTTAAAACCTTACAACACGTGAAAACATTTTTCACGTGTCCTCCACATGTTAGTAACACGTTTCCCACATTTTGTCGCACATGTAATCACATAATCGGAAAATAGTTAATTATACTCACCCTAGATGATAGTCTTTGGAGAGATCAGACCCCAGACAGAAGTTATCTTCTTTCTTTCCTTCTTCTTCTTCTTCTTCTACTTTTGATTTTATGGCGGGTTGCGAACCAACTTCAAAGGTGCATACCGCCACCTACTGTGATGGAGTGTGAAAAGAATGAACTTTAATCCACTCATCCTAATAAATCTCATGATTGCATTTATCATTTTCTCTGCATTTGATCCATCAATTAATATTGTACTTAATGTGAAATCTTGGTATCCCAGTGATTGCAGTTCCTCCTCAAGACTTTTTCTTTCTCTTTCATATACATTACATACCATCATTACATGTTCCACTGTTTCCTCTATTAAACGTACTTCACATAAACCTGTATTATGTTTCCCTATTATATGTAATGTGTGAATAAGATTCGAATGCCCTGTTCGTAAATGAGTGAGGATAACTTGTTCCCTTCTGCTTATATTATGAATGATTTTAGATTTCTTTATACTCTTTTGAACTTTATGAAAGTGTTGACCTGTTTGATATGAATCCCAAAATGTTTGCCACTTCCTATTACAAGCTTCTAAAATTAAATATTTTCCTTCTGATCTACTGATTAAAATATTTATGCTTGGTTCATCCATTTTTAAAGTGTCTTTAGCCATTTTGTCTGCTTTCTCATTACCCTGAATTCCCACATGTGCAGGTACCCATATAAAACGAGTATTCCTATTTGTTTTATACTGTATAACATAATCATGATTTCTATTAAAATGTCACTTCTATTTGTTTGCATTGATTGTAAACTCATAAGAACCGCCATTGACTCAGAACATATTATTACTTTATCTGGTCTTATTTCGTAAACCCAACCTAGTGCCATTAGGATTGCTACCATCTCTGCTGTACAGGTGCTGGTCATATAATTAGAATATCATCAAAAAGTTGATTTATTTCACTAATTCCATTCAAAAAGTGAAACTTGTATATTATATTCATTCATTACACACAGACTGATATATTTCAAATGTTTATTTCTTTTAATTTTGATGATTATAACTGACAACTAAGGAAAATCCCAAATTCAGTATCTCAGAAAATTAGAATATTACTTAAGACCAATACAAAGAAAGGATTTTTAGAAATCTTGGCCAACTGAAAAGTATGAACATGAAAAGTATGAGCATGTACAGCACTCAATACTTAGTTGGGGCTCCTTTTGCCTGAATTACTGCAGCAATGCGGCGTGGCATGGAGTCGATCAGTCTGTGGCACTGCTCAGGTGTTATAAGAGCCCAGGTTGCTCTGATAGTGGCCTTCAGCTCTTCTGCATTGTTGGGTCTGGCATATCGCATCTTCCTCTTCACAATACCCCATAGATTTTCTATGGGGTTAAGGTCAGGCGAGTTTGCTGGCCAATTAAGAACAGGGATACCATGGTCCTTAAACCAGGTACTGGTAGCTTTGGCACTGTGTGCAGGTGCCAAGTCCTGTTGGAAAATGAAATCTGCATCTCCATAAAGTTGGTCAGCAGCAGGAAGCATGAAGTGCTCTAAAACTTCCTGGTATACGGCTGCGTTGACCTTGGACCTCAGAAAACACAGTGGACCAACACCAGCAGATGACATGGCACCCCAAACCATCACTGACTGTGGAAACTTTACACTGGACCTCAAGCAACGTGGATTGTGTGCCTCTCCTCTCTTCCTCCAGACTCTGGGACCCTGATTTCCAAAGGAAATGCAAAATTTACTTTCATCAGAGAACATAACTTTGGACCACTCAGCAGCAGTCCAGTCCTTTTTGTCTTTAGCCCAGGTGAGACGCTTCTGACGCTGTCTGTTGTTCAAGAGTGGCTTGACACAAGGAGTGCGACAGCTGAAACCCATGTCTTGCATACGTCTGTGCGTAGTGGTTCTTGAAGCACTGACTCCAGCTGCAGTCCACTCTTTGTGAATCTCCCCCACATTTTTGAATGGGTTTTGTTTCACAATCCTCTCCAGGGTGCGGTTATCCCTATTGCTTGTACACTTTTTTCTACCACATCTTTTCCTTCCCTTCGCCTCTCTATTAATGTGCTTGGACACAGAGCTCTGTGAACAGCCAGCCTCTTTTGCAATGACCTTTTGTGTCTTGCCCTCCTTGTGCAAGGTGTCAATGGTCGTCTTTTGGACAACTGTCAAGTCAGCAGTCTTCCCCATGATTGTGTAGCCTACAGAACTAGACTGAGAGACCATTTAAAGGCCTTTGCAGGTGTTTTGAGTTAATTAGCTGATTAGAGTGTGGCACCAGGTGTCTTCAATATTGAACCTTTTCACAATATTCTAATTTTCTGAGATACTGAATTTGGGATTTTCCTTAGTTGTCAGTTATAATCATCAAAATTAAAAGAAATAAACATTTGAAATATATCAGTCTGTGTGTAATGAATGAATATAATATACAAGTTTCACTTTTTGAATGGAATTAGTGAAATAAATCAACTTTTTGATGACATTCTAATTATATGACCAGCACCTGTATACACAGATGTACCATCTGATATTCTTAGTTATCTTCTTTTGCTATCTTCTTTTACTTTTGTGGCAGTTTACGGTGCGTTGTCACCACCTATTGGACTGGAGCGGAAAAACATACTGCTTTTCCACAGTGCAGACAGAAATAAAGGAGGCAAAGATCTTTAAAATATATAAAAGCTATTTATTTATTTATTTATTTTTAAAGCGCTTAATTTTGTCTGAATTCACCTCCTAATCAGTGGAAGAAATTAAGTTTTATTTAGGGCAAAAATGACAACAATGCAACTGTAGAAATGTCCTATTTGGAGGCATATTTAACAATTTAAGTGATCAGTTTCCAGCTGTTCCAATACTTCTCCCATGTAGAATAAAGCCGCGGTCAGTTTGAATGTGCGAAATTTCGTCGGATGCTGCAACGGTCGTGATATGACGTCACGGTCTACAGCGTCTTTTTTATAAACATGAATTCAACATATAACATATAGTAATACATTCAAAATGTAAAAATATACAACCTACTCGACTTTACTGCAAAAATATCATTCTTTTAATTCTTTTTAATTCGTGCCGTGACGAATCCATCTTCTACTGGTAGCACATCTTCACGTGATGCGAATTCGCAGGTCAGAGTTCACTAAACTGGGGCTGCGTTCCGCTCCACTTTTAAGCTGTGTCCCAATTCAGGGGCTGCGCACTTCGAAGTGCATGAAAGGGGCGGGCCTTTGAAGTGGAGGAAGGTCTAACTGAGGTGCAGGGTTGCCAGGTCTGCACAACAAAACCATCCCAAAAGTAGCGTAATCACGGCAACGGTGTAAAAGTAGCCCAATTCCAGACATGGCAACAATGAGCCGAGCGTCGTTACATGGCTAGCGGCTTTGTGACAGCTGACAGCAGACGTTTGTGACTGGATTTTGAAAAGGGAAATGGATGCAGAAAAGTTTTATGACTTTTTATTGGGTTTTGACATGCTTCAGTACCGGCGACAGTGTGACACACCGGACCATATAAACAGGTCAAATATGTATGGTTAAACTGTGTAATATAAGTTTTATATCGTTAGCAACTATTAGTTAACCTTGTTTATTTCTTATGTTAAATGTAACGTTAACTGTGAAAATATATTTTCATATTTATACATTTACTGTGTATTTAAGTCTAAATTTTAAGAACAGTACTTTAGGATTTTATTCAACTCCACTCCATCTCAGAGACAATATTGTGTTTATGAAATCTGACGTTTTGGACATCATGGATATTCAATTTTGATTTAGATATTACATATTGGTGAAAAAATATGAACACTATATAATAGAAACACTAAAAATGTTTAGTCCCAGACTAAAATGCATGTTTGAGTTGTTTTAACTAACAACGTGAAATGAAGCGTACATCTCAAGACACTTCGCACTCTACCCTATCCCATAATTCATTGTGTGCCGGAGTTCTATGAAGGTATATTTGGTGCAAAACAACTGAGCACCTGTGACAGTGGAATTTGTAGTTGTAGAGAATAGCCACACACGTGTATCAGTGGAAGTCACAGAGAAAAATGTTTTAAGAATTGCAACTTGTATTTTTTTTCTCTCCCACAAACACAACACAACAGTTACACCTTCTTAAATTCTTCTTTGCAGGTGCACAAATCCTATTCTACAAAACACAAATTAAGAAACTCGTACGCTCACATTTTTGCTACAGTTGACGCAGTGAAAATGGTGCAAAACGCATTCACACACCCGCATCAAAAAATGTTAAGTCACGGACAAATTTTGCTCATCCGCAAATCAGTATGTGAATTCATCAAATGAGAGTTGCACACTTGTAGAATTTTTTCTTGGATATTTTTCTAGCACAAACACAAGTATACATAAATACAGCTGCTTGAATCTGCTGCGACGAGTCTCAAACACTGTTTTTCGCTTTCAAGACTTTTGCGCGCTTGCACTTTTGCACCACAGGTCTGTCAGGCATTTGTTCCACCGACACTGGCCATAGTGTTTGGTGGGCGTATGGCAAAAAATATTTAAAAAAAAGGATATCAATGTTGTTGTGCTCTTGAGCAAACATTTTTATTGCAATATGATCAATTATGTCTTTATTTACAATGTGACTGCCCGTGAATAAAGAATATTTTTTATTGTTGTATCACTTTAGAAAACTGGCGAATCACATCTCTCCTGGCCATTGGAACATGTCTGTACTGACAGATTTTGAGGTACAGCTTTTTAACTTCTTTGCTTGTAAACTTTTAATATCTGTAGTGAAGTATTAAGAAAGAATGCAGTACTCACTTGTCACAAATAACCCACTGAGGGTGAATTGAGTAAACCAAGTGCACGTTTTTAGCAAAACTAAAAACAAACATAAAAACTTTACTTAAATAAAACAAAAAACAATAACCGGATGTGACCGCTTCACATCAAGAAGGGGATGCCATTTGTAGGGGTGTTCCAAACGAATCACCTGAATCCCTTTACGAAGGGCCCTTCCACAAGGCCGTTAGTGAAGGGTACATGCGATGGTCACTTCGAGGAAGTAATTTTATTATTTATGGTCCCAGCAAATACTCATGATTCATTCATTTTAAAGCTAGATGGCAGGAGAGTTCGAGTTAACAAACATAGCAATTCAAGCTGTTTTGTTTTTTTCGTGATATATTTCACACATTATTGTCATGTTATGTTTAAATAAGTTTCATAGGTTAGAAATGTGTTGAGTTATACATTGTCCAAAGATGAGACGGCAAATTTTAAAGTTGAGAACACTGAAATACACTCTCACACACATATATTTAAAAAAAAAAAAAATATATATATATATATATAAAATGTATCTTTATTTGCAACAGCTATGTTAACAGCAATAATAAGAAACTTCTGTCGTAAGAACAGCTAATCAGCTGATAGACACCGTGCTGTGTTGTCATGAGAACATCCCAGGTGAAGATAATGAAGAAATTACGTTGCCCCCTTCGCCAAGTGCATTCCAAACGGCTACATAATGGCACGCAAGTGCCCTGCTCCCTCCAAAGTCCCCACTTCAAGGGCTCTGCCGTTCGAAGGGAGTAGGGCATAGGGATGCTCCCTTCCGTTTGGAATTTGCCCAAGATAGCGATCATAGCCTCCTTCTTCTTTTACTTTTGTGGTATGTGACAAACCGACTTCAGTGCATTTCTCCACCTACTGGACTGGAGTGTGGAGAGAATACTGCGGTTCGATACCAGCGTTCTGAAAACAAATAGAGCTGAGTTCTGTATGAGAGGACAATAAACACATATGAATGTGAATGTAAATATATATATATATATTAGGGGTGTAATGCTACACAAAACTGACGGTTCGGTATGTACCTCGGTTTTGAATTCACGGTTCGGTACAGCAGGGTGAGAAAACTAAACAAAAAATTGATTTTTATTATTAAACAGTGGTTTACTGAACAAATTGTATCTAACTATGTAGGGAGCCCTTACTTGAACATTACTATAATATTAAAGGTTAACAACAGAACCCAAACTATGAAAATGTTTGAACAGGATAAAGATGTCCAAATTTTTCTTATTATAAATATCTTTTTTTTTTCATTTAGTACTGCCCTTCGGAAGCAACAGAAGACACTTAAATGTTTGCCAGAAGACAAATTAAGTACAATATTCCTTGATCTTCAAATTCAAAAAGTTTTCACCCCCCATCTATTAATGCATCGTGTTTCCTTCTGGAGCATCAGTGAATGTTTGAACCTTTTTTAATAGTTGTGTTTGAGTCCCTCAGTTGTCCTCAGTGTGAAAAGATGGATCTCAAAATCACACAGTCACTGCTGAAAAGGGTTCAAATATGCAAAAGATGCTGGAAAACTGAAGAATTTTTGGGACCTGGAGGATTTTTCTTAAGAATACTGGGCAGTTTAACTTTAAAAATTATTTTCCGTCGTTACCAATAGAGTTCAGTGGAACGTACGACCATAGTTGACTAACGATGCTTTCGGGAAACGCACCCCTGATTGGTTGATTGGTAAAATATATATTTTATATAAAATAATGTTCATAAATCATTTTCATAAACTTAAACCTCTAACTTTTTTTGTTTTCACTTTTTAAACTTTTTTTTTTTTTTACTTCAACGATTCTGCCCAGGGTCTTTTTTTAAAATGAGACAAAACTTAAGTCTGTGCTCCCAAGCTTCAAACTTTTATGACAGTTTTTTGACAACTTTTTTTAATTGACGCACAAGGGTTAATATCACTTTATTCACAGACTGACAGAAGTCAACACCACAGCACTCCTTTAACCTAACAACTTCTCAAAATTTTCAAATCATGCTGGACAACACGGATCATCAAGGTTTGTCAAAGCCACGGCAACACACTACTTTCCCCAAATTGGCTTTGATGACCAAGACAAACTTACATGAACAAATGTTGCTCTGTTGGAAAGAATCTCACAACTTTTTACAGATATTAGTTACAGATATGGTTTCTATCCAGTGTGGATCCTCCAATGTTTTTTCAGATGTTCTGTCTGAATCTCTTGTCACAGTGTGAACACTTGTAAGGTTTCTCTCCAGTGTGGATCCTCTCGTGTGTTTTCAGGGATACTGAATGACTGAGTCTCTTGTCGCAGTGCGAACACTTGTAAGGTTTCTCTCCAGTGTGGACCCTCTCATGTGCTTTCAGAATTCCTGACTGACTGAATCTCTTTTTGCAGTGTGAACACTTGTAAGGTTTCTCTCCAGTGTGGATCCTCTCATGTGTCTTCAGGTCTCCTGACCGACTAAATCTCGTCACAGTGTGGATCCTCCAATGTTTTTTCAGATGTTCTGACTGTCTGAATCTCGTCGCAGTGCGAACACTTGTAAGGTTTCTCTCCAGTGTGGATCCTCTCGTGTGTTTTCAGGGATACTGAATGACTGAGTCTCTTGTCGCAGTGCGAACACTTGTAAGGTTTCTCTCCAGTGTGGACCCTCTCATGTGCTTTCAGAATTCCTGACTGACTGAATCTCTTTTTGCAGTGTGAACACTTGTAAGGTTTCTCTCCAGTGTGGATCCTCTCATGTCTTTTTAGGATTCCTGAATAATTGAATCTCTTGTCGCAGTGCGAACACTTGTAAGGTTTCTCTCCAGTGTGGATCCTCTCATGTGTCTTCAGGTCTCCTGACCGACTAAATCTCGTCACAGTGTGGATCCTCCAATGTTTTTTCAGATATTCTGACTGTCTGAACCTCTTGTCACAGTGTGAACACTTGTAAGGTTTCTCTCCAGTGTGGACCCTCTCATGTGTCTTCAGGTCTCCTGACCGACTAAATCTCGTCACAGTGTGGATCCTCCAATGTTTTTTCAGATGTTCTGACTGTCTGAACCTCTTGTCACAGTGTGAACACTTGTAAGGTTTCTCTCTAGTGTGGATCCTCTCATGTTTTTTCAGGGATCCTGAATAATTGAATCTCTTGTTGCAGTGTGAACACTTGTAAGGTTTCTCTCCAGTGTGGATCCTCTCATGTGCTTTCAGAGTTCCTGACTGACTGAATCTCTTTTTGCAGTGTGAACACTTGTAAGGTTTCTCTCCAGTGTGGATCCTCTCATGTGCTTTCAGATGATCTGACCTACTGAATCTCTTGTCGCAGTGCGAACACTTGTAAGGTTTCTCTCCAGTGTGGATCCTCTCATGACTTTTCAAATTATTTGACCTACTGAATCTCTTGTCGCAGTGTGAACACTTGAAAGGTTTCTGGTCACATGTCAACAGTTTCTCTTTAGAATGAGTACTCATGTGCTCCCTGAGACTTCTTTTACGTGCGAAACTCTTTCCACACTGGTCACATGTGAACACTTTGTCTTCAGCATGAGTTCCTATGTGCTCATTCAGGCTTTCTTTACATGTGAAACCTTTTCCACACTGGTCACATGTCAACAGTTTCTCTTTAGAATGAGTACTCATGTGCTCCCTGAGACTTCTTTTATGTGCGAAACTCTTTCCACACTGGTCACATGTGAATGCTCTGTCTTCAGCATGAGTTTCTATGTGCTCATTCAGGCTTTCTTTACATGTGAAACCTTTTCCACACTGGTCACATGTCAACAGATTCTCTTTAGAATGAGTACTCATGTGCTCCCTGAGACTTCTTTTACGTGTGAAACCCTCTCCACACTGGTCACATGTCAACAGTTTCTCTTTAGAATGAGTACTCATGTGCTCCCTGAGACTTCTTTTATGTGCGAAACTCTTTCCACACTGGTCACATGTGAATGCTCTGTCTTCAGCATGAGTTCCTATGTGCTCATTCAGGCTTTCTTTACATGTGAAACCTTTTCCACACTGGTCACATGTCAACAGATTCTCTTTAGAATGAGTACTCATGTGCTCCCTGAGACTTCTTTTACGTGTGAAACCCTCTCCACACTGGTCACATGTCAACAGTTTCTCTTTAGAATGAGTACTCATGTGCTCCCTGAGACTTCTTTTACGTGTGAAACCCTCTCCACACTGGTCACATGTCAACAGTTTCTCTTTAGAATGAGTACTCATGTGCTCCCTGAGACTTCTTTTATGTGCGAAACTCTTTCCACACTGGTCACATGTGAATGCTCTGTCTTCAGCATGAGTTCCTATGTGCTCATTCAGGCTTTCTTTACATGTGAAACCTTTTCCACACTGGTCACATGTCAACAGATTCTCTTTAGAATGAGTACTCATGTGCTCCCTGAGACTTCTTTTACGTGTGAAACCCTCTCCACACTGGTCACATGTCAACAGATTCTCTTTAGAATGAGTACTCATGTGCTCCCTGAGACTTCTTTTACGTGTGAAACCCTCTCCACACTGGTCACATGTCAACAGTTTCTCTTTAGAATGAGTACTCATGTGCTCCCTGAGACTTCTTCTATGTGCGAAACTCTTTCCACACTGGTCACATGTGAATGCTCTGTCTTCAGCATGAGTTCCTATGTGCTCATTCAGGCTTTCTTTACATGTGAAACCTTTTCCACACTGGTCACATGTCAACAGATTCTCTTTAGAATGAGTACTCATGTGCTCTCTGAGACTTCTTTTACGTGTGAAACCCTCTCCACACTGGTCACATGTCAACAGTTTCTCTTTAGAATGAGTACTCATGTGCTCCCTGAGACTTCTTCTATGTGCGAAACTCTTTCCACACTGGTCACATGTGAATGCTCTGTCTTCAGCATGAGTTCCTATGTGCTCATTCAGGCTTTCTTTACATGTGAAACCTTTTCCACACTGGTCACATGTCAACAGATTCTCTTTAGAATGAGTACTCATGTGCTCCCTGAGACTTCTTTTATGTGCGAAACTCTTTCCACACTGGTCACATGTGAATGCTCTGTCTTCAGCATGAGTTCCTATGTGCTCATTCAGGCTTTCTTTACATGTGAAACCTTTTCCACACTGGTCACATGTCAACAGATTCTCTTTAGAATGAGTACTCATGTGCTCCCTGAGACTTCTTATATGTGCGAAACCCTCTTTCCACACTGGTCACATGTGAATGCTCTGTCTTCAGCATGAGTTCCTATGTGCTCATTGAGTCTTTCTTTACGTGTGAAACCCTCTCCACACTGGTCACATGTCAACAGTTTCTCTTTAGAATGAGTACTCATGTGCTCCCTGAGACTTCTTCTATGTGCGAAACTCTTTCCACACTGGTCACATGTGAATGCTCTGTCTTCAGCATGAGTTCCTATGTGCTCATTCAGGCTTTCTTTACATGTGAAACCTTTTCCACACTGGTCACATGTCAACAGATTCTCTTTAGAATGAGTACTCATGTGCTCTCTGAGACTTCTTTTACGTGTGAAACCCTCTCCACACTGGTCACATGTCAACAGTTTCTCTTTAGAATGAGTACTCATGTGCTCCCTGAGACTTCTTTTACGTGTGAAACTCTTTCCACACTGAGGGCAGGCGAACGACTTCTTGGCTTCAGTCTTTGCAATCTGTGAGAAAGTCAAAGATTTTTCTCCATTGATGAAATGATGTTTCTCCTCCACCTCCATCTGGTCTAAAATAACCATGATAAATCATCATAAACTTAATGAAGGATCAGGAATAAACACCAACCTCTTTGTTCTTGATGCTCATCTTCACTTATAGGCTGATGGGAATATTCCAGCATTTATTGGTGAATTGCAGTGGGAGGAGCTTCACTGAAGGAGGAGGAGCAGACCTGAAAAAAAAAAAAAAAAAAAAAAGATAGAAGAATCAAACAGCTTCTTTGTTTGAATGCTTATGTATGACTGTGTTACTGTGTTCATGATGTGTGGTATTGTGCATTAAAAGAGGCGCGTTGCGTCGCCGGCGCTGCCGCTCCCAGCATGAGCAGATGAGAGAGAGAGACACGAGACTGTTTAGATTTCGTCCTCAGTTTGTCAAGATTCATTATATCTTTGTTTATACCATCTAGAATCTTAGTATTGATGGGGTGACTGCATGTTTTAAACAGTTTATTGAACAGGTTAGTTGATTGCCTGATATGATGTTCAGAGCTCGCAAGCCGCGCCTCTTAAAGCGCCAGTGATTTGAGCGCCTCTTAAAGAGATGGAAGAATCTCAGAAGTAAGTTGGCTTGAAAAAGCCAACTTACTGTAATGCTATTTAAACTTATTATTCTTCTGAGACTAAAATTTCTGACTGCTACTCCTAGAGCTTGAACTCTACAAACTTCAAACTCGGACTAGACCTTCAGACTGTTCTGACTCGAGTTGCTATATCTTTTCCAACTGATCCGACTCACGGTTTTCCTAAAAATGACTATTAAAACTCGGAAAAATCCCATTGACTTTCATTGACGGAATGTTCAAATGAGCCAAGACTGTTCAAACTCCAACTGTCAAAATTCAAATTTAAACTACGGAAGCCCATTAGACTCAAAAACTCAATTAGACTCAAGTGCCATTCTATGTACTATTTCTAATCCATTGGAACTCATTCAAAGTCATAAACTCATCTATCTATCTATCAAACTAAATCTATCTAACTAAATCTATTTATCTATCTAACTAAATCTATCTATCAAACTAAATCTATCTATCAAACTAAATCTATCAATCAAACTATATCTATCTAACTAAATCTATCTATCTATCTATCTATCAAACTAAATCTATCCATCTATCTATCAAACTAAATCTATCTATCTATCCATCTATCTATCAAACTAAATTTATCCATCTATCTATCAAACTAAATCTATCTATCTATCCATCTATCTCTCAAACTAAATTTATCCATCTATCTCTCAAACTAAATCTATCTCTCAAATTAAATCTATATCTATCTTTCAAACTAAATCTATCTATCTATCTCTCAAACTAAATCTATCTATCTCTCAAACTAAATCTATCTATCTATCAAACTAAATCTATCTATCTATCTATCTATCGATCTCATAGCAACCACCCAGAACAACTTAGCAACCACATAGCAACCAAACCATCATGGCAACCGCCTAGCAACCACACAAATCACCCTAGCAACATCCCAGCAACCAACCCAATTACCCTAGCAACCGCATAGCAACACCCTAGCAACCACCCCGAGTACCCTAGCAACTGCATAGCAACCACCCTAGCAACCACCCCGAATACCCTAGCAACCGCATAGCAACACCTTAGCAACCACCCAGAATACCTTAGCAACCGCATAGCAACACCCTAGCAACCAACCAGAATATTTTAGCAACCGCATAGCAACACCTTAGCAACCACCCAGAGTACCCTAGCAACCGCATTGCAACACCTTAGTAACCACACAGAATACCTTAGCAACCGCATAACAACACCCTAGCAACCACCCTGAGTACCCTAGCAACCGCATAGCAACACCTTAGCAACCACCCGAGTACCCTAGCAACCGCATAGCAACACCTTAGCAACTGCCCCGAGTACCCTAGCAACCGCATAGCAACACCCTAGCAACCGCCCTGAGTACCCTGGCAACCGCATAGCAACACCCTAGCAACCGCCCCGAGTACCCAAGCAACCGCATAGCAACACCCTAGCAACCGCCCCGAGTACCCTAGCAACCGAATGGCAACATCCTAGAAACCACCCCGAGTACCTTAGCAACCGCATAGCAACACCTTAGCAACCACCCCGAGTACCCTAGCAACCGCATAGCAACAACCCCTAGAACCCTAGCAACCGCATAGCAACACCTTAGCAACCACCTAGAGTACCCTAGCAACAGCATAGCAACACCTTAGCAACCACCCCGAGTACCCTAGCAACCACATAACACCCTAGCAACCGCCTTGAGTACCCTGACTCTATCTATCTATCAAAAATCTATCTTTAGAGGCGCTTCGTGTCGCCGGCGCCGTTGCTGCCCCCAGCATGAGCAGATGAGACAGAGACAGAGAGAGCTGCACAGAGCGATTTCCACAAACCCTCTGTGAGAAAATGTTAATATAGAGTAAAGACCATCTACAATATCAGTATTTCTCGAGTGATTGCATGATTTACACAGTTTATTGAACAGGTTAGTTGATCGCCTGATATGATGTTATGCATTCAGAGCTCGCAGGCCGCGACTCTTAAAGCGGCCGTGGTTTCAGCGCCTCTTAAAGAGATAGAAAAATCGAAAGATCCATCAATCATCACAACAATTGTTTGTTACAGTGCTAAATACAAGAAATTCCTTCTTTCTTTATTTCTTTGTGGCCGAACAGACATGTGCGTTGGCTCTTTTTCCTCAGGCCACCCATCGAGGCTTGTGCCAAGCCAACATCAAAGTTCTTTTTAGAACTTTATTTTCTAGTTCAAGCATTAATGTTGTGTGTGTATATTGATATTGCTGCATGAGTCTAGATAAATTGAGAATGGGGTGGGCGAACTTCACAAAATTTCATATCATGATCTTATAACAAACAATCGCGATCTTGCCAATTTTGAGATGTAACTATCGAGAATATCCAGACTGGAACAAGTCTATGGACTTATTTATCTATTTGCACAATTTAAAACACAGTATTGCATTAAACAATTAGTTGTCAAAATATTCATTGATTACAGATGCCACAATTTCGTAATCATTCAAAGGCACGATTACAAGGAAAAAGTATCAACTTGCATAATTCTGCGTGCTTAAGAGGTGTGTTTAGAGCATGTTATATTGTAAGAGGCGACTAACGTTTACTTCAGAGTGTAAAAGGTCTAAGCCAGCACAAATGAAACTACCGGTGACGTAAGCGTACGCTAATATGTTGAACGCACGCGACACACCAGCACCCGCCATTTTTAAAAAGCTGTGTACACAGCCTATATATTTACTCCACGAACTAACTCTACAAACATGGAAAACAGTGATAGATGGACCTCTCAACCATAGGTGCCGATTTATGTTTCTGCCGGTGGGTTCCCAGTGCCCCACATGGCCCCAAGGATGGTCTGGCTTGGCTGTGGAAGAGTTGACCACAATGGTCTCCAAATGCTTGAGTCCAACCAACCCCAGTCTGTTGCCACCTCAAGTGCTTGTCCTCAATAGTGTTCTCCTTTGTACACTGCTCTTGAGGTGCTGCACCAGTGCATCCTTAGTTGGGGGGATCTGGCCTCTGTTGTCATGTCATCTGCATTCCAGGTATCCCAAGCTATCTTCTTGCCTCTAGTTGCAAATGCAGATACTGTGTCACAGCCAGTGAAGGCACAGAATACAGGAAGGGCCTTGGATTTGTAACTGCCAGTCTCCACATCCTGATGACATGGGCCTACAACCAGTATGCTGAATCAAGACTATCTGCTAATCTGCTTGTCACCATTGACAACTGGTGTACCATGAGACAGTTTTGGCACACTGGCCTGCACAACAATCAAATCAGATTACCTCATGCATACATGAAGAGGCAGATACAAGGATGCTACTCCATGCGGCAGATTTTGCAAGAAAAGGATTTAAAAAGATCACCCTGTGCACTGTGGACACAGATGTCATGGTCCTAGCCATTACACATGTCGGAGCTGGACATTGAGGAGTTGTGGGTGGCAATTGGGACTGGCAAGAACTTCAGACACATACCTGCCCATGAGACTGCCAAGTCTCTGGGTCCTGACAAATCCAAGGCCCTTCCTGTGTTTCATGCCTTCACTCCCAGACATCAACCGGCCCACATCTGGTACATGTGGACCAGATGTGGGCCCGGTTCTGGGCTGACACTATGTTGCTGTCAGAGCTGGCTGTGACACAGCATCTACATTTGCAACCAGGTGCAAGAAGGCAGCAGGGGATACCTGGACTGCAAATGACATGACAACAGAGGCCTTCAATGCCCTGTCAAAGGCTCCAAGCATTCCAGAGGAGGTGATTTCCATTGTGGAACACTTCACAATTCTCCTCTATGATGCACCAGCAGCCAACTCAACATCGATCAAGCTCATCTTGAGTTATTCACAAAGAAAGGAAGAGGAATGGAACTGATGCACTGGTGCAGCACCTCAAAAGAGCAGTGTACCAAGGAGGACACTGTTAAGGGACAAACACTTGAGGTGGCACCAAATATGCCATCTCAGTCTGGGGTTTGATAGATTCAAGCAATTGGAGACCATTGTGGTCAGTTCTTCCACAGGCAAGCCAGTCCACTCTTAAGTTGTGGCTGCTATACAAAAAAAAAAAAAAAAAAAAAATAATAAGAGGAGACTGTGATGGAGACAGTGAAGAATAGGTTCAACAACAACAACAAAACAATCAAACGTGTTTCTGAAATACACTGTTCAAAAGAATTAAGGGAACACTCAATCATCATAGTATTATTAAACTTAAAAATTAAACAGTCAAATTAACTTCAGGGATATCAATCTGTCCAATTAGGAAGCAGCTTTGGTGCAAATAAAAAAGTGACAATGGGTGCACTGGAGAGGCAACAGCAAGACAACCATCAAAAAGGGAATGATTTTGCAGGTGGTGGCCACAGACAATTTTTCTCTTCTTATTCTGACTGATTTTTCTTTAGTTTTGTGTTTTGTTAGGGTCTTTGTCACTGTCTGTAGCATGAGGCAGTAACTGCAACCCAATCAGGTTGCAAAGCCAACCCAGTTCCTCCAGTATGGCACATCCATACGTGCCATTGCAAGGAGGTTTGGTGTGTCTCCCAGCACAGTTTTAAGAGCATGGAGCCGTTACATGAGGAGAGCTGGATAGGGATGTAGAAGGGCAACAACTCAGCAGCAGGACCAGTATCTGCTCCTTTGTGTGAAGAGGAACAGGAGGAGCACTCACAGAGCCCTACAAAAAGACTTCCAGCAGGCTACTAGTGTCCATATTTTGAACCAAACTGTCAGAAACTGACTTCATGGGGATGGCATGAGGGCCCCACGTCCTCTATTGCAAACTGTGCTCACAGCTCAGCACTGTGCAGACCTCCATGCGCTAGCCAATGGTTCCCTTACTGCTGTTAGGTACCGGGATGAAATCCTCAGAGCCATGCTGGTGCAGTGGGCCCTGGGTTCCACCTGGTGCATGATAATGCCCGGCCTCATTTGGCTAGAGTGTGTAGGCAGTTTTTCAGTGATGAAGTCATTGATGCCATTGACTGGCCCTCACGTTCCGCAGACCTGAATCCAATTGAGAACCTCTTGGACATTATGTATTGGAGCATCTAAAGGTCTGATCCAGGTCTGGGAGGAGATTCCCCAGGACACCATCCATCATCTAATCAGGAGCATGCCCAGATGTTGTCGTGAGTACACACAGGCACGTGGGGGCCATACACACTACTAGGGCTGCACGGTTATGGCAAAAATCATAATTGTTGATTATTCCCTTGAAATTGTAATTGTAATTATTAATTACGATTATCACAGTTTACACTGAATGATGCACCGATACCGAAACCAGTATCGGTATCAGGCCCGATACCAAGCTCATGTACTTGTACTCGTACTCGTAAAAATACCCCCGATACCAAAGACTGATACCTCACGTGACGTAACTGACAGAATTTTCCGTGCACAGAGACACCGGCGGCAGCAGCAGAAACAATGTCAGCCTCAGGGGTGTGGAAATACTTCAAAATTAATGATGACAACACACACATTGCGAACTGCATGCTTTCAATCACAATTCGTTATCGATTAGTGAAGGCGGGATAGGCGGAATCGCGCTGAATGACACACCAGAAGTGCTCTCTCTCTCGAACGCGCTCTCTCTCTTTCTTGAGCGCGATCCCAGTTCTCTCAGACAGCACGCGATCGGTTCTCCTTGCGCCTGAATGGTCAAATGCACACATAGTTGTCAAAATGTCCATCGTGTGGAGTAAATACAGTCGGTTATGGCTTAAGTGGACGTAAACATTTGGGTGAAAACAGGATATGTGTCAGCATCCATGGATTCGGTCTTAAAGGGACCGTAGCCTATATTTGCCTAAAACTGTACAAGTGTACCAAATTTCATGCTTTTATGAAAAAGTGAACATTATTTTTACACATCACCTGGACTAAAGCTATTCAAAACATTCAATGTAAATTGTGAAAATCAGAATTAATAATCACAATTACAATTTCAAGGGAATAATCACCAATTACTCTACCCAGAGTTAAACTTTAAAACACCGCATTTTTAAAACTACTAAAGTTATTCAAGAGCAGTGAGCGATTTAGAGTTTGGTTTAACATTAATGACACAGACAGCAGCAGGTATTTTCATTAGGCTTTAAGTCAAAATGCATGGATCTAATATATAATGGCACAGATCCGATTTCTTTCCCAACTTAAGACATAACTGACTGTCTTTATTCATATACTTGCCAAGACAGACATTTTGACATTTTTGTGTATATTTAAGAAAATTTTAAATAAAAAAAATTATTTAGTTACCACTTGTAGAACACTTGAACCCATAAGTATACTACAAGTGGTAACTAAATACATTTTTTAATACAGAGATAGTATGTTAAAAGCACATTTTAGTTCATATTCATGGTGTCTCAAAACAGCATAGTTGAGTACTTAGATGTTCTTAAGATTATCTTAAGAAGTACTAAAGAAGAATTTTTAGTATATCAAGTACAAGATTAGTGCACAAAAAATAGAGCACTTTAAGTACATTATGGAAGTTTTCACCTGGGACATTACTTGATTTGACTGATTTGGAAGCTAAGTTCAAGCTTTTAAGGAGGCTTTTCAAGGCTGAGTTTTGTCAGGACTTCAATGGAACGGAAAATGAAATCTACATCCAAACAAACTTCTACACATGATTCACTGTCATAGTTTAACATATTTCTCATAGGGCTCAACACTAAAGTTTTTTTTACTGGCCCAGGTGGACCAGTGGTTTAAATATTTACATGCCCTGCCAAAATTTCACTGGCCCCACTACAAAAAAGTAATAAAATAAAATAGGCCTAATTATTGTTTTCAATGTACTTGACCCATAACCTTATGAAGGTTATGACACCAAAAACTACAAGCCTAATAAATGTTGTTAAAGACAAGTGTCAGTAATAAAATAAGTACAAATAATCGAATTAAAAGCAATAGCACAAGTAAATACAATAGAACAAACAAATACAATAAACGCTGCTTTTCATATTTTTCAGGTAGCAATTGAATAATCAAATTAACATTAAAAATGCAGACAACGCAGGTTTATTAGGCTGCTGTCACTTTAAGAGCTGTACGGATCCAATATTTTGTTACACAAGCGTTCTGTTTTCTAACTGTTTGTGTTCATTTAAGACATAACCAACTATTTTGAGATAATTTTGAGTGAATACGTTCATTCAAGTGCAAGGAGACGTGAAAGAGAACTCAGTTCAGTTTTCGTGCGCTGTCTGAGAAGCAGCTTTCAGTGGAAAGGGCTGTTTCATTGTAGAGATCGAATATTCAGGTGGTTTATCCATTTTCTATTCAAGAAAGTTAAAATGATTTCAAGTTGAATTCTTGTTTTTCCCCATCATTTAAAAAAAGAAAAAAAAAAAAAAAAAAAGGCATGATTTTCAAAATTTTCTGCTTTTAATATTCAATTCAAAAATGAATTAAAAGATACACAGATTTACATACGAGCTGCGTCCCAATTCAGAGGCTACATCAATGACAAGAACAATCCTCCGTAGGCCAGACCGTCCCATTTCTGACCTTCGCAGCCTTTGAATTGGGACAGCCACTGTATCTAAACTTTTTTTGTCTGTTAGTTACTGTTTAAAACTCAAGATGGCGCCAATCACCCATTTAAACAGATTTGCCCACCAAATGCGTCAAGTACACCAGAGAGACAGTAACAGATATAGGGTGCTTCTCAAATGCAAGGCTGCATCCTAGTGAGGCAGTGTCCTTCCTAGTCCAGTCCTTCTAAGGCTTGTAGACACTAGAATGAGACATCTAGTAAGTAGTTTATTAAGTTTAGTAAGTTTATTATTAAAAACTGGCTTGCTAATGTTGAAATTTCTTTACTTAAAGGATGATTTAAACAGTTTTACTGCTCAAATAATACACAAATTGTAAAGTCAAAAGTTTCACATTACTGCTTCTAAATCTAAAAATTTGGCCGAAAAACTTTTTTAGTTACGTGTCCCATATTATTTGCCGTTTAATTTTTTTTTTCCTAACAAAACCAACTAAATCTAATGAACTGTTTGAAGCTTTAACAACTTTAATGTTCTAATGAAGAATCATAAATAAAACAAACTCCCTGATAGAGTTAACAGAGGCTCTTTAAAAATACTTTTTCCAATGATATAATTGTTTCCACTCCACTTAGTTGTTGAAATGTAATCATTTAAATGGTATTCCTTCATAGTAATAAAACGGAAGAAATGATTGGTTCACGCGCTCGAACAGAGGGAAAACTACTGTGACGTCTCAGTGAGTCACTGCGTTTCTGCTCGAGCTACAGGTGACTGGCAGACTGCGGGTGATTGGATGACATAGTTTTGGCACCTGCACTAAATCAACGCGCTTTTAAAAAGAGACTCGTTGGCATTTGTTTGTCTGTCATAAGGCTACCAGAGCTCTCGAGGGATATGGAGGTTGCGGGAGACCACCGCCGCACTCGAGGAGTTCTCGTTCTGATCCGCCTTCCCTAGAACGGATTTTTGGACTTTGATCTTTCTTTGGGTTGTGTTTGGTTGAACTGTTAACACTGATATTACTTACATGTACACGCTGACATACTGACTATCATTTATACTGATAACTACACATTTTATGTTTATTTCTTTAGTTTAATAAATTGTTTTGTAACAAAGCGGTTGTGTGGTGTCTCCCTGTTTTTGTTGCGTTTCTTGACAAAGAATCGTAACACTACCCTTACAGAAAAACCACATGAATTTCACATGTGCAAAAACACGTGGTCACGTGATTTTTGCACATGTGAAATTTAACGTGAAAACATGTTAAAGGCAAATGAAAAATGTGGTGTCACATGTGAAAAATGTTTTGCACATGGGCAATGTGTGTTTTAGGAACATTTTTGTGTAACACACAAGTTCACATGTGAAACAGATGTAAAATTCCCACGTGAAACCCATGAGATCACATGTTAAACCCATGAAATGATATGTTAATCCCATAAAATCATGTGAAACGCATGCAAATTCCCATTTGAAACCCGAGATCACATGTGAAACATCACACGTGAAACCCATCAACAATAATTTCTCGTAAGGCACATCGAACAAGTCTTAGGGCCTGCGGATTCAAACTGAGCTTTTATTTCAAAATATGCAATGCAAATACAAGCGGTCCAGAAAGATTCTCTCTAAATAACTTTACGAACAAGTGATAAAAAAACATGCAAAGCAAAAGCAAATATTAAAATTACACCCAAAAATGCAGATGTAAAGGGAGTGTGCATGTATTGTGTGTTCAGTCCTCCAGGAGTTGTTGTTTTGTTTTCAAGCTTCACTGCTTCTCTCTTGAAGACTGGTCCTGATTTTTTAAAATCAGTTACACTCAATGTTATATTGGTATAACTAAAATGTGAAAAGTAAGACTGCCCCTTGGTTAAAAGTTTGTCAAGCTAGCTCTTAAGACAGAGTCTTAACATAGTGGCTAACGCAGCTGGCCCAGTTAGTGAACAACGGTGAATGTGACCGCACCTTAAATGACTCATTTCCAGTAGAAACTAACATTACCGAACATTTAATTCGGTTTAGAAAATATTAAAGCTATAAAATGGTAATTATGAGAAAAAGGTACTATTTTAAACAACTAAAGCAGTTCCAAAAGTTACCTCAGAGTTTACCTATGTCATCGGGGGGCGCAAACAGGATGATATGAAGCAGAAAAGTTTTAAATTATTTAACACTAGAACCGCCACGGGGTAAAAATTTAGTAATTTAAATAACATGGATTATGTTAATACGTGATTAATGACATTTTATTATAATATTACAGGACCCAAATATGTATTTATTTCATTCTAATGCTCGTTGTCATTGCAGGCTGGTTTAGCCTTTATTCACCAAAAAGTGATTAGGGTAGCCTGCTTAAAATAGCATAAAACAACAGGACAAAAAACATAGTTGATGACTAAAAATAATCATTTCATGACTCTAGACATTACTTTGTGAAGACAGTGGCATAATACATTTTTTAGCCATATCAAAATGTAAAAAACATTAAATTGTTTAAAACTACTAATAAAAAGACATATTGCTTACCTTTTCCCTCAGCGAACAGTGGTAGTTGGCCGTTATGATTCAAATGATGCGCATGAGCAGAGCTTCGACTTTCCAGTCAAATTTCAAAATAGAAAAAACGTTATGAATATGATTTAAAAAAAAAAAAAAAAAAAAAAAAATGGTTTTTAATAGTCAACCTCATTCCAATCCTGAATGGATGCTTTATTTTCCGATCGTTTTCCCGCCTTAATCGTGTCTAGCAGCAAAGAGGCGAAACTCTGATGCTTTTTGGGTAACAACCACTAGGGAGCGCTTCGGTAGCGCGGCCGCCGTTTTGGGGTGAAAATGACAACTGGACAACACAATAACGTAGTTAGCTTACTTTATTGATTTCCATTTTATGCAACTTCACACATTTACTATTAATAGTAAATTAATACATTAATAAAGTTAAGATCATCATGTTTGTAGCCTGTTACTTTAATTACTATTATTAGTTATTACTCCACTAGGTCTGAAATACATGTACGTTTTAATCCCCTTGATCAGGATACAAACATGATGATATAACATAACATGATTATATATTTATTTTCCTACATTCCCGCTTTTTCTGATGCATGTCCTTATTTTATATGTTGGTATTCAGTGTTTATAATGCTACTTGAACTTAAAAGAATTTCAACCGTTGACTAGATTTCTAGAGAGCAAAGGTTTTGTGAAAAAAGTGGAAGACTAAAATAAACCGTTAAAATGGTTTGATGTTCACTAGTCTAGTGATTATACGTTTTTCTGTGTTGTCATCATTCAGGTTGGATTTAGCTTTAATGTACGTTTTTATTTAACAAAGCAGCTGATAACGACAGCAAGAAGCTAGTTGCCGAGTCGCTTTCACCCCAAAATGGCGGAAGCGTAGGGCTGCTGCTGTTGCGTCATCACCAGATGCGACTGAATTTGACAAATTTTTAATTTTTTAAATTTTAAACTTTTCCACTATCTTAGGTTTGCCTATTTGTCAGCAAGAATTAAATTTAGAATGCTCATTCATTCTTTTATATATTTAAATACGTACAGGTCAGAATAAGTTGTTTCAATTTTTACATAAAGTGTTCCACGAATGACAATTGACCATTATTTCACACACATTTTGACATTTTATTCCCCAAAACTTATTTGAAAATTTAAAAGTAAACACTTTACATTTAATGTGCTTGTATATAGAGACACGTGGTAAGATGTGATACACGTTAAAACCTTACTACACGTGGAAATATTTTTCACGTCCCTCACGTAGTAACATGTTTTCCACATGTGCCACATTTTGTTGCACTTGCGGTGACATGTTGTCCACATGTGATCACATAATCGGAAAATAGTTATTTTTTACTCACCCCAGATGATCATCTTTGAAGCGATCAGACCCCAGACAGAAGTTATCTTCTTCTGTGGATTTATTGGCGGGTCGCATACCAGCTTTTTGGTGCATACCGCCACCTCCTGTGCTGGAGTGTTAAGTGATTTCAATCTATGATGTTATCTATATTCTATTCTTAAGTCCACTATTCTTAATGAATTTTAAAACTGTCTTAACAATTTTACCAGATCCTTGTTTTGTGTTTAATATGTTGATGATTGTAAATTCTTTGCAGTGAAAGAAGATATACAATCAAAAACAGTAATATTGAAAAAAAGTTATTACAGACTTCTATTTGAATACATTGTAAAATGTAATTTATTTCTGTGAATAAATTTTTCAGCATCATTACTCCAGTCTTCAGTGTCACATGATCCTTCAGAAATCATTCTAATATGATTTGATGTTTGAGAAATCATTTTAATATCACTTCCCTTCAAGAAAAAATACTAACCCCTAACTTTTGAACAATACACACACAGACACATGCACACACACAAGGACCTGATTTTCATTCACACTAAAAGCTAAACTTATACTGTGATATATAAAGAACACAAGAGGTATTTTATCAAACGAACCTCTTAGGAAAGTGCTGGTCTTGATGATGACGAGCTCATTATTACGACAACATCAGGTGATGCTTTTTCCTGTGACTCAGTTGGTCGAAACTCTTCCCACATTGAGTGCATGACTGAACATTTTCAGTAAATATTGTTATAAAAAATGCTATAAAACATGCATTGATGAATTGTTCACAATAGAAACAGTAATATGCACTCAAAGTAAATTGGGTAAATTTTTTACACAGACAGCTTCCAACATCACAGCACTGGTAAACAAGGATCATTAAGGTTTTTTCCTCAAATTGGCTTTGATGAACAAGACAAACTTAAAGCGTTAGTTCACCCACAAATGAAAATCATCCCATAATTTACTCATCCTCATGCGTCGGGTCAGAGGTCAGTCTTTCGCTGGAACTACACTCACGTACAGCCGTTATGAGGCCTGTTATTATAGTTTATAAAGTTATAAATATGGGTAATTTTCTTACAAAAACACATCACTTCTCTTCAGAAGGCCTTTATTAACCCTTGGAGCCGTACGGATTACTTTTATGATGGATGGATGTGCTTTTTTGGGCTTCAACATCTAAGTTACATTTAACTTCCATTATACAGCTTGGAAGAGCCAGGATATTTTCTAATATAACTCCAATTGTGTTCATCTGAACAAAGGTAGTCATATACATCTAGGATGGCTTGAGGGTGAGTAAATCATGGGATAATTTTCATTTTTGGATGAACTAACCCTTTAAACGAACAAAATGCTGCACTGTTGAAAAGAATATCCACATTTCAGTTGATCTGAATCTCACAACTCCAGTGAGAAGTTATTAACCTCCGCAATTCAAGATGAACTACTTACAACTTATTACAGATAATAGTGTTTCCATGCCTGAGCAGAGAAGCGAACTGACTGAAACTCTTCCCGCATTGATCACATGTGTACGGTTTCTCTCCAGTGTGGATCCTCTCATGAGTTTTCAGGTTTCCTGATTGGTTGAATCTCTTGTCGCAGTGTGAACACTTGAACAGTTTCTCTCCGGTGTGGATATTCTGGTGCACTTTTAGTTCACTATTTGTGATAAATGACTTCCCGCACTCGCTGCATATGTGATTCTTCACGCCGCTGTGTCTTTTCTGGTGTACTATTAATGAACCGAGCTCTGTGAAACTCTTTCCACACAAAGAACACAAATGTGGCTTTTCCTGTAAATGAACTTTCAGGTGCTTCTTCAGGGATAATGCTGTAAAAAATGATTTGCCGCACTGATCGCAGCTGAATAGTCTTTCTCCAGAGTGAGAATGCAGATGTGATTTAAGATATTTCGCCTGCGTGAACCTCTTTTCACACTGACGGCATGCGAAAGGCCGCTCTCCGGTGTGGATCCTCATGTGGATCTTAAAAGTTTTCCTATCAGAGAAACTCTTTCCGCAGTGAATACATGCATAGGGTCTCTCTCCAGTGTGGATCCTCGTGTGGTCCTTAAGGTTTCCCTCATATTTGAAACTCTTCCCACAATAATCACACGTGAACAGCTTCTCTCCAGTATGAACTCTCATGTGAACCCGGAGATTTTGTTTGAATGTGAATCTTTTTCCACACTGACTGCATGTGAACGGTTTCTCTCCAGTGTGGATCCTCATGTGAACCTCGAGGATATATTTGGTTGTTAAACTCTTTCCACACTGAGGGCAGCTGAAAGATTTCTTGAAAACTGTTTTTTCTCCAGTTTTAACATGATGATGTTTCTCCTCCACTCCATTCAGTTGATCATTCTCGTTGTTCTCATCCATCAGGTCTGAAATTAAAGAAACACTAAAGTTCTCAGTAAATCATAAAAACAGTTCAAGAGATTTCTTTAACTGCTATAGAAGATTATGATTATTTAATGCATTATATGTTCCTGGATTTATTCCAATGTACAGAATGCATTGATGAGATGGCGGCAGGTGAAAAATTTTACAGAAAAAAATAAGAAGGAAAACATATTAAGGCTTAAAACATATTTTGAAGGCTTGAAACATATTTTAAATAAAGATAATTGTTTTACCAAGTTCAGGATTAAGCTCGAGGATGATTACCACAAAACTGTAATATCTGCAAGCTTTTTTCAAGGTAAATTAAAAACACTTTTTTGTTTTCATAATTCACAATTTGTGCATAGAGTGCAAAGGCAAAAAGTAAGAGGAAAGAATAAATGCTACATTTGGCTAAATTTTATGTCATATCTTGAATATGTTCACAGCAATTCTCTATCGCCATACATTGCCTTCACATCACTTCACTATTTTCTTTACTATTTTATTTATTTTCAATATGAGTAACGAGTATGAATTAAGCACGATCAACAGCATTTGTGGCATAAAGTTGATTACCACAAAAAATGACATCCACTTTTCCCACAAAAACAAACACAAAAAAACTGGGTTACAAACAGTGTGCGTTAACACGATTTTAGTGTAAAACAAAATCACTTACTAATTTTACCTTTTCCGTGTAGTTATATGCAAGTTTTAGCTCAAGCTTAGCTTAGCTAGCTCAAATAATACACAAATTGTAACTGAATAAATGCATATAGGCTACTTCTATAAAAAAAAAAAGTGACTGAAAAATTGGTCCCTGAGTTTTGGCTTTGCTGTGTACAGTTCATAAAGAGTGCCCCTATATTATTTGATAGTTTATCCGTTTCACAGCTCTTTTGATTTCTAATTAAAACAACTAAATCTGGTGATTAACTGCTTGAAGCTTTACTTAATTTTCTTCAGCCTCATTAAAGAATCATGAATAAACACTCTTTGTTCTTCAGTAAACCACATTATAAACCGCACCTGAATGTCTTTCAAAATACGGCTTCTGATTATATAGCAATGATTCTACTCTAATTAGTTGTCAAAATATAATCATTGAAATGCTGGATATTTTCTTAATGTTTACGTCGTGCCACAAAATGAAGTGGATGATCGATTAACGCGCTTCCGCTAGAACAGAGATTTGCGCGCCAATCTTTCGCGCCTCAAATAAAAACAAGTATTAAAGTCATTAAAATAACACAAAACTTAATGCAAGTATTTGACAGCAGGGTCTCCACAAATAATGGTTAGTTAAGTCCTATTCACGCATAAACGGAACAAGCATTGATAGATCTGATTTAAAAATCGAGATCCATAACTTTCAAATGAAGATCGCGTCGGGAAATAATGATTTTTTACTCACCCTACATACACCAATATAATCGATCGCAGCCCAGACCCAAGATAGCGATCATGGTCTCCTTCTTCTTTTACTTTTGTGGTACGTGACAAACAGACTTAAGTGCATTTCTCCACCTACTGGACTGGAGTGCGGTTCGATACTAGCGTTTTGAAAACACAGAGCTGAGTTCTGTACGAGAGGTCAATAAACGCATATAAATGTAAAAAAAAAAATATATATATATATATATATATATAAATAGGACAAATGTGTATTTATAAAATTAAAAAATAATGTAATTGCAAAATGTGAACTTCAAATTAGAGCTGTAACATAGCTTTGGCTTCTCTTAAATGACACGTGACGATTAATAACCTGCAGTAATATTATAACTCCACACAGAAACAAGCATAGCATAGAAACACTAGAAGAAAACCAACAAACTGCACCATTTTTATATATATATATATATATATATATATATATCCCAGTAATATGCATTCAGAAAATAAACCAGGTCAGTTTTTATTTAACCCTTGTGCGAACTTAAAGACATTTTTCAGTTTTGTTTTGTTTTTATCATTTTGCCTGCGTTAATGCCAACTGCATAAATTTTAGCACAGGTGTGTATTTTTATTGGAATTTTACTTTTTCACCCCCATTTCCTTTAAAAAAAAATCTATTTTGCACTAGTACCACAAAATAGTTCCTCTCAGGACCTTTTGGACAAAAATGTCCCCATTGAAACCTATTAAAACTGCAATTTTTAATCCCAGGGCCATCAAACTATAAAATAAATCTTTGTCAATAGGCTTTTATTCTGTTGGCAAGGCTTCAAAATTAAACTTTTTACTATTTTTACCATTTGGTGCCATTTTCTCAGGTTTGGCCTATAAAGCAAATACGTACTTTATTCTTGTTTTCTGCTTATGCATATTATAGAGCCAAATAGATAAATTATGCAGCTATAATAGTGTGGTTTGTATGTGTGAAATAAAAATAATTGTGTGTGTGTGTGCTTGCAATATTTGAGAGAGAAAAACTACTGCAAATCACAAATCCAACCACTGTCTGAACCAGTGGAGTTTTGCTGGCATCTAATGGGGAAAATTTGGTACTGCGCCCAAACAAAATCTTACTGAAAGCTCATTTTTTGAGATCTCAACCTCAAATTTGGAACACAACTTATTTAAATTTATGGCTCTGATTTTCTAGCAGTTTTAGAGTTCAACATGTTTTATAAAATGTATATTTTATATAAAACAACGTTCATATATCATTTTCATAATCTCAGACCTCTATTTTTTGTTTTTGATTTCACTATTTTTTTTTTTACTTCAACAAGATTCTGCCAAGGGTCTTCTTTAAAATGAGACCAAACTCAAGTATGTGCATCCAAGCTTCAAATTTTTATTACAGTTTTTTGACAGACATTGTCTACTATGGCCATATACGTAACTTTTTTTAATTGACACACAAGGATTAATGTCACTTTATTCACAGATTGACAGAAGTCAACACCACAGCACTCTTTCAGACTAATAACTTCTCAAGATTTATAAATCATGCTGGAAAACATGGATCATCAAGGTTTTGTCAAAACCACACAACACTACTTCTCCTAAATTGGCTTTTATGAACAAAACAAACTTAAATGAACAAATCTTGCTCTGTTAGAAAGAATATCCATGTTTCAGTGTATGTGAAATGAATCTCACAACATTTTACAGATATTAGTTACAGATATGGTTTCTCTCCAGTGTGAATCCTCTCGTGTAGTTTTAGGGTTCCTGACTGACTGAATCTCTTGTCGCAGTGTGAACACTTGTAAGGTTTCTCTCCAGTGTGGATCATCTGATGCCGCTTCAGTTCAGCATCTGTCATAAAGGACTTCCAGCAGTCAAAGCACATATGATCCCGCACATCATTGTGTATTTTCATATGCTTTTTCAAATCGCATATTCGTACAAAACTCTTTCCGCATGACTTTCTGAATGACTTTCCTTCAGAGTGAAGCTCTAGATGAACTTTCAGATGGGAACTTAGTTTGAAACTCTTTCCGCACTGATCGCATTTGTGCGGCTTTTCTCCACTGTGGATTTTCATGCGAGTCTTGAGCGAATATTTATTCGCTAATCTCATATTATGGTTATTTTAGACCAGATGGAGGTGAAAAAGAAAAGTGAAGAATCGAATGAGGTGGAGGAGAAACATCATTTCACCACTGGAGAAAAATCTTTGACTTTCTCACAGACTGAAAAGACTGAAGCCAAGATATCATTCGCCTGCCCTCAGTGTGGAAAGAGTTTCACACGTAAAAGAAGTCTCAGGGAGCACATGAGTACTCATTCTAATGAGAATCTGTTGACATGTGACCAGTGTGGAGAGGGTTACATTAAACGAAGGGCACATTAAACGAAAAAAAGCATTTAAGATTTAAGAATCAACTTCCGTTTAAATGACGATCAAGATAATCGGAAAAAAGTTATTTTTTACTCACCCCAGATGATCATCTTTGGACCGATCAGACCTCAGACAGAAGTTGCGTTCTTCGCCTCTATCTTCTTTTGCTTTTGTGGCAATAGTGCGTTGTCACCACCTAGTGGACTGGAGCGGGAAAACATACTGCTTTTCCACAGTGCATACAGAAATAAAGGCGGCAAATATCTTTAAAATACATATAAAAGCTATTTATTTATTAGTGTTTAATTCTAATATTCTGCTGTTCACTCCTAATCAGTGGAAGAAATTAAACTTTATTTAAATGACAAAAAATGCAACTGTAGAAATGTCCTATTTGGAGGCATATTTAACAATTTATTCCGCAAAGAGATCAGTTTCCAGCTGTTCCAATACTTCTCCCATGCTTCATGTAGAATAAAACAACAGAATTGTACAAAGGTACTTCTTATTTCTCCATGTTTAAAACGTTTTCTATGAAGCGTGTCCATAGCTTTAACTCTGCACCTGATTGTAAGGTATTATTTCTCACCTTAGTAAGATTGTGCTCCTTTTTTATTTCTTGTAACATATTATTAGTGCCCTTAGTTATAAAGAAATATGTAAATGAATCAGCACTACCATTTAAAATGTTGGGGTCAGTGAAAGAAGATACAATCAAAAACAGTAATATTGAAAAAAGTTATAACAGACTATTTGAATACATTGTAAAATGTAATTTATTTCTGTGAATAAATTTTTCAGCATCATTACTCCAGTCTTCAGTGTCACATGATCCTTTAGAAATCATTCTAATATGATGATTAAGAAATCATTTTAATATCACTTCCCTTCAAGAAAAAAACCCTCAAGTTTCACTGTGACACGATTACTGCGACGACATCGGGTGATGCTTCTTCCTGTGACTCAGCAGTTGATTTGATTGGTTGAAACTCTTCCCACATGCAGTGCAGTGATACGGTTTCTCTCCAGTGTGGATCCTCTCGTGTGCCTTCAGGGATCCTGACCGACTGAATCTCTTGTCGCAGCGTGAACACTTGTAAGGTTTCTCTCCAGTGTGAATCCTCTGATGTGTTTTCAAATGCGAGGTCGATATAAATCCATTTCCGCACTCAAAGCACACATGAGTTCTCACTCCGCTATGAATTTTTTGGTGCTCCTTAAAACCGTCCAGCCGTGCAAAACTCTTCCCGCACAGAGAACACAAGTACGGCTTCTCCTGCACGTGCACCTGCAGGTGTCTCTTCAGCATCGATGACGACAGAAACGCTTTACTGCACTGTTCGCAGTTAAACAGCCGCTCTGCAGAGTGTGTGTGAAGATGCTCTTTCAGACTGCTGACGTGTGTGAAACTCTTTCCACACTCAGTACAAGCGTACGGTCTCTCACCAGTGTGGATCCGCATGTGCTCCTTGAGGTTTTCTTTATACGTGAAACTCTTTCCGCAATGATCACATGCGAACGGTTTCTCTCCACTGTGGATTTTTATGTGCCTCCTAATGGCTCCCGATAGCGCAAAACCTCGTCCACATTGAGGGCACATGAATGGTTTCTCTCCAGTATGAATCCTTGTGTGCCGGTTCAGGCCTGTTTTGTATGCGAAACTCTTCCCACATTGATCGCACATGAAAGGCTTTTCTCCAGTGTGAGTTCTTATGTGATCCATAAGGTTTCTTTTACATGCGAAACTCTTCCCGCATTGAGGGCAAGTGAATGGTTTCTCTCCAGTGTGAATCCTCATGTGCCTCTGAAGACCTATTTTTTGCGTGAAACTTTTTCCGCATTGAGGGCAGATGAAAACATTTTTGGCTCTCGTTCTTTTTTGTGAAACATTATCAAGAGTCAGTGAGCAAGTAAGTGATTTTTCTCCAGCTATGAAATGATGTTTTTCTTCTTCTTTCACTTCCATCAGGTCTACAATGAACATAAATCAACAAAAGTCACAAAAGCAAAAACTTTCCAAAAACTCGATAAAGGAATCTCAACAAAATTCATACTCACTCCATTTTATAACTACTAGGGCTGAAAAAATGCAAAGATTCACTGCTAAATTCAAATGTGCTTTGGCGCTGAGCCAGAGACAGACGCGCTCAGTGCTTGTCATATATCACAACTGTTCAGTGTTTTCAACCACATCAGGTTTATTTTAGGTTTCAGACATTTAAATACACATTTGAATGAAGTACTAGGCTATATAAAAAAGACAAAAGCCCCCAGAATATAGATAAATTACAATATAGATTTAGTTTGCAATTTGGATTATTTTTATAAGATCCCATGAGTCCTGATAAATGCAATTTCTACTTCTGAAGTGCTTCTTTTATAAAGATCTCCACTTTCTCACATAAAGCAGCCCTGCATAGAGTGAATTATCAATTCTCGAGCCATCGATATCAACCAATTCAGCACCACCGCCATGGACAGCACCTGGTAACGTCGCACTTAAAAAGATATACCTTAAGCAACCTCCTAAGGTATAGTTCGGGGAACACGCCTAGAACAGGCATATCTTCAGTTAAGGTGTACCTTTAGAGGCTTCGTAGCACACTAAGAGACAACGTTATCGGGAAATCCAGCCCTGGAGGCTCCGGTGAGATCACTTGCATTTAACTTAAAATTCTCCGTCATTTTTGGTCATACAGATAATAATAATCCAACATTCGAAACTGTAAATGGTTTGCTTTTATTTCCGTAAACTCACAATAACAATAAACATTGTGCTTTTCTGTGCTTTTTTTGCGCTTTCTGCCGTCTCGTTCTCAGTGAACTTGAGCGTGTTACAAAAATGAACAGAAACTCAGCATATACTTGCCTCACAGACATGAGAAATATATCTATGGAAAACTTGAAATGTCTACTTTGAAATGAACTGATTCAAATCTAAACCAAATATTCTCAGATTATGTAATCCATATGAAAGCATATAGGTGCATCCACTATTGCTGGGATGACAAGTCAGCATCGTAGACTTCATCTCTGCAGCCGAGAACACAAAAAACACTAGTTTATCAATATATTATTAAAATGTTCAGTCTCCTTCTGTTTTTTCACGCCATTTTCATAATCATTACATTTGCCGGCGTGCTGATGCAAGCTTTATATGTGCGCTTATATACAGGCATTAAAGGCTCATTACTATGATTTATATGGTTTATTAAAATAAACGTGTGATTAGTCGATTAATCGCTTAAATGAATGACTACTAGTCGACTATAAAAATCTTGAGGGCAGCCCTAATAACTACAGATACCAAATCTAGAGAACGTTAATTTTATCATGTCAGTATCTTCAAATCTTCTATATAACTACTGTCCTTCAAACATATTATTTGTTGGTGCAACTATGTTGTGACCTAAATGTTCTTCAGTCTCATTAATGAAGGATCAGGAATAAACACCAACCTCTTTGTTCTTCAGTGTGTTTCATTCTGCAGTGTTCTGGATCTCTCATGTTCTCACTGTCCTTCAATAAACTCTGTCTTTGCAGATTTCAGCTCTTCCTGATGGTTTGGAGGAGCAGATCTGCCAAAATCAAAAATAAAACACCTACTGAAATTATATTCACACATTAAGCATCTATCTATTATCTATCTATCATAAATTCTTAAATGTATATCCATCTTTTTTGTTCTTATATTGATCTGTACCATAGTTAACATATAGATGAAGGAACTGTTAAAGTCAAGGAATTAAGAATTAATAAGAACCCTAAAATGAGTCTGTTCTTAAATCGTTTGGGAAAAACTCACTTTTTGTTTTATTTATTTTAATAAGTCTGAGGAGTCTTTCAACTCACTGATTCAGTCAGAGCGGTTTCGGAAACATACATATTGAAATAAACTTTTTGTACTTAAGATCTTTTACTATCAGGGAACGTTCCCACAACTTTCACGTATGTTTTGTATATGTTAAAATAAAAAGTTCTTATAGAACGTTTTTACAACATTATTAATATTTGATATGCGTTCATCATGTAATGTTGAGAGAAACGTTCTTATGTTTGTTTTCACTTGATGAACGTTCTCACAACGTTGAGAGAAAACGTTCTGAGAACATAATTTTCTTATGATGTTATTGATATTTTCTGAATGGAATACAAAAATAAACGTTCAAAGAATGTTATTTTTTGTTATAT
The DNA here is from genome assembly GCA_039654765.1 of Mylopharyngodon piceus. NCBI lineage: Eukaryota > Metazoa > Chordata > Actinopteri > Cypriniformes > Xenocyprididae > Mylopharyngodon > Mylopharyngodon piceus. Next base: position 47,757,591 of record CM077438.1, read on the forward strand.
TCTAACAATCTCGTAACTTTTTTTAAATAGCGCTCTAATCACGGCGAGAATACGGGACATTTTACCCGCTCACGACAGTGATGTCGCTGACAAACGGAGCGATAGCGATGAACACTACGTGAATTACCTAAAAACATCAATTGCATTTGTGGTAGATTCTCGCGACATGAAATCCATATCGTTATATTTATAATCCTGTATCTTTCCAAACATTTTTAAGAATATCGTGAAGTTTGCTCACATCACTCACTCATACTTCAAATTCTCATCTTAATTTCAACGTCATTTACCTCAGTTGTTCACCGCTGGTTCTTATTTTTGTGTTGCTTTAACATGATTTATAAAAAGAATATTAAATAAACATGATTAGAAGATGCAAACATAATTAATTCTATAGACCCTGCATGACAAAAAAAATAAACATTGCGCTGACAGCATTTTTGTTTAATCTCGCACTACATTAATTCAACAAATCAAATTAAAAATTACACACTTATCTTTACTGCTCCTCCAGATCGTGTTCTTCTTCGTTTTATGGCTGCTGAAAAACAGCTATGGTGCACTTCTACCACCTACTGGATGAAGTGTGCAGCATATGGACAGTGATTTGGAACAATATATAACATATTGCCACAGATTCTTTATAAAAGTGAAGATTGTTCACAAGGCATTTTACGTATCATTTTTGTAGCAAAATGATTTTACACAAAAAAAGACCATTAACAATTGTGTCCTTAGCGATAATAATATCGATTAACCATATTATTTCTTGCCAATGTTACTAAAATATAACACCTCATATATTTTACTCGTACTACAGAGAGTTTAACAAACATTTCGCGGGAGGTTCAACCGAATCATTAATAAGAATCGGTTGAAAGGAACGGTTATATTTCACGGATCGAACGTGCGAATAATCTGTCGCGCTGATTATTCAATAGTTACGTTAGCTTGCGGAATTAAACAATTTGATAAATGAAAACTTCTGCTTTTGAACGATGCTAATTTGCTGCAACATGTCAGCACGACATAAACAAGTGTACTTAAAAAGAGCAAAATATGAGTACTTGTTTTGTTAGAAAACATAATAAAAAGAACTAAAGGAAACCTTTGTGGGGACAACGCTTAACGTGGCTTAATTTACTAACAGTGTTATTAACAAACCAATCTTAGTAAACACCATACTAATAAAGCATACTATACGGATTGGTTTGTGCAGAATTTGATCTTTTAATATCACTTAGGCTACATTAAGCTACGTTAAGCGTTTTCTTTATAACGGTTTTCTATGGGAGGAAAACACTTAACGTGAAATTAAACGCGTTGCGTTCAAATTCTTGGCTCAACTGCTTTTCTGTACATAGTATACTTTATTAGTATGATGTTTACTGAGTTTGGTCTGTTAATATCACTGTCTTAGTATATTAAGCCACGTTAAGTGTTTTTCACGTTAAACTTTTTAGAATGTCCCCGTCTAGGGACACAACTAATCATAGTAGTAGTAATGAAAAAATCAAAATTCATCCAACTTTTCATTAGACATAATTCAAAATCTGATGAATACTCCTATAAAATATTTTAATGAAGACAAGCACACTTAGAGTTTATTCACTACAGTACTCAGATGCAATGTTGAAACCATTTGATTTCAATAAAAATACAATTTCATCCATAATCAGCAGCACAATATACACCCCCTGCTAAGCTGGTCAGGCTGGTTTTAGCTGGTCTCCCAGCCTGGTCATAGCTGGTTTTAGAGGGGTTTTGGTTAGCTGGGAGAAACCAACTTAAACCAACTGAACACCAGCTAACCGAGGCTGGGAGACCAGCTTGACCAGCTACTTCCAGCTTAAACCAGCTAAGACCAGCCAACCAGCTTAGGCTGGTTTTAGCTGGATTTTTCAGCAGAGCCGACACACATTTTTGCAAACAGATTACACGGTAGCATTACTGGTGTGACAAAAGTGACCTGATTTCATACACATGCAATGACGTTCTCACTCCACAATCAGTGTTTCGATCGGATGATGCTTTTTCACGTGAATCAGTAGATGACGTGATTGCTTGAAACTCTTCCCACACAGAGCGCAGTGGTGCGGCTTCTCTTGGTGCGCCGCCTCGTGTGCGATCAGCTGCGGTAAACGAGCGAAACTCTTCCCGCAGAGCGCGCACTTGTGAGGTTTTTCTCCAGCGTGAATCCTCTGGTGCTGCTTGAGCTGGTCGGCCGTAACAAAAGCCTTCCCGCATTCAAAGCACACGTGATCCTTCACACCGCTATGAACCTCCTGATGCCTTTTAAAACAATCCACCCGTGCGAAAGTCTTTCCACATAGAGGACACAAGTAAGGCTTCTCGCCTGAGTGCACTTTGAAGTGTCTCTTCAGCGCTGACGCGGTGATGAACTCTTTACCGCACTGGTCGCAGTTGAACGACCTCACGGCGGAATGAGAGAGCTGGTGATCTTTGAGGCCGTTGATGTGTCGGAAACTCCTCCCGCACTGATCGCACGCGTAAGGCCGCTCTCCGGTGTGGATGGTCATGTGACTCTTGAGCTTCTCGTTCCGTATGAAGCTCTTCCCGCACTCCGGGCACGTATGCGGCCTCTCTCCGGTGTGAAGTTTGATGTGCCTCTGTAGGTTAGCGTTGCACGCGAAGCTCTTCCCGCAGTGCAGACACACGTGAGGCTTTTCTCCAGTGTGCGTTTGCATGTGCCTCTTAAGTCTCGTTCTGCATGCCAAACTCTTTCCGCACCAATCGCACGTGAACGGCTTCTCTCCGGTGTGAGTTTTGATGTGCCTGGCGAGTCTGGCTTTGCACGCAAAACTCTTGCCGCACTCGACACACGCGAAGGGTTTCTCTCCGGTGTGAATTCTGATGTGCCGCTCGAGTCTCGCTTTCCGTGCAAAACTCTTTCCACACTGAGGGCAGGTGAAAGACTTATTGGCTTTCCGTGAGAAAGAGGTTTCCGGCGGTGAGGCAGTCAAAGGTTTTTCTCCAGTGACGGAATGATGATGTTTCTCCTCCACCTCATTCAGTTCCTCTTTCGCTTCCATGAGACCTGAAATGAACATGATAAAAAGTTATTCAACTGGGATGGAAAAATAAACAAGGAAATATGAGTAAATTGAAGAAAGTAGCATGTGCTAAACGTTAACTCTATCATGTCAATATCTTGCAGGGGCCGTGAAAGGGTCCGTGGAAAAGGAGAAAATCTGTAAAAAATAAATCAATAAATACATAAAATTGAAATAAGTAAATAAATACATTAAAATTAATACAAAAGTGATTAAAAAAATAGTAGTCATTATTAAGCTATTAAATAGTTTCAATTAGATTGAAATAAAAAAATTCAATATAAATTAAAATTAAACAAATACATTTAACAGTACATTACTATATTAAGCGATATATATTTAATAATGTAAATAATGATTAAATAATAATAATGCAACAAACATTTTTAGATTTATATTAATTTTTTAGTGTATGAATTGGGTGTTTAGTCAGAAGGAAAGTCAGAATTGCATGTTATAAAGTCAGAATTGTGAGAAACTCGCAATTCTGAGAAAATTTCCCTCACAATTGGACATTATAACATGCAATTACAAGTTTATATCTGACAATTCTGACTTTATATCACGCAATTGTGAGAAAAAAGCCAGAATTGTGAGATTTAAACTCGCAATTGTGAGAAATTGTTACATAAAAAGTCACAATTACCTTTTTTATTTTTTATTTCATGGCAGAAACAAGCTTCCATAATCTATCTATATAAAACAATTTAATCTATCAGAGTTTAACTTCATTTAACTTGCCATCTAGCTGAGATTTTGTTTATTGGGATTTGGTTATTTAAATAAATAGTTTATCACAGAGTAATAAAATAAATGCTGTATAAAAGCTGTTAAGATTGATATAGAATAATTTATTTCTTACCTAGTTTGCCTCAGTCTGTTGACACCAATGAAATGAGCTTCAAATGACAATTTACGGGAAATCTGAAGACATCAGAATAATGAATGAACAGTCATCACTAATTTACCAACCCCTTTTACAGAACAATAATAAACCTTAAATAGTCTCCAGGAATTATGCAAATTAAGTTAATTTGCGTCGCGCCCATTCTGTTTATTGTTATCTGATCTTGATTTATTACCTCCCGATAAAATATATTTTGTAGTAGCCTAAAACTATTTACGTTTACTCAACTCTGTTATTTCCTATAAAAGCCACGAAAAAAAACACTATTCTGAACTACATTATATCTAAAGTTAATTTAAATGCCCATTGAGATTGCTTTTGAAATTTACAGATATTTCTATCTCGGGAAAATTAAACACCAACGGCTGCTGTAATATTAACTTACACAAAGACATCAATATTTGTCCGCATTCAGGGAGCAGTCTTCTGTCTTCTTCTGCCATTTCATAGTAGAAGGCAAAACAACGCGAAAGAGCATTTCCGCCACCTACTGGACTGGAGGCTAGTCCAGATATTGCGGTTGGAGAAATTATAATAAAATATAAACACTGCCTGAGCTATAAGGGCGTTTTCTTTTTCTTGCTTTAACGGGAGACTTCTGCTTAACAATTTACCTGAGGTGCCAGACCGTTTTTCCAATGGTCAGTAACGGTCAATGCCCGTTTGAAACCAACTGTAGTTTAATAAACAATAGCAAAAGCTTTCCAAAAGATCTAAGAAACGAACATATTTTTAAAGTTCACCTAAATTTAAAAAAATTTTTGACTAAACATGATCTGGGCTCACCAAAGATGCCTAAACATACATCATAAAATAAATATTATGATAAATTAAAAACTTGGGGCAAATAGCAAGTACTTTGAACTGAACAGCGTCTCCTGCTGGTGTTGCTGAATGAATCCAGACACCACTTATAAAACACATCGTTTAGTCTGATTTAACTTTTACGCGTTATTTATCGATTTATTGGTTTAACATAACTCTGATGTACCCGTACATCAACAATAGTTGGTTCTATTCTAATCACGATCAATAAAAATCTTGTTTTGATCGGATCCTGCCTGTAAACGTGCTGCGGTCCCTTTAAGTGCGACTCCATTTCTCAGCGAAATTTTATCAAAGTTCCTGAAAAACTCAAACGGTCAGAATCCACTCCGTTTTCTTAATGAGTGACAGACTCTGAAATCTGGATGAACGGAAGAACTTAAGCAGTTCAGCTAATATTAAATACCGAAATTATTTGCCATAATTATTATTAATTTTCATCTTTTCATCAGCAGCTGAGTTGGGATCAAAACCGGACCAGAATCTACAGACATGTCGAGTGAGTCCAGAATAACAGCTGTCTATAACATCATACAACTTTATACAATATTCTTAGCACTGTATAACAGATAATTCTGCATACACGCACACCATTCATCCAATACTACACACACAACAAACAATAATGCAATAACACACTGTAGTTCACACGACATTACAAGGTAATACACGAATCTTCACACAGCACTGGTCTGAATCTGTAATGTGATGTTTTCATTCTTTGGCACTATATTAGCACTGAAGTCGCGTTAATAATTTCATCAAAACCGGGTTTTTTTTTTTTTTTAAAAAAAAACTAAATTCTGGATCAAAATTCTTCTGATTAGGTGAATGTTTACCCAGGTCAAAGTTCTCAGTGTGACAGAGTTTAAAGTCCTCATGAACATTAGATCTGATTATCAGCTTCCTCTTTAATGGACTGTCAGTGTTTTGACATATTGCTTTTTGCATACTATATACTTATGTCTGCGTATAAGTCTGTGTTGACTGTGCGGACCGTGTCTGTAAAAATGTGCTGAACATAATGCATACTACATAGTATTATTGAAAAAATAGTATATAAAATAATATGCTGTGATAAAATAGTTTATCAATTTGAGCAAATGAGAAAATGTGCTGAACAATACATACTACATACTATTAAAAAAAATAGTATATTACACAGTATGAAGTAGTAAAATCTTTTGCCCGTTTGATCGAATGAGTAAATGTGTTGAACTTAATCCATACTACATACTATTATTTAAAAAGTATATGAAACAGTATGAAGTAGTATGCTATGATAAAATATTTTCAGTTCAATCGGATAATGAGTAAATGTGCTAAACATAATGCACACTACATACTATTATTTAAAAATAGTATATGTAACGGTATGAAATAAGAAGCAATGATCAAATCTTTTGTCAGTTTAATCAAATAATGAATAAATGTGCTAAACATAATGCATACTACATACTATTATTTAAAAATAGTATATGAAACAGTATGTAGTACGCTATGATAAAATCTTTTGTCAGCTCAATCGAATGAGTAAATGTGCTGAACAATACATACTATTTTTTAAAAAAAAAAATAGTATGACATTATGAAGTAGTATGCTATGATAAAATCTTTTGTTAGTTCAATCGAATAATAAATGTGCTAAATATAATGCATACTACATACTAATATTTAAAAATAGTATATGAAATAATATGCTGATAAAATCTTTTGTCAGTTTGATCGAATGAGTAAATGTGTTGAACTTAATCCATACTACATACTATTATTTAAAAAGTATATGAAACAGTATAAAGTAGTATGCTATGATAAAATATTTTCAGTTCAATCGGATAATGAGTAAATGTGCTAAACATAATGCACACTACATACTATTATTTAAAAATAGTATATGTAACGGTATGAAATAAGAAGCAATGATCAAATCTTTTGTCAGTTTAATCAAATAATGAATAAATGTGCTAAACATAATGCATACTACATACTATTATTTAAAAATAGTATATGAAATAGTATGTAGTACGCTATGATAAAATCTTTTGTCAGCTCAATCGAATGAGTAAATGTGCTGAACAATACATACTATTTTTTTTTTTAAAAAATAGTATGACATTATGAAGTAGTATGCTATGATAAAATCTTTTGTTAGTTCAATCGAATAACAAATGTGCTAAATATAATGCATACTACATACTAATATTTAAAAATAGTATATGAAATAATATGCTGATAAAATCTTTTGTCAGTTTGATCGAATGAGTAAATGTGTTGAACTTAATCCATACTACATACTATTATTTAAAAAGTATATGAAACAGTATAAAGTAGTATGCTATGATAAAATATTTTCAGTTCAATCGGATAATGAGTAAATGTGCTAAACATAATGCACACTACATACTATTATTTAAAAATAGTATATGTAACGGTATGAAATAAGAAGCAATGATCAAATCTTTTGTCAGTTTAATCAAATAATGAATAAATGTGCTAAATATAATGCATACTACATACTATTATTTAAAAATAGTATATGAAACAGTATGTAGTACGCTATGATAAAATCTTTTGTCAGCTCAATCGAATGAGTAAATGTGCTGAACAATACATACTATTTTTTTTTTTAAAAAATAGTATGACATTATGAAGTAGTATGCTATGATAAAATCTTTTGTTAGTTCAATCGAATAATAAATGTGCTAAATATAATGCATACTACATACTAATATTTAAAAATAGTATATGAAATAATATGCTGATAAAATCTTTTGTCAGTTTGATCGAGTAAATGTGCAGAACATAATGCATACTATTTTTTTTAAAAAATACAGTACAAAGTAGTATGCTATGATAAAAGCTTTTAGTTTGATCGAATGAGACAAGAAGATCAGGTAAAAATGTGTTAATTTGCCAAATGCATTGCATTGTGGGAAACATTATCCCACACAGTGTGCTCTGTTGTATACTGCACACTTTGTCAAAATTACAAGTACAGTTTATTTTAGAATACTTACTGCACGCAGTCTGCATACCACAGAAATAGTATGCTGCCGTGCACACTCTCTCGGTGAGGCAATTCTTGCTGCATGGTTGCCGCAGCAACAGATCAGAGTGAGGCCGAGCGTGTTGTAGGGGAATCCTAAGCCCCTCCCCTCTGCTGATGTAGGAAGGGAGTGGCTCCGCCTCCACTACTGCGCTAAGAGATCCCCAAGCCCCGCCCCCTGTCCCTATCTTCCTGCTCTGATAAGAGAGTCTCCCTGCACTCGTGCCAGTCTCTCTCTCCATCCGTCCGGTGCGCAGGCAGACGGGTAGCAGCATGTCGGACCCCAGCGCGGCTCCGGCGCAGAGCAAAAGCAAAAGCAAACCAGTCAAGAGAGGCAGTTTACACAGCCGGACCAGCCCGGGTGAGTCTCACTGCAGCAGAGAGACAGACGGGCAGAGAGATAGACGGGGTGGGGTGCGATACGGGACAGTATCTTTCAGAGCAGTTCAGGCCGCTTTGAGAGTTTCTTTTCTTTTTTGTGTGTGTGCTTTTTTTTAGTTAAACTGAAACTGGAATTAATATGAAAATAAATATTTAATTTTTATTTAAATGTTTTTATTTTTATAATAATTCTTATCATCATTTCACTGGTCAAACGCGCATGACGTGTTTTCTAATCATGAATTAGTGACGGTCAGTGTGAAACTGATCTCAGAACAGAAACTTTCGCTGTTTTCCAGGCAGTTTTGTTTGTTTCGGCCTAAACGCATCAATATATTAATGATAAATGCGGAGTACGAGAACATGGGATTCTGGGAAAGTGTTCGTCCGGGTGTGTGATGCGAGGGCTCATGAATTACACAAGAGCGTGTGCGTCCTGCCTCAGAAAACACGGAACACAGCTCTACATGTAAACGGACACACGCGTGTGACACGGACGGTTCATGACGCGAGTAATGGGTTTGAACCTACAACCTTAAGGTTCATCTGAAAGACGAAACCACGAGGAATTGTAAAAAATGTGTCTAAACTAATCAATTGTGAGAAACACATAATATTTTAAGCGTAACAGTTTGAGTACAAAACAAATATGAAAATACATCCATTTAGATCACAAAACAACTTTGTACAAATATAACAGCATAAAAACTACTAATACTATGACTACCAAAAGTAATCAAATAAATATAATAATAATACAAATACAATATTAATAATATGTAACAATAATATATAACACTATAAATAATATATCAATATTTTAACACAATATAAAAATAAGATATTTATAATGCATATTATATTTTTTATTGTTGTAGTCTAATTATTTACTTATTCCTGTGTCAAAAAGTAAAAATAAAACGACTTAAAATTCAAGTCGTCAAAATCTACTAAAATATAGTACTAAAATTATGAATTAGTCTTTCAATTTCAACTTTTTATCCAGTAGTTATATTGTCATCATTTACTTTTTATGACATAATTATGACATTAAATATCACAATTATGACTAAGTTTGTCAATTTTAGTATTTCATCATTTTCATAATTTCAGTTTTAATGTCAGAATTTTGACGTTTTAATCTCATAATTATAACTTTTTAAGTCATAATTTTAATTTGTCATCTTATAAATAGGACTTAGTATGTGATGATTCCAAATTTATCTCATAATTATGATTTAGTATGTCAATTTTGACTTTTTATGTCAAAATGTCAATGTTTTGTCATAATTATGATATTAAAAAGTCAAAATTGTGACATATGTCAGTTTTAGTATTTCATAATTTTGACTTTTTAGTCTCATAATAATTTTTAAGTCATAATTTCAATTTTTAATCTCATAAATAGGACTTATAATGTCAGAATTTCAACTTTTTATCTAATATGACTCATTTATTATGTATTTCGATTTGTCATAATTTCAACTGTCAATTTTTTAACCTCAATTATGATTCGACTTATTTCGAGTTATATTGTCATAATTGACTTTTTATGTCATAATTTTGACATAATTATGACATTAAATATCAAAATTGTGACGTCAATTTTAGTATTTCATAATTTCAGTGTTTTAATGTCATAATTTCGACTTGTCATCTCATAAATAGGACTTAATATGTTATGATTCCAAATTTATCATAATAATCATAAAAATCATAGTCATAGTTTTTATTCTCATAATTATGATTGTCAATTTCGACTTTTTATGTCAAAATGTTAAGGTTTTGTCATAATTATGACATTAAAATTCAAAATTGTGACTTAGTATGTCAATTTTAGTATTTTATAATTTTGACTTTTTAATCATAATTATATTTTTTAAGTCATAATTCTGACGTATCATAAATAGGACTCATAATGTCAGAATTTCAACTTTTTATCTAATAAATATGACTTATTTGTTTTGTATGTTATTACAATTTGTCATAATTTGAACTGTCAATTTTTTTAGTATGTCAGTTTCGACTTTTTATATCATAATTTCAAGTTATGTTAGAATTTCGTCTTTTTAATGTCAGAATTTCAATGAAAATTTATAAAACAAATCAAGTCAAAATCTGTTCTAAATAATAGTATGGTTAAATACTATAAAATATTAAAAAGTTTTAATACTCGTTGTAATACTCAGCAGGTCAGTGAACAGTGAGGAAACTATATAAAATAACAAACAAACCAGTGTCTGTTACTCTGTTTTAGAGCGCCATCTGCTGGATGGAGTGTCTGTGTGTTGCGGTCATTGGGCTGAAGGGTTATAGAGTTTAAAGGACAGTTAATCACAGAGATCAACCCGTATCACACACGCAACTGTGTCTGCTGCGGTTTTGGTGCCTTTAAGACTCTCAAACACACACACACACACACACAGAACGAACACAAATCTCTCATTAGTGGCACAATGTGTGTGTTCAGCCAATACCGTCACAGCTTCTAAATATGAACCCGTGTGTGTGAGTCTATAAACCTCAGTCTAGACACTCGGTTATAGACAATAACACAAGCCCATTCTCTCTCTGTGTGTGTTTAAGTTCACTTCACAGCTTACTGTGGTCAAGAACCGTCCAGTTACACAGTTAAAGACTGTCTGACTGAAATATAACAGCTTGTTTTGTTTTTAAGTGTCATTCAGGGGCGGGGCTTATCTGAAACAGTTTGTGATTGGTTGTTCAGAAATTAGAAGAAAAATGTTTTTTTATACACAATTCACTTAAAGATGCAAAACAACCATATATTACAATTTGCAGATGATACCTGCTGAATTAAATCCTTGTAAGGCAAGTCCGTCTGCTCGGCGGCCATCTTGGAAATTCCCCCGAGTAGCTTTAGAGCGCCATATTGGGCAAAAATATTTGGTTAAAAACACCAAAGATATGAACACAGTTTTCAGAAAGTGATGCATTTTATGTGCGTCAAAAAATATGTTTCTTTCTATAAATCTAAAAATGAATGCGGTTGTTACTTTAGCAAATAAATTTCTATGGGAAAAAAACGTCACGTTACGTTTAAATGAAATTCAAATCAGGAGTAATTTCTGACAACAGTGACATCCATCGTATGCTCAACTCACACAAATAAAACAGTATTTTTCAGGCTGGTTCAGTGAATATGTGTTCTGGCTCTCGATTGGCTCGTTCGACTGAGAGGCGGGGCTACAGCCGCCATATTGAGCGCTACGATTCCTCTCGTCCCCTTAAAATGACTGAATAAACATTCAACATAATGAGGTCGTGTATGGAAGCCCATTTCTGCCAGATAAAAAAAAATCATGTTTTTGTAAATCATAATTATGACATTAAAAAGTCAAAATGATGACAAAAAGTGGCATAGAAATGGCATAGAAAGTCATCATTTTAACTGTCAATTTCAACTGTTTATGTTAAAATTGACTAATTAATCTCATAATTATGACATAGCATGTCATAATTTCAACTTTGTTATAATTATGACAAAGTCATAAATAGTCATAATTATGGCATAGAAAGTCATAATTTCAACTTTTTATGTAAATTTAGAATTTTTGTCAATTTTGACAATTTTATTTGACTTAGTATGTCATAATTTTCAACCTTTTGTTATAATTATGACATATAAAAGTCATAATTATTGCATAGAAAGTCATCATTTTTAAAAAATAAACTGTCAATTTTGAATTTTTATCAATTTTGACTTTTTAATCTCATTATTATGGCTTAATATGCCATAATTTCAATTTTTCGTCAATTTCAATTTTGTCAGTTATAAGTTTTTAAGTCGATTTTGAACTTTTCATATCATAATTATGATTTAGCATGTCAATTATCTCATAATTACAACTTTTTGTCATAATTTCGATTTATGCCAGTTTTTACTTTTTAATCTCATAATTATGACAGTATTTCAGAATTTTGTCTTTTAAATGTCATAACTAAGTAAATATCAGTTTTTCATCTCATAATTTTGAGTTTGTCATAATTTTGGCTTTTCATCTCATAAATATTACTTAGTATGTTATAATTTTGACTTTCTAATTTCAACTTTTTGTCAATTATGTCAATTTCAATTTATTGTCATAATTTTAATTTATCAATTTTTACTTTTTAATCTCACAATTATGAGTTTGTCATAATTTTCACTTTTTAATATCATAATTATGACTTACTATGTCAGAATTTTGAACTTTAATTGCCATAACTAAGTAAATTTTGATTTTTCATCGTAATTGAGTATGTCAGAATTTCAACTTTTTGTAAATTTCGATTTTGAGTTATAATTTTTTGTCTATTTTGAACTTTTCATCTCATAATTATGACTTAGTGTGTCATAATTTTAATTTATGTCGATTTTTACTTTTTAATCTCGTAATTATGATTTAGTATGTCCGAATTTCGACTTTTTATCTCATAATTATTATTTAGTATGTCATAATTTGTACTGGTGTCATAATTACGATTTACCAAAGCATGATTTTCTTTCTTGTGTGTCTGTAATGGGCTTCCATACTACTTTTGAGACACTCATTATTGAGTACGGTTTCATGTAGTACACACTACAGTAGTGCACAGTACACTAGTGTTGCATTGCAGACGCAGCCACACACACACACACACAGAGGTCTGTTCATGCTGGTTTTCCCAGGATTCCTCTGTAAACGCAGGGGTGGGTTGTGTTTAAACACACAGTGGTGCGACCCACCACTGACCCCCCCGCCTCCATCTGCAACGTGGTACGAGCCAAACGTCCCGACACACACGGAGAGAATCAGCTGCAGCGAGGCTGTAGGAGCAGAGACATACGCACATACAGTTGGACAGGAAGTGCTTTTTATCCTGAGCATCCCAACAGAGATCAGGTACTGCGTCCCGGAACCTCTGCATGTGGTTATGGGAAATTCTCACAGTGTGTGTGTGTGTGTGTGTGTGAGACGTATTTATTTTCAGTGGACTGAGATGTTTCAATGGAATGTCGTGGAAAGTGTGTCACATGATCACGGTAGTGTCACATGACACGAGTCAAACTCTTCAGTGTTCGGACAGAAAGTTCTTGTTCATTTGGCCTGTTTCAGTGTGAATCTCGATGAAACGTGACAGAATTTGAGAGTTTAATGAAGAGTGTGTCACCTGTGCTGGATCCTAGTGCACTGCACCGAGTGTGTGTGAAGTGTGTGTGTTCGTGACACTGATGGACGCGTGTGTCGTCTGCAGATGCACCACAGACACGGCTGTACGTCACCATGAACTTAAACACAGTCTGATGGAATATTTCTACTTCACCGTCAAAACAGGAGCAGAAGCTCAAACTTCAGACAGGTGTTTGATGTACAGCAGTGATTGGTTGCCATGCGGTTGCTAGGGTTTTCTAGGTGATTGCTAGTAGTGTTTGTAAGGGCATTGCTAGTTTTTGCTATGTGGTTGCTAAGGAGTTGTGGCTGGTTGCCATGCTGTTGCTAGGGAGCTGTGGCTGGTTGCTATGCACTTTCTTCCTGTCTGGCATGAAAAGTCTCTGTGACGTTCGGCTCCCTCCTTCGATGTGCGTCTGTGGATTTTTTTATGAATTTACTTTGACGGCACAATCGTTATTAGCGTTATAACGGATGGGTTGTCTGTGTTTGTGTCGTCGCTGTAGATCTGTGTGCTTCGGCTGAGCAGAGGCCTCTGGTGTCCCAGCGCTCTCTGCCCGGCACTCCCGTCACCCACAGACACCTGCCCATCGACCTGCGCACGTCCATGGACGGAAAATACAAGGAGATCGCTGAGGTGTGTAACCTGTTTGTGTAACTTTTGTGTGTGTGTGTGTGTGTAGTATGAGTGTGTGTAGTGTGTGTGTGTGTGTGTGTGTGTGTAGTGTGTGTGTGTAATATGAGTGTGTGTACTGTGTGTGTGTGTGTGTGTGTGTGTTTGTGTGTGTGTGTAATATGAGTGTGTGTAGTGTGTGTAGTGTATGTGTGTGTCTGTGTAATATGAGTGTGTGTAGTGTGTGTAACGTGTGTGTGTATAGTGTGTGTGTGTCTGTGTAATATGAGTGTGTGTAGTGTGTGTGTGTGTAATATGAGTGTGTGTAGTGTGTGTATAGTGTGTGTGTGTCTGTGTAATATGAGTGTGTGTAGTGTGTGTGTGTGTAATATGAGTGTGTGTAGTGTGTGTAACGTACGTGTGTGTCTGTGTAATATGAGTGTGTGTGTGTGTGTAATATGAGTGTGTGTACTGTGTGTGTGTGTGTGTGTGTGTGTAATATGAGTGTGTGTAGTGTGTAACGTGTGTGTGTGTGTCTGTGTAATATGAGTGTGTGTAGTGTGTGTGTGTGTAATATGAGGGTGTGTAGTGTGTGTGTGTGTGTGTAATATCAGTGTGTGGAACATGTGTGTCTGTGTAACTTGTATGTGTGTAAGTAACGTGTGTGTAACGTGTGTAACGTGTGTGTGTGTGTGTGTGTGTAGTATGAGTGTGTGTAACGTACGTGTGTGTGTCTGTGTAATATGAGTGTGTGTAGTGTGTGTAACGTGTGTGTGTGTGTATAGTGTGTGTGTGTGTGTGTGTGTGTGTGATATGAGTGTGTGTAGTGTGTGTAACGTATGTGTGTGTGTGTGTGTGTGTGTAGTGTGTGTGTAATATGAGTGTGTAGTGTGTGTGTGTACTATGAGTGTGTGTACTGTGTGTGTGTGTTTGTGTGTGTGTGTGATATGAGTGTGTGTAGTGTGTGTAACGTGTGTGTGTGTGTGTGTGTGTGTGTGTAGTGTGTGTGTAATATGAGTGTGTAGTGTGTGTGTGTAATATGAGTGTGTGTACTGTGTGTGTGTGTTTGTGTGTGTGTGTAATATGAGTGTGTGTACTGTGTGTGTGTGTGTGTGTGTGTGTAATATGAGTGTGTGTATTGTGTAACATGTGTGTGTGTGTCTGTGTAATATGAGTGTGTGTGTGTTTGTGTGTGTGTGTAATATGAGTGTGTGTAGTGTGTGTAACGTGTGTGTGTGTGTGTGTGTATAGTGTGTGTGTGTATAGTGTGTGTGTGTGTGTAATATGAGTGTGTGTAGTGTGTGTAACGTACGTGTGTGTGTGTGTGTGTGTGTGTGTAGTGTATGTGTGTGTCTGTGTAATATGAGTGTGTGTGTGTGTAATATGAGTGTGTAGTGTATGTGTGTGTCTGTGTAATATGAGTGTGTAGTGTGTGTGTGTGTGTGTGTGTGTGTAATATGAGTGTGTGTACTGTGTGTGTGTGTGTGTGTGTGTGTAATATGAGTGTGTGTATTGTGTAACGTGTGTGTGTGTGTCTGTGTAATATGAGGGTGTGTAGTGTGTGTGTGTGTGTAATATCAGTGTGTGGAACATGTGTGTCTGTGTAACTTGTATGTGTGTAAGTAACGTGTGTGTAAGTAACGTGTATAACGTGTGTGTGTGTGTACTGAGTGTATGTAACGCTTGTGTAATGCGCATGTGTAATATGAGTAGGGTTGCAAAGGGGCGGAAAGTTTCCGGTAAATTTCCGGAATTTACGGGAATTTATGAGAATTTATGCGAATTAATTGGAAATTTTGGGAAATTTATATAAATGTATAACATTTATATAAAATGTATCATATACAAACATAAATATAAACATTTTGTTTGGTCATAACATGAAATTTCTTTTTCGCATTCAATTAATTCTAATTTAGTAAATATGTAAAATAAATATTTTTATGGCAGCAATTGTTATGTTATTTATTTCAGGGTCACATGATCCTTCAGAAATCATTCTAATATTCTGATTTGATACTCAGTTATTATCAATGTTGGAAACAGTTGTGCTGCTTAATATTTTTTTGGGAACCTGTGATACTTTTTTCAGGATTCATTGATGAATAAAAGGTTAAAAAGAACAGCATTTATTCAAAATAGAAACAATATCACTTTAATATCACTTTTTATCAATTTCACACATCCTTGCTGAATGAAAGTATTAATTTCTTTCAAAAAAAACAAAAGGAAAAAATTACTGACCCCAAAATTTTGATCGGTAGTGTATATTGTTACAAAAGGTTTCCAACATTGATAACTGAGTATCAAATCATCATATCAGAATGATTTCTGAAGGATCATGTGACACTGAAGACTGGAGTAATGATGCTGAAAATTCAGCTTTGATCACAGGAATAAATTATATTTTAATGTATATTAAAATAGAAAACCATTATTTTAAATTGTAGTTATATTTCACGATATTACAGTTTTTTCTGTATTTTTGATCAAATGTGTATGTTATGGACTGGGGGAAGGAACAGTGCATGCAGGGGGTGTGGCCTCATAGCCCTGCAGTAAGTCGTGTGCTGTGTGAATGTCAGGGTAAAAATTCAACTGAAATTGCATTAAATCTGGTTGTTTTAACCAAAATTATGCTGCAAGATGTTTTTTTTTCAACTACATTTAAGTACCCTGTTATAGGCTAACCTGCAATTTTGCAAATTCCCTGTTTATTCCCATTAATTCCCGTTAATTCCCATGGAAAGTTTCCAGCTTTGAAAATTCCCGGAATTTTGCAACCCTAAATATGAGTGCCTGTAACGTGCTTGTGTATATGAGTGTGTGGAACATGTGTGTGTCTGTGTAACTTGTGTGTGTGTGTGTTTAACGTGTATGTGTGTGTGTGTGTTTAACGTGTGTGTGTGTGTGTGTGTGTGTTGTAGGAGCTGCTGGCGAGGAGTCTGACGGACAGCGACATGCGTTGTGCTCCGTACGAGTTTCCTGAAGAGAGTCCCATAGAACAACTGGAGGAGAAACGCCACCGTCTGGAGCGACAGATCAGTCAGGACGTCAAGTAAACACACACACACACACACACACACACTGCGTCCTAACCTGGTTTAATGCAATTAACTAATTTTTCCATACGCTCTGAAAGTGAGTCTAATCAGAATATATTTGATGTTTATGTGAAGTGTGACTGATTTATCAATAGCATTAATACATTAATAATTGGTTATAACTTTATAACAAGAAAAAATACTGAGAAATTACAATAGTATTTTTTAATATTTTGCTTTTATTTTTAATAAATACTATATATATATATGAGATATGAATAGTAATAAATATTCTTTATAAATTAGTAATAAATGAATTATTAACATTAAAAAAAATATTACTCATATTTAAAAATATAATTTAATATTATTAATACTAGTATTTAATCATATTATAATTTTTTCTCTCTTTTTTTTCTACACAATAACAGACTCAAGTTAAAATTCTGCCATATCATTACCCAAATAACAAACCCCAATTAATTACATACAATAATAAAGTACATTAATATATTAGACAAAAAATGTAAAATTAGAACAATAATAATACTACATAAATACATAATAATAAATACATATAAACATCCTAATGATATTTATTAATAATATTTTATATTATTTATTATTATTATTAAGCTATTTTTAATGTATTTATTAAAATAAACTTATAATTTCAGTAAAGTAAATGTATAAATACTGCAACTTTCTCTTCTAAATGTGAAGCTAAAGATCTTTCACTGTCATCAGACTGATTCAAACCGATTCAAACTGATTCCATAAAAAGAACCAGTTCAGAAGAGTCATTCATGTGAATCTGTAGATCCGTTAGTGGTGTGGGAAAACTCTGCCAGAGTATTTTAACAGTCTTATATTCACTCAAAATAACATTTAGAGAATGTTTCTGAATGTTGTTTTTCTGAATGTTGCTCACAGAAGCGTTTCTAATCGCGCTGCACCTGCTTAGGCGTTTTGTTTGTGATCTGTGTGAATTCTTTGCTTCGAACACACTGACCCAAAACACCCCGATAAACAGCGCAGACGCTCATAATCACACAGTTTGGCCGCGTTTCATCAGTTTGTGTGGGTGTGTTTGGGTTTGTGTCACTAACAGATGCTTAAACGCACACTCTTTCTGCTCGGACGGAGAGTTTCAGATTCCCTCTGCTGCATTTTAAGTGAAAGTGTTTTACAGAAATCAATCAGCATCAATCAGAGTGATTTATACTCTCTTCTCTCGTGTGTGTGTGTGTGTGTGTGTGTGTGTGTGTGTGTGTGTTACTCACCCAAATCTGCTGCTTTGCCTCACGTCCTTCAAGGCTTGAGCCTGAGATTCTGCTGCGAGCCAAACAAGACTTCATGAAAATAGACAGCGCAGCCGACCTGGAGTGAGTCTCTGCCGTCCGTCCGTCTGTTTGTCTCTCTATCCGTCCGTCCGTCCGTCTCTCATGTCATGTGTCCGTCTGCAGGTGTCTGAAGGACAGTCACGAGGACGCGCTCAACCAGTATCAAATGGAGCGCGAGATGCTCGTTGAGAAAGAGTTCCAGCGCGTGTCCATCTCGGGAGAGGAGAAGTGTGGGGTGAGAACGAGAGAAACACACTTTACACAGAGCTTCAGTTAGTTTGTGTGAAAAAGTGACAATAAACCAAGACATAACAATGAATGATAGTTTACAGCTCTTATTAATGTGTGGTAATGTGTGCACAACTTAACAACAGTTCATGTTTTTCATTACTTAATTTAAAATATTAATAAGTAATAGTATATAAATAACACTAAAACACTGATCATAACAATTACAAGTAAATTGAACATGCAATATTAAATTTAGCTAATATTGAAATTACTAATAAAATGTAAAACAAATCTTTATTAGTGTGATTTTTGTACTGGAAAACACAAAACTACTTAAACATTCTTAAAACAAGATCAATTAAAAGTGTTTCATGTAATATTAAAATTTGTTATGAAACATTCAAATATTAAAATCAGCCGTTCACATTTTTTACTTTTAAATTTAGGTTTATGATGGAAATGTACATTTCTATATATACTAATGGATTTTTACAAGTTAAAGTATAAATTCACATCAGTTAATATTTTTTATTATTTAACTCAAAATATGAATAAATACTATGATGGTATATAAATAAAAATAAAAAAATGTAATTGAAAATGCAATATTAAATTTAGCAAATATAGAAATGCAATATTAAATTTAGGAAATATAGAAATTACTTGTAATATATGTAAAATGTAATATATATAATATATATATATGTAATATTAAAATTAGTAGAAAAGTTGTTGAAATCAGAGAATGTTATACATATATTCTGGTTTGCTGATTATTTTCATGTGTTTTCGCTTTAAATTTAGTGAGATTTGAGATTAATACAAGTGACAATCTGTCAATTTTTTTTTGTTAAAAATATTAAATTCTCAAAATTTTCTCTAAGGTTAAATTCTATTATCTCAAGATATTCAATTCTCTAAGTTTTCTCTAAGGTTAAATTGTATTATCTCAATATATTCAATTCTATTATCTCAAGATATTCAATTCTCTAAGTTTTCTCTATGGTTTGTTCTAAAATGTATTATCTCCAGATATTAAATTCTATTATCTCAAGATATTCAATTCTTCAAGTTTTCTCTGAGATTTGTTCTTAAATTCATTATCTCAATATATTCAATTCTATTATCTCAAGATATTCAATTCTCTAAGTTTTCTCTTAGGTTAAATTCTATTATCTCAATATATTCAATTCTATTATCTCAAGATATTCAATTCTCTAAGTTTTCTCTATGGTTTGATATAAAATGTATTATCTCAAGATATTCAATTATATTATCTCAAGATATTCAATTCTCTAAGTTTTCTCTTAGGTTAAATTCTATTATCTCAAGATATTCAATTCTATTATCTCAAGATATTCAATTCTATTATCTCAAGATATTCAATTCTATTATCTCAAGATATTCAATTCTCTAAGTTTTCTCTATGGTTTGTTCTAAAATTTATTATCTCAAGATATTCAATTATATTATCTCAAGATATTCAATTCTTCAAGTTTTCTCTAAGATTTGTTCTTAAATTCATTATCTCAATATATTCAATTCTATTATCTCAAAAAAAATTCAATTCTATTATCTCAAGATATTCAATTCTATTATCTCAAGATATTCACTTTTTTGAGTTTTCTCTAAGGTTAAATTCTATTATCTCAATATATTCAATTCTCTAAGTTTTCTCTATGGTTTGTTCTGAAATGTATTATCTCCAGATATTAAATTCATCAAGTTTTTTTCTAAGATTTGTTCTTAAATTTATTATCTCAAGATATTCAATTCTATTATCTCAAGATATTCAATTCTCTAAGTTTTCTCTTAGGTTAAATTCTATTATCTCAAGATATTCAATTCTATTATCTCAAGATATTCACTTTTTTGAGTTTTCTCTAAGGTTAAATTCTATTATCTCAAGATATTTTTTTTTTATCTCTAAGTTTTCTCTAAGGTTTGTTCCAAAATTTATTATCTCAAGATATTCAATTCTCTAAGTTCTTTTCTAAGTCCTCTAAGTTTTGTTCTCAAAATCATCTCGTTTTAGGGATGTTCAGATATTTTCACTGGAAAACAGTTCAGATAAACAGATTCGTGATGATTGAGTGTGTTTGCGTTCAGTGATCAGAGATTTCGTGGCTGTGTTCAGGTGCCGTTCACTGATCTGGTGGACGCAGCGAAGTGTGTGGTGAAGGCCCTGTTCATCAGAGAGAAGTACATCGCTCTGTCGCTGCAGACCTTCTGTAAGACCACGGCACGATCCCTGCAGGAGCTCAACCAGAGACCGCTGGACGTCAGCGTCTACGAGGACCTTCGCGGGAGTCCCGTCGACTCAGGTGTGTGACACACACGCATGCACACAACACAACACAACCCAGCGCTGACGTCTGTCCGTGTGTCTCTCAGACATGCGTGTCCACATGCCGGTGTCAGAAACGCACCCGTATGACATGCAGCACATGAAGAACCTGCCGCCCGACGCCGGATACAGCTGCGCCATGGTGGACGGAGTCTTTCACGTCTACACCACACAAAACCCCATGGACAAGTGAGTTTCAGGGACACACCGACTGAAAACGTCCTCTGAATGAGCTAAATTTAGCTAAACCTCCTTTTGGAGACGTCCTCGAAAGGAAAACTGGATCATGAACACACATGTGTACAGCATACTAACTGAAAGAGAAGCGAATACTCTAATAAACAACAACAAAACATTATTAAATAATGATGAGTTTCCATTAAAATGAATATTTAAAATATACCATCTTTATGTTGTTTCTACATTCATTTGGAGATTCGATGTGAAATTATGTATTACATAATAAAAATATATTATATATTTTAATGTTAGGTGTGATTAGGTTTTTTTTTATTCGACTGACAGCACTAATTTATTTTTATAAATGTTGTAGTGTTATTTTAAAAGTGAATAATAAAAGAATAAAAAATAAATAATAATAAAAGAATAAAAAAAGAATATAAGAGTTTCGTCTGTCATCATTGCACACAATGCAGTCAGGATGCAGAATTTCCATTCAAATTTTAATTTTACAAAGTAGAATTTGTGTTATTATCGTTAAATAAAAAATATTACAATCATTACGTTAATTGAAAAAGTATATATTTAAAAACTTATTTAATTTAGAATCAGGTCTTGTCAGAGTTATTATCGTCAAATAAAACTGAAACCTTTTCATTTTCATCACTTGAAATAAAATACATGTTAACTGAAATATGTTTTTAAAATGAAACTTGTTTTATTTGGCAACATTTCCAATTTTCACTTAGTTTAAGTTGAAGAACTAAAATTACTAGAACTAAAATAATAATCTAAACAGACATTTAAAAAAACTAATATAAACAACAAACACACAACAACGAAAATTAAACAAATTCAAAATATTAATAAATATTATAATACCGAATTAGTGATAATAAAACAACACTGAGTAGAATTAAAATGAACTGAAATGTCAAATCAAGTAATAAATGTAGAAAATCAATTGAAAAAATGAAAAAGCCAAAGCAGTCAATCATCAACACATGAAGATTCTGTGATTTTACAATAAAAATAATCAAGAATGTACAAAATTGAAAGTACTATATTAAATTTGGCTAATATTAGAAATTACCAAAAAACAAAAATAATGCTGTCTACACAATAATTCTGTTTTTGAAGAAATAATCTTCAAACAATGACAAAAAAGTGTTTGTTTGTGCAGGAGCTCAGAGCTGGACCTGCCGTATCCAGACCTGAAGGAATACATCGCCGACATGAACGTCATGATGGCGCTCATCATTAACGGCCCCGTGTGAGTGATGGATTACCCAGCATGCCCTGGGCTCACCGTACGTGCGTGCGTCTAATGCGTCGCTGTTTCCACAGGAAGTCGTTCTGTTACCGGCGGCTGCAGTATCTGAGCTCCAAGTTTCAGATGCACGTCCTGCTGAACGAGATGAAGGAGCTCGCCGCGCAGAAACAAGTGCCGCACCGAGACTTCTACAACATACGCAAGGTCAGAGTCTGACATCTCATTCACCGTTAACAGTTAAAGAGCCAATCAGAACACAGAACTGACATTCGAATTTAAGTTAAGAAATAGAACTGAAATTAACTGAAATATCAATAAATAAAGCATTAAATCAACTAAGAAATAGATTATCAATAAACAGATTACAGAATAAGCACATTAAAATAAATACAAAAATACAATAATACAATATTAATGTAGAATATTGGAATATAAAATATAAGATTTTAATATACAAGCTAATAAAATTATGAATAAAATACAAAATAAATAATATAATGTAATATAGTAATTATCAAAATAAAAAGTTAATACATATTTATAATAAATATAACAGATATAATAAATGGTATAATTATAAATATATTTTAATTCTATATACGGTAAATAAAGAACTATATTAATGTACATACAACATTAGAATATTAAAATATATTAAATATTGAATGTAATATAATTAATAAATCTACATTTTTAAAGGAATAATATATAAATAATAACTAATATATATATGTAGCGCCCCCTACCTGTCTTTATTATTTTTTAATATTTATTTAAATATTTTCCTGTCAAAATGTAGCTATTAAAATATTTTGTATTCATTAATATTTATGTATAATATTATGTAAATATTATGTATAAAATTATTACATATTACGTATAATATCTAATATTTTCTGAAATAAAGAACTATATTAATGTACAATTGCAATATTACAATAGAATATTGAATGTAAGATAATTATTAATGAAAATGTAATTAGTAATATAGAAATAATTATCAATTATGTTTAAAAATAATTATATATTTTAAAAATAAAATATATTTAAAAAAATATTAGATATAGAAAATATATTTATCTTAGAAGATTATATTTATAATAATAAATAAAATGTATTTTTAATGTACGATTAAAATATATAGAATATTAGAATATAAGATAATTAATAAAATTTGAACTACTAATATAGAAATAATTATCAGAATGAAAATAGTTTTACTGTATAATAAATTTAAATACTGTAATGTAATTATAAATATATTATTATAGAAAAATATATTCAAAATATAAATATATTATTATAGGAAAATAAATAAATAAAAATATTTATCTTTTAAGATATATACTGTATATATATTTAAATGAATGTTTCAATTTTCAATTATTAAGCCAGCTCAATTCAAATTACAGCTCGTGATTTAAAGGAAAACTTTTCTTCAATTCTGAATTTTGGATGAGAAAAACAACTCAGAATATAAAACAACAACTAGATCTGCTGCAGTGTTTGTACAGAAGTTGATCTGAGGTTTCAGAACAAACGGTCATTCTTGCGTCTGTCAGGTGGACACACACATCCACGCCTCGTCCTGCATGAATCAGAAGCACCTGCTGCGGTTCATCAAGCGCGCGATGAAGAAGTACCCGGACGAGATCGTGCACATGGAGGGCGGCCGCGGGCAGACGCTGATGGAGGTGTTCGAGAACATGAACCTGACGGCCTACGACCTCAGCGTGGACACGCTCGACATGCACGCGGTAAGACATCATTAACAGTGGTCACCGCGTCAGACCATCGCTGTGTGACGTAACGCCTGACACTTCCTCCGCAGGACAGGAACACGTTCCATCGCTTCGACAAGTTCAACTCCAAATACAATCCCATCGGAGAATCCATCCTGAGAGAGATTTTCATCAAAACGGACAACCACATCCACGGGAAATATTTCGGCCACATCGTCAAGGTACAGGAGCAGAACCAGAGCAAAAACAGAGCAGAACCAGAGCAAACCAGAGCAAAACCAGAGCAAAACCAGAGCAGAACCAGAGCAAACCAGAGCAGAACCAGAGCAAACCAGAGCAAAAACAGAGCAAAACCAGAGCAGAACCAGAGCAAACCAGAGCAAAACCAGAGCAGAACCAGAGCAAAACCAGAGCAAACCAGAGCAGAACCAGAGCAAAACCAGAGCAAACCAGAGCAAATATTAGAGCAGAACCAGAGCAGAACCAGAGCAAAAATTAGAGCAGAACCAGAGCAAACCAGAGCAAAACCAGAGCAAACCAGAGTAGAACCAGAGCAAAAACAGAGCAGAACCAGAGCAAACCAGAGCAAAACCAGAGCAGAACCAGAGCAAACCAGAGCAGAACCAGAGCAGAACCAGAGCAAAACCAGAGCAGAACCAGAGCAAAACCAGAGCAGAACAAGAGCAGAACCAGAGCGAACCAGAGCAAAACCAGAGCAGAACCAGAGCAGAACCAGAGCAAACCAGAGCAGAACCAGAGCAAACCAGAGCAAAACCAGAGCAGAACCAGAGCAAAAACAGAGCAGAACAAGAGCAGAACCAGAGCAAAACCAGAGTGAACCAGAGCAAAACCAGAGCAGAACCAGAGCAGAACCAGAGCAAACCAGAGCAAAACCAGAGCAGAACCAGAGCAAAAACAGAGCAGAACCAGAGCAAACCAGAGCAAAACCAGAGCAGAACCAGAGCAAACCAGAGCAGAACCAGAGCAGAACCAGAGCAGAACAAGAGCAGAACCAGAGCAAACCAGAGCAGAACCAGAGGAGAACAAGAGCAGAACCAGAGCAAACCAGAGCAGAACCAGAGCAGAACAAGAGCAGAACCAGAGCAGAACCAGAGCAAACCAGAGCAGAACCAGAGCAAAACCAGAGCAAAAACAGAGCAGAACCAGAGCAAACCAGAGCAGAACCAGAGCAAAACCAGAGTGAACCAGAGCAAAACCAGAGCAGAACCAGAGCAGAACAAGAGCAGAACCAGAGCAAACCAGAGCAGAACCAGAGCAAAACCAGAGCAGAACCAGAGCAAACCAGAGCAGAACCAGAGCAAAACCAGAGCAGAACAAGAGCAGAACCAGAGCAGAACAAGAGCAGAACCAGAGCAAACCAGAGCAGAACCAGAGCAAAACCAGAGCAGAACCAGAGCAAAACCAGAGCAGAACCAGAGCAGAACCAGAGCAAACCAGAGCAGAACCAGAGCAAAACCAGAGCAAAAACAGAGCAGAACCAGAGCAGAACAAGAGCAGAACCAGAGCAGAACCAGAGCAGAACCAGAGGAGAACAAGAGCAGAACCAGAGCAAACCAGAGCAGAACCAGAGCAAAACCAGAGCAAACCAGAGCGAACCAGAGCAGAACCAGAGCAGAACCAGAGCAAACCAGAGCAGAACCAGAGCAAACCAGAGCAGAACCAGAGCAAAACCAGAGCAAAAACAGAGCAGAACCAGAGCAGAACCAGAGCAAACCAGAGCAGAACCAGAGCAAACCAGAGCAGAACCAGAGCAAAACCAGAGCAGAACCAGAGCAAAACCAGAGCAGAACCAGAGCAAAACCAGAGCAGAACCAGAGCAGAACCAGAGCAAACCAGAGCAGAACCAGAGCAAACCAGAGCAAAACCAGAGCAGAACCAGAGCAGAACCAGAGCAAACCAGAGCAGAACCAGAGCAAAACCAGAGCAGAACCAGAGCAGAACCAGAGCAAACCAGAGCAGAACCAGAGCAAAACCAGAGCAGAACCAGAGCAGAACCAGAGCAAACCAGAGCAGAACCAGAGCAAAACCAGAGCAAAAACAGAGCAGAACCAGAGCAGAACAAGAGCAGAACCAGAGCAAACCAGAGCAGAACCAGAGGAGAACAAGAGCAGAACCAGAGCAAACCAGAGCAGAACCAGAGCAAAACCAGAGCAGAACCAGAGCAGAACAAGAGCAGAACCAGAGCAAACCAGAGCAAAACCAGAGCAGAACCAGAGCAAAAACAGAGCAGAACCAGAGCAAACCAGAGCAAACCAGAGCAGAACCAGAGCAAACCAGAGCAGAACCAGAGCAGAACAAGAGCAGAACCAGAGCAAAACCAGAGCAGAACAAGAGCAGAACCAGAGCAAACCAGAGCTGTCAGAGGATCAGAATACTCATGATTCATTAGTTTATTGCAATTAATGTCAAATGACAACATTTATTATTAAATTATAAATTATTAAATTAATTCCGTTAATGCATTATTAATGTTAAAGCATCTTTTCTTTTTAGATATCATTTTAATTCATTTTTAATATATATATATATATACAATTTATTATACAGTAAAATTTTACATTTTATTTATTTCTATTTTAGTAATATCATTTTATTAGATATTTTAAATCCGAATAATCTGAATATTTTATATTGTAGTAAAGTGCTTTGAGATGTACATTTAAAGGCGCTATAGAAAATAAAGGTTATTATTATTATGATAACATGCATTATTTAATTTATTATAAATATAATCTTCTAAGATAAATATATTTTGTATATCTAATCTTTTTATAAAAATATGATTTAAATTTAATTTTTTTTAATATGATTAAAAATATAATTTAGATTATTTTTTGATAATTATTTCTATATTAGTAATTAAAATCTTACATTAAATATTCTAAGACTGTACATTAATATAATTATTTATATAAAATTAAATATATTTATAATTATCATTTATTTAAACTTATGAATTATAATATAATGAATTATATAATTAATTATATTGATTCACAATATTAGAATATTAAACAGAGAATATTGAATGTAAGATAATTATTAATAAAAATGTAATTAAAATAGAAATATTAGTAAAAATTAAAAAATTTAAAAAATTTAAATTGTTTTATCAGAAGTGTTAGATATTATAGAAACATTATTTTAGAAAAACATATTAGAAACTATAAATATACTATTATATAAAAATAAATAGAAAAAAATATTTATAAAATCGTTCATATATATATAATAAAATATACTTTTGGTTATTTTTATAATTATTTCTATATTAGTAATTAAAATTTGACAGTCAATATTTTAGATTTTTCAATATTCTAATACATTAATATAATTATTTATATAAAATTTAAATGTTTATAATTACATCATTTATTGTATTTATTATAAATATTTATTTAGACTTTCCCCCCCTTTCAAATCTATTTTTAAGAAAAGGGGGAAAATGTTTTATTGATAATGTCTTAATTGAAATAAATTTTGCAGCATTAAACATGTATTTAATTTAATTTAATCTCATAACTTCCCACATTATCTTTGGCAGCCCCAGTTCAAACTAATAATTCTTCACTAAAACCTATTAAAATTAAAACAAGCCCAAATAGTCGTCTATATCTCACTCTGAATGTGCTGCCGTGTGACTTTCCGTGTGTGCAGGAAGTGATGTCAGACCTAGAGGAGAGTAAGTATCAGAACGCCGAGCTGCGTCTGTCCATCTACGGCCGCTCCATGGACGAGTGGGACAATCTGGCGCAGTGGGCCGTTTCTCACTCCGTCTACTCCGATAACGTCCGCTGGCTGATCCAGATCCCTCGACTGTTGTGAGGACACACACACACACACACACACACTGAGTTTTCATGTTTTACGGGGTCTTTCCACGAGTGTGATGTGCCGTGTGTTTGTCCGCAGTGACGTTTACCGCACAAAGAAGCAGCTGAGCAACTTCCAGCAGATGCTGGAGAACATCTTCCTGCCTCTGTTTGAGGCGACCATCAATCCCAGCAGCCACCCGCAGCTGCACCTCTTCCTGCAACACGTGAGTCGCATCTCTCTAATGACCCAGTCTGACTGATAACAGAACAAAACTGTGAAAATAATAAAGAATTTATGAGGTATACAAATTTATCCGTTACATTTCTTCTTTGCAGTTTTGGTCCTCCATAAACTATGAATCACTTGAATGTTCGGCAGTAAAACTGACATGTTGGAATCATAAATAACGCAACAATCAACACAATCATTAAACTTAATCAAAACATAACAATAAAAGGTAGGATTTAATAAACATTCCACAAAGATGAAGTCAAATGGACTTCTGGGAACACTTGAGTTGGGAAATGAATCAGTGAATCATTTATTGAATCTGCACAAACTGATTCACCAATATGAATCGTTTAGTGCGCTCCCATACAACCACATAGTCGAAGACATTAAAGAGTCTGTGAATATTAGGGTCCATTTACACAACATCGATTTTAACTAAAAACAGAAAAAATTTAATGTTTTGATCGTTCATTTACACATCATCATTTTGGTGGCCTGAAAACGCAAACTTTTGAAAACGGGTTTCAAAGTGCAAGTTTTTGGAAACGATACCGTTATCGTCCCGGTGTAAACTACAAAAACGTGAATCTGTGAAAATCAATCTATAGGCGCACAGTGTTATTTTACAAAGTGACATCGCCATCTACTGGCCTGGCAGCAGAATGCAGCGTTTTTAGTCGTTTTCACGGATCCGTGTGAACGGGGATCATAAAATCACTTGACGAGCGTATTTCCTGTTGAGGCTTGTCCCTTTTTTAAATAGCCAAGTTATTAGTTTACGTCACGGCCATGAACTTACTTTGCTACTGCTAGTCAACGTCATTCTCGAGAGCATCTGATTGGACAAAAATCTTTACAGTGCAGGATGATGTCATCAGGAACTTTGGTTTGTTTTACCTGAAGCGAAACATTTTAAATCAAGCCACAAAACTTTAATTTTAACGTGTTGTTCAGGTGGTGGGTTTCGACAGCGTGGACGACGAGTCTAAACCGGAGCATCACATCTTTAACCTGGACAGTCCATCTCCGGCGCGCTGGTGTGACGACGACAACCCGCCGTACTCGTACTATCTGTACTACATGTACGCCAACATGACCGTCCTGAACCACCTGCGCAGGTACTGAAACACGCCACAGCACGAGAATATGAATCACTGCGTGAATCACTCTGAATCACTGTGTGTGTGTGAGCAGGAGGCGGGGCTTCCACACCTTTGTGCTGCGACCTCACTGCGGGGAGGCGGGGCCTATTCATCACCTGGTGTCTGGATTCATTCTGTCAGAAAACATCTCACACGGACTGCTGCTCAGGAAGGTACGTGGAAGAGTGGGAATCAAAAGAGTCATTTGTTCAGGAATCAGACTACACTGTGCTGTGTGTGTTTGATTCACTAAAAGAATCATCTTCTAAGAATCATTAGTCCGGGAATCGGACTACACTGGCCATGTTATGTGGATTTGTTTTACTAAAAAGAACTGGTTCATAAGAGTCATTCATTCAAGAATCAGACTAGTACCAGTGTAGCCTGACTCCTGAACGAATGACTCTTATAAACCAGTTCTCTTTGTAGTGAGTGGAAAAACATATAGTGCAAACAGTATAGATTCATAACCGTTATTTGCTCGGGAAATCAGTCAGAGTATTAGTTTTTTCTCTGCTCATTCATTCGGAATTGGATTTCACTAGTTGCACTATGTGGCTTTGATTCACTAAAAAGATTCAGTTTATAAGAGTCATTCATTCGAGTATCTGATCCACTAGTTGCAATATGTGGCTAATTTGAATCAAACACAAATTCCCAAATGAATGACTCTTACTTGCTGGTTGTTTTTAGTGAATCATGTTGTCCAAACCATGACTTTTGTTGTCTGATTCATGAAGGAATGACTCTTATGAGATGGTTGTTTTTAGTGAATCAGAATCAAAAAGCTTGACCGGTGTGGTCTGATTCTCCAACTAACGACTCCTATGAATCAAATGTGTGTGAATCAAACACATACAGCGTAACCACTCAGCATGACTAATGTAGTTTGATTCCTGAACAAATGACTCTTATGAACCAGTTCTTTTTAGTGAATCAAACACATTCAACGTGACTAAAGTACCTTGACTCCTAAATGAATGGCTGTTATGAACCGATTCTTTTTAGTGAATCAACTGTGTAGCTAGTTTGATTCCTTCACCTACACTTGTTTGACTTCATGTTTTTGATTCACTAAAAGAGTCATTTGTTCATGAATCGGACTACATTAGTCACTGCGTATGTGTTTGACTCTCTATAAAGATCCGCTTCATAAGAATCATTCTTTAGTTTTCAGTATTTTGAACAGGTTCTCGTTTCCCAACGATGACAAACACACAGGACTGAATCATCAAACAGGAAGTAGTAATGATTCAGCAGATAAATACCTGTGTGTGTCATAGGCTCCAGTCCTGCAGTACCTGTACTATCTGGCTCAGGTGGGCATCGCGATGTCTCCGCTCAGCAACAACAGTCTGTTTCTGAGTTACCACCGCAACCCTCTGCCCGAGTATCTGTCCCGCGGCCTGATGGTGTCGCTGTCCACCGACGACCCGCTGCAGTTCCACTTCACTAAGGTGAGCCGCGGCGCTCGAGATCATCTGGTGTCTGATGTTTCAGGTTAAACGCCCGATGAGCTGTACTACTGTATGTGTGTGTGTGTGTGTTGCAGGAGCCTCTGATGGAGGAGTACAGCATCGCCGCCCAGGTGTGGAAACTGAGCTCATGTGACATGTGTGAACTGGCCAGAAACAGTGTGTTAATGAGCGGCTTCTCACACAGGGTAACGTCACACACACATACACACGCATTTCTGTGGAGAGTATAATTTTTTTTAGATATGCTCATTTAAAAAACAATTGTTCAGCTAGAAATTGCTCTTTGTTAGTGAAATATTTATTAAATTACATACAGTTCATTTGTCCTCATCTATCATATCTGTGTGTCTCAGGCTAAGGGTTATTGGCTGGGTCCCAACTACAACAAAGAGGGTCCGATCAGTAACGACATCCGCCGCACAAACGTCCCCGACATCCGTGTGTCGTACCGACACGAGACGCTGTGCGAAGAACTTCACCTCATCACGCAGGCCGTCCAAACGCAGGAGCTGGACCGCATCGAGGAGGAGGACATGCTGTCCTTCACGTCCAGCCAATCTACGGCCCCGCCCACACTCTCACCTGTCCAATCAGCACGCTAGAGACAAGCCACAGCCCCGCCCACACTCACACCTGTCCAATCAGCACGCTAGAAATGAGCCATGACCCCACCCACATACTCACGCCTGTCTAATCAGCACGCTAGAGAAGCCATGACCCCGCCCACACTATCACCTGTCCAACCAGCACGCTAGAGAAGCCATGACCCCGCCCAGACTATCACCTGTCCAACCAGCACGCTAACATCGGGACCAAAGCGACATTCCCTTCATGTCATTTCAGTGCACGTTTCAGCTATGCATCAATATAATGCGACGAGCGCGAGTGTTTTTCATTATACCTCCGTCACGAGCCTCGTGATGACATCACAGCTCCCTCACGTGCCTTTTACTTTAGCTAATTTTATTTTGAAGGTTTGGCTGCGATTGTATCTTACTGTAAACGTGTCTTTTAGTCTCTGATTCTGTTAATCTTTTAATTTCTAAATCAATTTGAAGGATTTATTTTCTCTGATGGCCGAACTGTTCAGATGTGTGTTACGAATCTCCTCCGGTCCTGCAGGAGGCGCCGTTGAGGCCAAAATGAGCAGTATTTTTCTAACCCTAAACCTCCTGTACGCTCGTTAACCGCTGTAAAGTTTACACATCTATATGAAGGTACTTTACGTAGATCTCCTCGTACACTAGATATACATTACGCCTGACAATTCCATGACTGATGTATTTTCAGATCCGGCATGTGTTTGGTACTTTTTAAACTGACTGTTAATCTTCACGCAGGATTGTGATCTTCCCACTAATAAATTACACAAATCATGAGATCAAAACAGCATGGTTTATAGAAATTAGCATGCTGATAGAGCAGATTCAGAGCAAAGCATGAAGTTCAACATGCTAGAAAGTAAATGACCACAAGTAATAGTATAAAATATATATGTATATCTTTATTTTTTGTGAATGAGATTGTTAGTCTATAGCAGTACTGATCAGACAAGAGTATTTTATTCATATCAATAAAGCATGTGTGTATTCAATCTCCTCTGGGTTCTTCTGCATCTTTACATCGAACATAAAAACTGTGATAATATACAAATCAGACGCTTCTGATCTTCAAAACCAGCTCTGACTATGAATAAATATAAATTTAGTGTCCGACATCCTTCAGCATCCATTAACAGCTTCAGTTGTGTGTGTTTGTTAGTGTCGGTCGACAGGAAGTTTGTGGCCTCAGATCAATGGTCTCACTTCACTGGCCATCTGGAGAGAGTGAATATGATGTTGTGTGAATATGACATCACATACTTCAGTATGACATCATGTGTGTAACGATGACTGTCTATACTCACCGCAAGGGCCGATTTGATGTTCTGCAGCTGGTAGAAAACGCGTCCGCCCTCCTCCGGACAAACAGTCTTGAGCTCATCACGCGTCATTCCCAGCAGCATGGAGCCGGTGATGCCCCCTAAACACCGGACCGTACTGACACACAAAGAGTTTATAAACACAAACATTTCATTATGTGATGTCTGAGTTCAGATTAATGCACTAGTATGCCAGTGGTTCTAAACTGGTTTGGTCATGGGACACATCATTTTCCCATGGTCATGAAGCCCTGACTCAAATTTTTAAGAATTTGAACCAAGCAAATTTAGTTATCACAAATGGTTGACATGCACAAAAGTGCCGTCCCTAACAAGGATATTACAAACTCTGCACTATAAGGTAAGGCTATGAAATAGCAGCCCCAAACTGAAGTATTTGTAGTAAAGTTAGTAAGTTGGTATAAACCAGCACGCTCATCAAAAAACTAAAGGAAATAACAAAATAAGTGAAAATACAAAGGTATTTTGGAAACTACAGTTACCATGAAAATACAATACTAACATGAACTGTTAATAAAACATATGGACACTACGAACGTAATAAACAACATGCATGCAGTCCTTCCCAGCTAACATACAAAGTACCACTTAGGTAATTTTACGACGTTGCATGCTCGTATTTTCATTTGCTAATTATTATAGTGAAACGATATATAACGCGCGCCCCCACATTTGCGCGCGAAATTGAAGAGTGAGCGCTTCGAGCACAGCAACGTCTGACAGGACAGGAAAGTTCGTTTTTCTGAGGTGAGAGACGTTTTATTTCGTTGCAAAAATAACGTTAGGATAATGATACTGACACATACCGCAAATACTGAATCAAGACAACGCGTTTTCTTTCAGGGACTCTTTTAAACTGCGTCTGAAATCACGCCTTGTCAGAAGTGTCAACAGCTTTCGCGCACGTCCTTCAAAATAAAAGTCTTGAATCATAAAAACATTTACAATTACGCTTTTTGTTGTTTCTCTGACTACACACTCCGCGACCCACCGGCTAAAAACACTATGCAGTGTGTATTCTGTATTTTATTACCCAGATAATCAACTACATTTTTCTAAAATGCACCGTGTGAGACTGTATGCCCCAATGACATGCACTCGAATGAACCATTGAGTCATGTCAGTAGTGATTTTAAAACATTTTTTGATTTTGACTTATTTAATCAGACTAACAAAAGCGAAAACATTTTTTATGCAAAATATGACTAAACATACAAATCAACTGTATTCTGCAAGATTCAAAATAGGTCACTAAATTAAAAATACACCTTAATGAGGTCATGTGACAATGTAGCACACTACTACTGTTATCGTTTTGTGTACTAGTTTCCCACACTAGTTTTAAAAAAAAAAAAATAGTATGCAGTACATAGTATATTCTGTGCTGTATGCGAACACATTTTCCTTACATTTTACTGAAGCCTTTGTGCTCCAGCCAGGCTCGGACCTCCTCCGGACGGGATTTTTTGGTGATTCCAGGTGCAGATGGAGTTTCCTGTGGGTCATGAGGTGAAGTTTATAATTGTGAACACATGTAAATCAGATCAACAGAACTAGACATGTATGTCATTGATACGTACAGGTTTCGCCTCCTGCTGCGGAAGCTGAAGCATGTTGTTGGGGACGTAACCGACCTGCCCCTTCTGATTCTTCACCTTCCACCACTGCTTAGACATGTCCAACAACTACAACACACTGAATCTTTAGAGACCATTTTCTTATAAACAAGTTATTACAGACACCCTGTCCGTTCATAAAACTCAAAATCTCAGGGTCAAATGCTGAGCCAGGTCACATATGTATGTGTCTGTGTCTGCAGTCCCTCACCTGTAGTTCTTCACCTTTACTGATGGTGAGTTCACGCGCGTTACGTGCTGTAAAATCAAACACCGCTTTCATGTAGCTCACCGGCAACTCCTCTGAGCTGCAAAACACACTCCGTTACACACTCAAAGTACAGCAGGAGATCTTCTAAACTAAAATACTGAAGTATATCAGTACCTTTCCTGATCTTCCTGGGGTAATTTGTTGCTCTACACAAAGAAACAGAAGCAACAAACTATTAAAGCATTTGAATGAAATGCTTCTTATGCATTAATTAAGTGCTCAGTGTTTGTATGTACCATTTGTCGTGTCATGGATTGTCGTGGTGGTTCTCGGCTGCTGGTGTTTGTGTTGGTCGGCTCTGGGTTTCTAATGGCCGGCGGCTCCCAGCCGTCATCAAACACCGGCGTGAACGTGGGAATATCTTCATCATCCTCCGGCCACTTGGTGCTTCATCAGATACACAGAAACATGATGTCAAACACAGAGAGCAGCCTCTGTCTGATGTGTGTGTGTTTGATGGAGTCCAGATGATGAAGAGGTTACTGGTGTTTTACCTGGGGATGTTCCAGGCGTCTCCCAGCGACTGCCACAGATGATCCTCCTCCGCCGTGGCCTCCTCACTGAGGAAGAGGATACACTCCGGCTCAAAGAGAGGAGCCACGATAGACGGAGGGAGATCCTCATTACAGTGAAGCACTATCTACACACACACAGATAAAAACACGTTAGCTAAAGAACAATGTGTTCATTTACAGATAGACAGACAGACAGATGTCTCACCAGGTCCAGTATAGAGAACAGACAGTGTGCGAGTTCAGCAGCGCTGGGGTTCTCAATCTTTCCCTTCAGTTTGCCCTGATGAACAGATTATTTGACATAATTATAATATAATATAATATAATATAATATATAACATAATCTTTGTAATAAATATTAGACAGACAGGCAGACATACAGATAGATATATATAATTTATGTAGTATATAATATAAAATGAAACATATGACTTTTGTTTCACACACCAAAAGGTTAAAGGCCATCTTGATTTTCTGCAGACAGACTATGAACTCTTCATCTGATGGCATCCCCTTCACAACTTCAGTAAACAGATGACAGGAAACACGTCAGGACAACATTCATCAGTGTTCAAAAACTCATCTCATCTGATCCAGTTAAATTAATCATTTTACTCACCTTTTTGCTTTTTCTTCTTTTTCTTCTTCATTTTAGGAGCGACGGCTGTCAATCTGCCCGTGAACGCTTCAATGTCGTTAATGAGATGATTCAAGATGTCCTGCACACAGACGAGTCGTCTTTAACTCTCATCTACACATCAACACTGAAGGATTCAGTCACAAACTCTTACCACGTTCCTCTCTCTCTCTGTGTACGGCCTCTGAGGGGGCGGGGCCGGTCGTGGGGGTGTGTCTTCTACACGAGGGGGCGGAGCCACTACCTTCACATAGGTGGAGTTATTTCTGGAGGCGGGTGGAGTTGGGGCGGGACTCTCATCTGGACAGCACAAACAAACAGTGTGCTTGTAAGTAAGAAAAGTACGTACTGCGCCAGTGATGGTAAAGTACATACTTTAAAGTATATAATAATGTGCATTATTGATACCACATGATAAATTCACATTCTCATCCAAAGTGCAAGAGATTGTGGGTAATACTAGCCAAAAGAGCAAGCAGGGACACATAGGCTGCAACCCGAAATCGCATATATAGTAGGTGAAAAACAGTATGTGACAAAAGAAGTATGTGTGAATTCACAGTACTCATAAAAGAGTAGGCAAAAAGTTCCAGAATGACCTACTACTACTACCTACTAATTTCAAAATATGTAATATCTTTAGATATAACCCAACAAAACATAATATGAAGTATACTAGACATGTTCACTTTCTGAAGAAAATCCAAGTGGTGCTTGCCGAGGCAGTTGCTAGAGGGTTCTGCGTAATTGCAAGAGAGCCAACTTCCCAAGCCTGTGCAATGTTCTGAAGCTGAGTTATGGTGTGTTTATGTTGCTATATGGTTGCTAGGGTATTCTAAATGGTTGCTAGGGCGTGGCTACAGTTACCATGGTGATACAGACTAGTTTGCAACTAAAACAAAAGAGGCCAATCCCCATGTCTCTATGATAATGTGGTGCTGAGATATGGCTTATTCATGCTGCCGTACATTTGCTAGGGTGCTGTAAATGGTTGCAAGGGTGTGGCTAGACAGTTACCAGGCTGAAACTAATAGACTGAGTGTGCATTTGGCTATTTAAGGACTACTTGCCAGTCTGAGTCAAAAGAGGCCATCCACTTGTCTCTACGATGTTCTCATCCAGAGATATCCCTCTCACCTTTTTTCAATGGAAGTCTATAGGGTGGTTGCTAGGGTGCTGTAACTGGTTGCTTGGGCATGGCTATGACATTGTTACCTCACTAGTTATTGGCTAGGCACGTCAAATGAGCCCACCCCCAAGTCTCGATGACATTCTCATGTGGATATATGATCTCACAAAGTTTGTACCAATGTTAAGTGTCATGGCCCGAGAGGTCCTGGGTTCAGATCCCGGACGAGCCCCCATTTATGTCCTTCTTTGAGGACTTTTTCGAGACTTTTTCACCCGCTGGGCTAACATTGTACACCTGATCACTTATAAAAGTGAAAGCAGTGTTCTCCTCAATAAGCCGCATGATTTGACACCTCATTCAATGGGTCTACGACAAACGGTGCGGGACAAGTTAGGTGCCGAAATTTTAAGGTGCCGTAAAAGAAGAAGCATGTGAGATAGTAATAGAGTGCTTCGCTTTGCAAGCACCGCTAATTAAAAGTACACGGTTCTAGCGTTATCTCACCATAATCCGGAGCGGCCCACTGTTCTGGAGGAGGTCTCTGAAGAATCAGCTCAGGTGGAGGCGAGGCTCTTCGTGAATTTCTCTGCATGGCGTTTCCTACACCAGCTTTACTGCAGAATCAAATGACAAATTTACGTCACCGCGACATTTGGAGGTCATTAGTGATTGGTTGGACAGGATTTCATCAGCTAACCTGGCGTTACTCTGTCTTTGATCATCCCTCTTGTTCTGCAGAAGCCGCTCCAGGCCTTTCTTCAGATAATCTGCCTGAATGACAAATGAAAACAGCCGTTTATCATCAGAGGCGCTGAGATGCTCCGGCCGTCCTGAGAGAGTCGTGAACTCACCCTGAGAGATTCGCTCTGGAACAGGAAGACGCTAATGGCCCGACTGCCTCGGTCCTGGATAGAGACGGTCAGAAGAGAGTCATACGGGCTCTCGTCAAGAACGGCCTTCAGATCCAGAACACTGCTCAGAGGCCATGACTCCAACACCTCCTGAAACATCAACAGCAGCACAAAACCCAGTGAGATCACGTTAACGCCTCAATGGTTTCTCCTAGACAGTCTTCTGCTTTCGCTGAGAGTTTCAGAAGAGATTGACCTGGCTCTCGATGTCCAAGAGCAGCAGCGCTCTGTCTCGCACTTCCAGGATCATGTCCTGACCCCACACACGGCCCGTGGCGTCCATGTACTTCAGCCGCTCCAGACAGTCGTCCACGTCACACACCTGTTGCCCGTCCAGCTCACAGGTGAACAGATGCTGCGGAGGAAAGAGGCAGAATGAGTAATTGGCCATGTATCGGTCATATGATGATGATGATGATGATGATCTTCACCTCCACTCGGTGCTGGAACTGATGCATCTGTCTGTTAATGGACTCAGCGTACTCCTTCCTCTGGTCTACAGAAAACACACATAAATACACAATCATCATCATCAAACACGCAATAACACACACAACATACAAATAAACATACAAATACAAAATCATAATAAACACAAATAAACAATCATCAAACACACAATAACACAGAAACACAACAAACACACAAATACAAAATCATCATCAACACAGTAACACACACACAAATAATAAAACACCAATACACAATGATGATAATTTAATTAAAATTAAATTATATATATAAAATATTTATATATAATTGTTATATACAGTATAAACAAATGTATATAGATATTTATATATAATATCTAAATAACATTTAATACATTTTATATTATACATTAAACAAGTTACATCTAAATAATTTATTAAATAAATTACTATACTTAGATATTTGTTTAATATATAGACAAAATGTAATAATATTTAGATAACCAATTTGGTATATATCATATTTAGAATTTTAATATATATAAAATAATACCATACAAATTCACAATAAATGACAAACACAAATTATATTAAAATGCAATATAATGCACAATAACAACAAACACATAAATATACACTAACAATAACACACCATAAATACACAAGCACACAATAACAACATTACACAATAGCACATAAACAAATGTACAACACAATAGCACATAAACGCACAATAACACACACCATATACACACAACTATAGCTAACATACATCATACACACCACACACATATATAAAGCATCAAAAATACACAACACAAACAAACACCAGTTTTGTTTTGTTTTGTTTTATCAGTTTCATGGGCTTCATTCTAGTTCTATTTCTGTAACAGATTGTAATTCAGTGGAAAAACACTTATGTTCAATTATGAACACTTCTATAAATAGCACACAGTTATGTAAAGGTCCAATGATTAACATCAGATTAGCCACTTTAATGATCAACTTGTGACGTCACAGGATCAGTACTCACGGTATATTGATTTAGCACTGGGTCTGGATAAACCCGACAGCTCCGAGTACGTCCCATCCGCCCCCGTCACGCTACAGGAGATGACAGTGTTAAACACAAACGTCTGATGTTTGATATTACACAAGAATCAGATCCGATCCTCACCTGGACCGCAGTGACTCTGGGTAACCGCTGGACCAGCCGAACGGACTCGAACCCTGCAGCATGACTACAGCACCTGGGCACAATGTGAATCACCACTATAACATTAACACTTGCAAACAAACGTATTGTGATCGTACTGCGTTACCACGATGGATTAAACTTGTAAAACCAGGGTATTTTGATTCATAATATTTACATTGTCTAAGGTACTTCAAAGAATAACATGGTATACTCACAAAAAAAGTACCATGGTATTCTTGGAAGTACACTTAAGTACAACTCTCAAAGTAGTATTTCCATGTGATACTATCACTGTGCCATGGTAAAGTACCATGGTACTTTCTGTGAGTATCCCAGATAGCGCACGTATGTTTGCAAGATGTCTGTTAAAGATCACTTCATCTGGAAAGCATCTGCTGTTTACAAACATCTGATAGACGTCTTTAAGATGTCAGTTTTACATACATTCTAAATCATAAACATCTTAAAGACATTTTCTAAATGTCTATTTGACATCTGACAGGAGACGTCCTATAAACGTATTGCAGATGAGCAAACACTCTAAAAAATACGTCTTCCAGATGTAAACACGCACATCAAATAGACGTCTCCGAGATGCATGTGTGCTATATCAGGAACAATATTTACATGGTACTGCATGGTAAAGAATATGGTTTTCAACGTACATTTTTATGGTAATACCATGGTACATTTGCATGGTGCTGTAAGGTACAAGAATACAACGGTTATTACCATCACTTCCAAAAACAAAGTTCCATGGTATAATACCATTGGATACCATGGTATATTTCAGAGTACCATGATACTAGTACTACTTTGTTCATATGACACAGAATATCATGGTTTTTCAACAAATTTTTATGGTAAAACCATGGTACTCAGGTTCTCTAACACAACATTGTAAAGTACATCAAATACCATGGTATTTCCAATAATGTTAGGTAAAGTTTTATGGTATTACCATGGTATTTTGGTACATTTGTGTAAAGTTAAAGTGAGGAATGAACAGTGTTAAAGTTCAGCTGATCATCTGTGCAGGTTTATGAGCTCATAAACCAAGATCTCTGAAATCTGCTGTGAGGCGCGTCAGGAACATGACAACACCGTACGACACAAGAGAACATGGAGAACAACACGACAAAACACTGATTCAAACACAAATACATCATGATTCTGAGTAATCATTTGATGAAGATCAAATAAACCAGAATAGCTTTATATGTGATATTAGTGTCTGTTTGAGCTCTTTG
This sequence comes from Mylopharyngodon piceus, assembly GCA_039654765.1. Lineage (NCBI taxonomy): Eukaryota > Metazoa > Chordata > Actinopteri > Cypriniformes > Xenocyprididae > Mylopharyngodon > Mylopharyngodon piceus. The sequence goes on from CM077438.1 coordinate 47,798,341, forward strand.
AAAAGATCTAAACATCTAAAGATTTCTAAACTTCACGTAAATCTCAACACGGACCTGAATACAGACACCTGAGATCATCAGTTCATGTCTAACTAGTTCTGATAAAAAGCCATCTCATAAATAATAAACACTTCCTGAGTAGAACAGATGCATTATTTGAGATCTTTCTCACCTGTGCGTCAAGATCTTCTGTGGTTTCTCCAGTTCCTGTGCGTTAGATCATACTGCACTTGCTCATAATCAGAGGTGATGGACAGAGAAACAGGAAACTCCCGTCAGACACGGGGTCCAAAGTCTGATGCGAGCTTTGAGCCGCTGCGTCTTAAAGGAGCTCAGAGATCAGATGGGTGGAAACATCCACAGAAACACCACCTCACCTACACAATGACGTCTAATACTGGAGGTTAGTGATCGGATCAAACCCAGAACCCCAAGTATATTCCCTCTAGTAATAGTGATACTTGACTAGCAGCACTAGTTATGGGAGTCAGAATGCCACAGCTTTAATAAGTGAATTGTTAAACAATCAGTTTAATCTGTGCTGAATCATCATCATCCTGGTTTAACATTAACAAGAACAATCATATCAGATTTAAACCTGATTTCATTCCACCAGCCTGAAACAACAAATACACTCACTCTTTTTGTGCATTTTTCATTTTATTTGATAAATCCAAGTAACATTACACAAATCTACATGATGGGATGTCAAATACATAATATGGTTAAAAAAAACTAGATGATATTCAACCCCAAAAGTGCGAAAAACCTGACATTTTGATTATAAGCGTAACATACTTCAGCAATAAAAACACAATAACGTGGTTAAAAGCTCATATATGTGAAATTGAAGCGATAAGCATCAAATGTTAGTTCCCTCTGATAAAAGAACATCTACGTACATCTGTTGAAGTCTAAATATCTGGGCGGACGTTCAGTGTGGCTGATCATTAACACACGCTAGACTTTGACCAGGCGACATTCACACACTAAAACCCTCAGAAGAGCTCTGAAACACTACAGCAACCAGTTTCAGAGTCTCTAAAGCGTCTTAAGTACTTCTCATTAAAAACACAGACGGGTGGGAGCGGGTCACTGCGTCTGCAGGGCCTGCGGGAGGTGGAGGGCGGCCCCGGGCGGCAGGGGCCAGTTCTCTTGCCCCTGATGCGTCTGCAGGAGCCGGTAGAGCTGCTTGAGGTGCGTGACGATGTTGTCTTTGATGTCGGGAATGGAGATCTGCAGGCGCACACTTCCACTGTCGAACGAGCGCGTGCAGTCGCCCGAAAACATCTCGCTGATCATGCGCGCCACCACCGGGACCACCTGCAAACACATATCAAGGCTTGCTTAGCCATGCTAGCTTCAAAGACTATTTTAAGCTAAAAACCCAATGTTTTGAGAAGCTAATCATGGCTGGACTCTGCATTAGTGTTAATCAAACAAACAGTAGCTACTATAAACACTAAAAGCAATCAAGAAGCTTGAACAAAAAACAAGACAGGCTGAATGAAAATGCAAATTCACTCTCTATGGAACAGCAGAAATACAGCGGTTACCCCGGTAAACAAACACGTTATTAAGCAATATCTGAAAGTAGGACGGAAAGAAAACGCCATCAAAACTTCTCATGACAGTCAGTTTCCTTCAGAGGCACACTGTGTGTCTGAAACACAGAGCGGGTGAAATAAAACGGAAAATGGCAAGTTTCCAATTGATGGCTTGGTCAATCGGTGCATGTCTAAAAATAACAATTATTAAATTGAAACAGTCACTGAAAAACTTTCCCTCCACTACAAAATTTTTCTATTTTATTATTGCTTAAATACCTAATAATAATATAATAATTTATGAATAGTCGTTAAACTTGGCGTTTAATGAAAAACACTTCTTTCTGCTAATTGATTTATTTATATCTGCCTTTTTGAATGTTATTATTTTATATTTAATTTAAATTTATTATATTAAGTTCATAATTAATTTTCTAATACCTTTTTATACAGTAATAATAGAGTGCAACAGTCAGGTTCTGAAAGTAAAAACACCATTAATTGTCTCCACAGGGAAATGATAAACAGTTTTGAATGATTACTTATAAACAGTTCAAAGATAGTGCTACTATGAGCAACGAAGTTGGTAATCGATAGTATTTGCTTCTGTTGAAGCCATCAGACTGCATTATTTCAAATTATTTTTAAAATAATCACGTTTAACAGAATGTGGAGAAAAACTACATTACCCATCATGCTGTATAGAAAATTCCACTAATCGAAACAAGCTAAATGCGCCAAAAGATCATTAGCTCCGCCCATTTCCATCAACCACCGAAAATGACGTAATCAAGTCACTCTCAAAATACTTTAATATTTGAATATATATGCATATTTTGCAATAAACTTAAAATATAGTTTTTATACAGTATACAAATCAAATGTGTAGTTTTATATTTCGGCATTATTTTTAATTTGATTATGCTGTTCGCAATACTTCATGGGATTGCAGTTCTTTCTATCACTGAAGCTGTTAAGTTCACAGTCTTGTACCTTAGTATTTTTGTACCTTAGTACTTTCAAATACTTTTTTGCTTCGTAATGTTGTGATCCTCCTTGTAGCTGGTTGGTTCGGTTCATGGCTTATAAGACTTTTATTAAATCCCCATGGGAAAAACGAATGGGAAAATAATTTTGGAACCTACGACACTGAAAAAGTGGGCTCTCTAGTACAGATAGACTGCCACCGTGACCCATAATGCAACACTTCACACGGCTGCGGTGGTAACATCTCACCTGCACCATGATGAGTTTCCTCTCTCTGGGTCTGCCGTCGGGCCACTCCTCCCCGAAACACAGGTGAATGTCGTAGAGAGGGGGCTCAGAAGAGGACTGACCCCTCTGGTGAGTGATGACCCCTACGGATACACCATTACAAACACATAACAGGATCAGAAACACAATCACTTTCTGATTCAAATATCCCAGGTTTATAAACACAGTCGCTCACCGCTGAGGAAGGACTCCAGGCAGAAGAGCTTGACCTTGTGCTGGCGCTCGATGAGGTTGGGCGTGTTGGGGTTGGGCGCGCAGGGGCCGGACCAGTACACTTTACACTGGCACAGCCGCACGGCGTAGATGTCGTGTCCGCTCACCTCCAGAATGAGGCCGCGGTCCATCACGTCCAGCAGGCGGCTGGTGAAGACGCGCTGCTTGTCGTTGGTGATGTGTTCGGTGGAGGGGAAGCGCACCTGCTCCAGACTGATTGGCCCGAACAGCTCCTCCTGATTGACAATCGGCCCCAGATCGCCGTAGAACAGCCGGCAGCCCTGCGGGTTGCTCACGATTACCGGCGGACACACCTCCTTACCGCGGTAATAAAACTGAACCTCCAGATCCGTCACTGCAAACACACAGTGCATTATGGGTGCTGTTATTATTTTCAACTAAAACTATTAAAAACATTTCTGTTAATTGGAACAAAGCTGAAATACAATAAAATGTATATATTACTTGACAAACTTAAAATAAACCAAAATTAGAAATTCTGCCTTAGCAATAAACTGAAATAAGTTTAAGATGAAGCACTCAAATTATTAACTGAAAATAACTCAAACTAAAATAACAATAAATTAAACCGGATTGGTATTACTTAAAAAAATAACACAAAATGACTAAAAATTAAATTAACATTTAAAATAAAAATAAATGCTAGAAACATCAAACTGTCGAATTTATTTAACTCAATATGCAATAAATGATAAAGACCTTCTTAATGGTTAATTTACTTACATATTTTTATTTAATAATATTATTTGTTTAACTTAATTTAAACACTTTACATCTATCATATTTAGCATGTTTATCGAATTCTATATTCTTCCTAATGGACAGTTTACATATTTATTAATTTCATTTGAATATTTAAAATTAAACTAAAGATGAAACTGTAAATTGCACATCAACATGAAACGTCAAATTTATCATAATTACTGTGCTTATATAATTCAAAATGTATCAATGTGTGTAAAGTGTGTGTGTGTATGTTTGAGTAATGTGTGTGTGTGTGAGGGTGTGTAATGTATGTATGTGTGTATGTAACGTGTGTATGCGTGTATGTAACATGTTTGTGGGGTTGTAACGTGTGTGCGTTAACGTGTATGTAACGCGCGTGTGTAATGTGTGTGTGTGCAGTTTGTTACTGGGCAGAGAGCTGATCCAGGTCTCCGGGGTGGCGAACATGCCGTCGAAGGCTGTGGGCGTCTGGAGCTCCATGGGCGGCGGCTGCATCTCCACGTCCAGCGGTTCTTTCTTAGGCCACACCTCCGCAGGGGGAGGGGGAGGAGGGCAGCTGGCCGGCTGCATCGGAGACACGGAGCCCGGAGGAGTCCAAACCGGAGCCAGCGGCGAGGAGCTCATCCCTGCACAGGAGTATATGCCAGTCAAATACTACCCAAAATATGTTGCATTATGTAGAACGTCTCTGAAAGTAACTCTTAGACAACATGCTGTACAAAGAGTTTAAGAGACGTTTAACTCGGTTTTATCCCAGTACCGTGAGGTGGATATGGCGGAGGAGGTTCAGGAGTGTCGGGAACATCGTCTTCATCGCCGTCAGTCTCATACGTGGTCACTGAACCTGAGACACAGAGTTTACAGCTGTGTTCAAAATTAAAGACTTGCACACTTCATACTTTTTTTTAAATACTATTTGAAATAATCGAGTTTCATGCGTATTGCCACATCACAGTCACATGACATAATTATGCGCATGTTTAATTCAGCAATCATCTTGGGCAATAAAATGATCACTTTGAAGAGCAAAAAATCTCACATAATAAAAAATTCATAATAATAATTTACAAAATGATTTCAATTAATTAATTCAAGAATAAAGACAATATTTATAAAAAAAAAAAAAAAACAATCAAGAAAAAGGTCCCAATATTAAAACATTCAAGAATAAAGTAATATATTTTTTAAAAATCAAGAAAAAATAGTCATAACATTAAAAAAAAAAGTCATAACATTATGTAAATAAAGTTGTAATTTTTTTTATTATTAATAATAATGATAATAATAATAATAATAATAATAGGTCTTTTACGAGCATAACATACCATTTCAAGATTTTACAAGTTTTGTAAAGTATTTTTCACTTCTTTAGGGCATATTTTTCTAACCATTAAAAACTGACTGTGTTTCAGCCTTTAATGCTGGGTACACACTAAAAGATTTTTGAAAACTTATACGATTTTCAAAGTGTGAGAGACCACACACACACACACACACGAGGACAAAAAAATCCTAGATTGAAGCGTTTTGCTCCTATAGTGTGTGGTGTGCCATGATGTGACAAACACAGCACACCACACAAGAACAGATTTTCAACCAGAGTCCCGACTGTGAACACGAGAAATCTCGCAAAATCTCTCGAGACTTCAGAATAAACATGACGGACAATAGGCAGGAAGAAATTGCATTGACAATATTTGGAATGATTTCGGTATGTTTTACAAGACACTGTATAAATACTCGTGCTGTTGCCACAAATCCATCTCTGCTGTCCAAATCCATTTAACTTTGTGCTGCGCCATGACTGCGTTTGTTATGCTTCTGTCAGCTCGCTTTCTGATTGGATATTGTTTCATTTCACGTCATAATCTCCATAGCGTGCACGCATTTGTCCTCGGGGTTTCCCCCCACACTTCAGGATTTCTGATCGTAAATATTCAACATTTATGATTCGCGATCGGGGCGCCTCCGACATTCTTCCGAGCAGATTCAGCCACTCTTAACACACCTCACACCACAGGAAAATCTGATAAGATAATCTGTAGAACCATCAAGATAATCGGGACATACCTAGGATTGTCGGAAGGGGAGAAATCGGCCCAAAATCAGCCCGATTATCTTGCAGTGTGTACCCAGCATAAGACAAATACTTCAAATTAATCAATTAATTCATATAATTAAATAATAATATAAATATTTGATCTGAATAATTAAATTACCTGTTACTTGTTTTCCCTAATTCAAACCAACAAAAGCTGATATTGTACAAAACATTATATTAAATCTTATTGCTGGTATAATAACAGGCTGATTTTCTAGTGTTCCTAAGAATTAATATTCACATTTATGCATTTTTATGCATTCAGAAGAAATTCGTCAATATTTATAATTTACAATGTCGGGTTCATTAGACAAATAGATCAGGATCTGTGAAATTGCATGAAAATATATGACTGAAATTGTAAAATGTATTAAAAAATAATCCCAGTTCAGTTGAAATATGATTCATGACAGGAAATCAAGTGTGTTTGTTGACTCTCTCTGTGTGTGTGTGTGTGTGTGTGTGTGTGTATTACCTGGGTTACTGAGCGTTTGAGGAATATCACACACGTCGTAGATCTTCAGCGGGTTCATGGGAACCTCTTTGGTCCCGTCATAGATGAGGTTGAACTCGCGGCTCTTGTTCAGAGCACATCTCAGCTGAGCTTTCCATTTGGCCGGATCTGGCTCGTCCACACCTTCCTGATACTTCCCGGTCTCCACAGCCCAGGCCTGGAAAACCACACACACACATCAGTCCCGGTCCTGATCCCTGCCGTACTCCAGCCTCAGGATCTCTGTCACTCACCTTAAAGATGGTGTTTTCCTCTTCCTGTTGGGGTGTATGACGCGTGGCGTGTTTCCATGGGATCTGGAAGCGTTTGGCCTCGCGGTCCAGCCAGACCAGACCGGGAAACGTCCCATTGTCCACCTGAGACACCAGCCAGGGCTTGAGCCGGACACGACGCGGATGAGACGACATGACGAGCTTCTGTAGAGGAGCAAAAAACACATAAATTACCTAAAATTATGAAACTGACCCTCATATACTGCAGAATAAACCACAGCCTACAAATACAATAGAAATTGTTTCAGTTCATTTGTTTTGTTGCAATTTTACTCTTAAATTTTCATTCATTTTCCTGTTTATTGTATATGTGAGTATGTGACTTTTTAAGTAGTTTTATATATTTGAATATATAATAAGTTTAATAATAATAATAATAATAATAATGTTTTTTTTATTGTTATTAGCAGCAGTAGTTTTATTGACTACTCAACTTGACTCAAACACAGGCCAGATAAAGCTCATATTAATAATCAGACTTTATTATGATCATTTATTCAGCGTATAATCAGAAATAAGCGTAAGATAAACCGATATATTACTGAGCAAATAAAGAGCCGGTGACTTTCGATGATAAAGCACGAAAAACTCTTTGCCGCCGATAAAAACACTGAAATTCCTATAGTAGAGCATATTTAAGCGCATTATATTGTTTAAACGATAGTAAAAGCCTGTAAATATTAAATATAAATGTGATATAAATATTAATGAGTCTCACCTGAAGGTTTCAGGAAGCGTCAAAGCAGGAAAAAAAACACCAATCCTGAGGCCTTTACCGCCAAAACGAGCTGGTTTATGAATAAATGTGGTTAAAGTCCGTGTGTATCGGTCATAAATCGGATAATGCGCTCACACACTCACCGTGAGTCCGTGTGAAACCGTGTGAAGCGTGTTTCGTGTGTTTGAATCTCTGCTCGGGAGTTTCACCGTCTGCCGAAACTCAGGTAGAGCGGTGACGTCACGCGCATTTCTGTGACTCACGCACACACACACGGGCGCGCGCACACACATATACACATGAAAACTCTCACAAAAGCCTGCGGTCATATCCTGTGGGAATCAGCATTCACATTCATTGTTCTTAGTAAGATCATTATTATGTTTATTTATAGATACTAGGTTAAATAGTCACCCAGGATAGACAAAGTACCAATTTGATGAACAATACAAGTATAGGCCTAAATAGCTTCACAGGATAAAAAGATGAAGTAATTTGTAAAACATATCCTTTACCTTATCGGTTATTAAATATTTAGACGAGTCCACACTTTCTTCAATAAAATGTTGACAAACTGGCCATTCCGGTAGGACACCATGAAATATCTGTCTAATTCTCCTGTTCAGACCAAAGGAGTTAGATAAAAACAAATATTCCCAATCATATCAAAAGGATGAGCTACTGATGAAGAAAACTGGGATCTGAGTCTCTGAGAAGAGTTATTGCTCCATAAGGAATGGCGTCCATTACAACAGCTAACTCTGCTGGAGTGACAGACAGGTGTGTTATACCTGCTCAAAAACTCTGAAGAGGAATATAAGTGTCCATCAGCATTGATTAACTGAGAGACCAAAATAATAATGTTATTATAGACCCAATCTGGGAAAAACAAAGACTTATGTTAATAAAGAATATCAATTATTCCAAATAAATTAACAGTGAGGACTAAAATTATGTTTGTAATTTAGGTACAGGCCTAAAGCACTTGTTTATGAAAATCTGATAAATTAAGGGGCAATTTAGTGATGCTGTATTTGCATTAAGAAAGTGAGATCTAGATCTCGAGATAATGATTTAACCTCCTGTAAGAAAAGAGAGGATGAATCCTTGCAGTAATTGGATTCATAAAGTTCTGAATAAAAGTTATTCCTCGCCTCGTTTTCCGGGTCACAGGCTGGAGGACGGAGGAGCGAGGAAACGAGGAAGCTTCAGTTTGAGTACTGAGAAACACCCAATGTCTTCAGGACTTGAATGCTAAAGGTATGTGTGTAGAAGGAGGTTGGAGATAAACTCTGTCACTGGAGCGGAGATTGATACCCCTGATTTAGAGCTTATTATTCAACATTAGAGCGCCACCCTCTGGCTGAATCACGCAAGGACACTAAACCTCCAAAAGTCTGTTTATTCAGCGACTAGGATGTAAAATTCTTATTTCATATATATATATAGACCTACATACATTAATGAAGTGAGATTTTTTAATAATGAAAATGAGTTTGTATTTACTTATTCTATTCATCAGAGTAGAAGATACCGCATAATTCCTGGTTTTAAAAAAGGAATAATTAATGGACGGAATAATATAAAATAACTTTTCCCCCTCAACCTCAGCAGGAGTGGCGCAAGTGAGCTCTCCTCTCGTCTTTCAGCGTTTTTCTTTCGGTTTTGATTAAAATTGTTGGTGTTGAAATGGCGTCAAGTTCGGGTAAGAATCAAATTAGGACACAAATATAGTGTATGCAGGAACGTTTCCTCAATGATTTGTGAAGTGTTTATGAAATATTAGCCAAAGTAGACAGTGGTTTACGTCGTTTAGTTATTTTACGCTCCTATATTTATGTTTAAGTATGGAAGAAACTACAACCGAAGTAGCTATAAAAGGCAACATCTCACATAGGCATAGGCCTACGTTTTTACACATCAATTCTGCTATCTAAGCAAAGGTTATTATAGTTGAGATTGATCAGATGTGTAATAGTAAAAGTATGCAATACGTAAAAAATCATTTTTACTCCATAAATCTACACAAGCTGCGCTCCGATTGAGGGTCCCTATGCAGTGTTCACTTCTCCTGGCCTGAGGCCTGATATCTGCACATGATATAAGTTTGATTTACTGGACAAAATGCGTTCATTCAGAGCACGTCACCAGACTACACTTGAATTACACTTAAATATAGAGATACATTGCAATTTGGAGGTCCGTTTAAAAAAAAAAAAGTTTTTACTCTCAGTGTCACTTTAATTAAATAAATAAATAAATAAATAAATGAAATAAAAAGGTTTAATTAGTGTTTTAATATGCCAGGCTATATGCAAGACCACAGCCATGTCTTGAACATTAACATCCTTATTAATTTATTTGCATTAACCCAGCTAACAGAATTTTGTTATAAGAACGTTCTTTAAATATTCAGTGTTGGTTCTGGGAACGTAAAAAAAAAAAACAACAACTTTTTATAAGGTATGATGTTCCTCGAATGTTCTTTTAACTTAATTTTGATTTAAAATTCAACATTCTAGGATCACTGATTTGTCACATTCCCAGAACATAAAAATGTCCAGTTTCCTTAATGTTAGTAGAATGTTATTTAAAGGTTAGTATGACGTTCCTGAAACATTCTTTCAATCATTCAAACACCTGCTGTGAACAAGCACTGAAAGAAAGAGAAATAAGAACACAAACTACAACTTTCTTCAGCCACAGCCTTAGATGAACTGAAGATAAAAGACATTAAATCTCTGAAGATCTGATTAAACAACTCCACAAACAGCATTACCAGCTTCACTTATTACTAACCAGACTGACTTTATTTCTGTCACACGTCTACAGAAGCCCTTTCTGAGAATTAACAGAGGTTTAGATGTTGATGTCTTATTGAAAATGTTTAGTTTGAGGTCACCATCATGGAGATCGGTGTTTGATTTAGTTGAGCTTTTGAGCCTTGAGTTTTGTTGAGTTGCTTCTTTATCAGTAATTGATAAAGCAGATCAACATGTCTGTTTTAATAACAATGACTGTGTTAAAGTTGTTTAAACAACTGTTTTTTTTATGTTGCTGACTTAAGGAATTGAAATGTTATTGAGAAGTATAAAATAACCAAAATAATTTGTAGCACTATTGTTGTGTTTCAGATGCTGAATGTTGATGTCTGTGAGTGTATTGTTTAAAACATATTTTTTAAACGTTCTGGTTGAAGTCACCATTACGGTGGTTAGTGCTTGCTTTCGTTGTAAGTGTTCCTCTGTCCTTCAGTGATTCTGCTTGTTAACAGCAGATGTTCATCACTAATGCTCAATCATCACTTAATTAATCACTTAATTATCTACTTAACTTCAACACTGATTCAGTGTTACCTTTTCACCATCTGAGTGTGGAATCATATAAAACACAGCAGTGTTACTTTAACACCAATGATTTTGCTGTGTATGTGTATGATATTTCAGTCATCATTTACTCATGGAAACTGAGGTGAATAAAAATGTGTTATATATTTGGTTGCTAATGTATTTGAAAGTGCATTTCTGTGTGTGTGTGTGGGGGGGGGGGGGGTGTCGTGTCATTTTCCGTTCCACTTCTCGTGTGTGTTTTTGTGACAAAATGTGAGTCGTTGGGTGACAGAGTTGTTGTCAGCTCGTGTATTGTGTAACCCCCTGTTGCGGATCATTTACGTAGTGTCACATAGTGACACTACGTAAATGACACACCACAACGACTTCAAGACACCACAGCAAGTCGTCACCTTTTTTATAGCGCTTTTTACAATGCAGATTGTGTCAAAGCAGCTTTACAGTGATAACTTGTATAATTTTGGCTGCACAGCAGCTCTTAAAGAAAATGGTGTCATTATCCATCTTAAGTAAATTCAGTATTGATTCATTCCGTTGTAAGAATCAATAGTTATTAATTTAGTTAATTTATCTATATCAGCACTGGAGTAAACAGTGATGTCATCATCCAGTTCAGTTCAGTTCACGTACAATGGTGTCAATGCAGGCAGATCAAAACATTGTTGAATATCAAGTTGAATGTCAAGTGTCCCCAACTAAGCAAGCCAGAGGCGACAGTGGCAAGGAACCCAAACTCCCAACAGGTGACATCAGATGGCAAACAGGTGTTAAAATGGAGGAAAAAACCTTGGGAGAAACTAGTCTCAGTCAGGGGGCCAGTTCTCCTCTGGAAGGTGATCGAACAGCGAACAGTGTTTTATTATGATTCAGGCAGCTATCATAAGTCCGATGGGATTGCAACAGTCAAAGTATTTATTCCGGTTCCATCTAATTGAGGATCGTATTCATCACGCCGGTATGGACGGTTGTTGAGGAACTGTGTCGTGGCTGTCGTGTCGATGAGGCCTTCACAGGGGATGGTTGACACAATCTAGCTGACACTTCAGGGCTGCGTTGTCGTCGTGTATAGGCGCAGGTCCTCCATCTGATCTCGATACGGCCCGGATCCAGCTGACAACAGTAACCTCGGGATAAGCAGAGAGACTAACATTAGCTTAGATGCTTTTCTTCTTCTGATGTAACGAGTACATCAGGTGTTATAGGAAGTGTTCCCGGTTCCGGCTGACAAGTCATGTAATCTGAACAGCACAGCGATCTGCTGACATTTAAAGTCATGTAGTCTGAACTAGGCATTAGGCTCACTGCAGTTTTAAAGCCCTCCTTATCTATTCTGACCAGTAGGTGGGACTGTCAGCCGGTGTTCTGTCACCCGTTGGTTAAGCCGTTATTTAATAAAAAGAGCAGACAGCAAGGTAATAATAAACATGTTCAGCGAAATTGATAACATGTGCTTAATAACTGTGCATAGTTTACAATGTGACCTAAATGTATTCGTTTTAAGGTAAAATGGAGAATGAAATAAATACAGGATATTGATGCACTTAAAAAAATTCTTAGCACCCTCTCTGAACTGTTAAGCCCCCTTTACACTGAACATATTCTACCACTATCCACACTTTAACCAGAACTATTGTTAACAAAAACATTTTGTACTAGTTCTAATTAGTTGTTGCAAACATTGTGAAGTCACAGCTTTCAGTGCAGAGATGTGGTTGTAATTAATTTATAATGGCTAAACCATTTGTTCTCTCTCTCTCTCTCTCTCTCTCTCTCTCTCACTGGCAGCAGCAGGTAGAAGTAGTCCAGACTATGGTCGTCCTAACAGTAAGTGAATTAAATATTAAGATGTGCCAACTGGGCAAATCTCTTAAATTAAATGAAAAGTCTGTGAATAAAATTATCATTGCACAATATTCAGTGTTGTGTCAGTTAAAGTATTATTAGTTCACCCCCAAAAAAGAAAATGCTGCCATCTTTTACTCATTATCAAGTTGGTCTAAAATCGATCTTTTTGAGGAAGAAGATTGGATGGCGAAACAATCAAAGGGGCCTGTTTCAGGATTATGTTCGACACCTAATCACCACATACACATACACCGACACTAGGGATGGGCGTATCGATATGATGTATATCAATACTGACGTTGAGTATCAGTTTGCTCACTGCCGACACTACATTCAAACAGAGCTGCCTTTAGTAGAAACCATTGATACTTCTGGGAAACGCAGCCCAGAACAATGCTTAACAAAAGACAGAAAAACATAATATTATTAGTAGTAGTTATTTCACAATAAACAAAATGAAATAGTAGCATACATAGTTTGTGCAATTACATTTATTTAAACTGGATTCATATTGATGTTCTGTTCTGTAACTAATGTTGATACACTGTCAGAATACAAATGTTTAATTTTATGGGTGCAACAGCCTGTCACTGGCAGTCCCTAATGAAAATGAACCATTACTACAGTGACCATAGTTCAGCTAGGCTATAGTAGACTTATTTGTAGATTTCCATGGTTACCACTACAAGTAAACATTTTAACCATGTGTAAAACAAAAATATAATCTAATAAGTTGCAATTAAGACATATTGAATGTTAAAATGCCTTTCAAATATAATGTTAAGTGGGTATCATTACCCATTTTACTCTTAGTAATTCAATAATTTAAGAAATTTTCAAATGTATAAGTTCAGATTAGAGATATCGTATCGGTATCGATATCGGGGATATTGGCCTTGAAAGTATCGGTATCATATCGAAAAAAGTGCTATCGCCCATCCCTAACCGACACACACACTGCGCAGAACATCCAACCTCACTGACCCACATCACCTCTGATAATACAGCAGATTAATATATACTCCAACACAATATTTTAATGCTAATTAGCATGATACATCCAAGTATGGATAAATCTTCTTTGTTTTCAAAACACTTTCTCTTCAAATGCATGATCAAACTCCCGCTTCTCTGTCAGGTTTACTGGTTACTACACTGAATCAGTGTTCGGGACTCCTGGTGGTCACGGAGCAGAATGCAGCTGCCATTCTGTTATTTAAGAAAGTGTCAAAGTCCAAAAAATGATCATCCCAATAGTAATAAAATTATTGATGATAACTCTAGAGTATTAAACAAATGTACATCTTTTATATATTTTCTTAAATCTTCTAAAAGGGTTACTTGATAGTTTATCATTATTACTTGTCTTGTGTGAAATCTGGTTGAAATATTAAGCCAGAAACATTTTCATAGGGCCAGTATTAGTACTGATTCTGTCAATACGTTTGTAGAATTTTAATATGAGATTCTTTAGTGATGATTATACAGTGCTTTTTTATTGCATATTATTTTATTTTGTGTGTGTATGTGCTTGTGTGTGTGTGCTCTTTTTCAGTGAGAGATCTGAGGATTGTTCTGCTAGGAAAGAATGTAACAGAAAACTGTACAGTGGGAAACATTATACTGGGTGCAGCAATGTTTGACAGTGAAGCTTCTTCATCTTATTTACAGCAGCACAGTGTGAGAATCAGTGGAGAGGTGGAGAAGAGACACATCATAGTCATCAACTCTTCTCACCTGCTCCAGCCACATCTCTCAGAGCATGAGATAATACAGGGAGTGGGAGAGTGTGTGTCTTGGTCTGCTCCAGGACCTCATGTGATCGTACTCGTGCTGCAGTATAATGACTTCAGTGAGGAGGACAGACAGAGAGTGAAAACTGTGCTGAACATCTTCAGTGAGAAGGCCATTAAACACACTATAGTGGTGACTACTGATGAAGAGACACGTATATTTGGGTATTATAAGAACACAAATAATGCTATTCATAATTTAATAAAGGAGTGTGGAGGAAGACATCTTCAGTTTGATTCAAGAAACACAGGATGGCGCTCTGAGATGTTGAGAAGGACAGAGCAGATACTGAAGAAAGAACGTGAAGAATTTCTCATCTGTAACATGTATGAGGATATAGATTATGGAACATCAGTGGATGAAGATCTGACCAGATCTGGAGGTTCAGTCCGAGGAGACGACAAAGAGGAGGAGGATTCTGATCTCAATGAGAGCATAAAAACAGGAAGTGATGGAGGAGGTTTGTCAAAGTCTTTTTTTTTTTAGGAAAATACATAAGAATATGATCATGAACTACTATTTTGTCCTTTAACTCTCTGTAATACTATCATCTTCTGAAAGAGTACAGAACAGGCGAAGGAGATGCAAAAAAAAAGCTATAGAAAAACTGTTTATGCATGTTTTAGTCGGTTCGTGTACCGGTCTGTGTATCTTTTGGTCATTTGTTTTTTGATTTAATATAGAAATCAAAAAAATGAAAAAACGGCACCTTTTTCATTTTTAATTTTTTTCAAACAAAACGAAAAACAAGAATTTGGCTTGATTTTTCGTTCAGGGGTAGAAAATGAATAAACAACTTGAATATTTGATCTCTACATGTGGGCATGAATG
Organism: Mylopharyngodon piceus; assembly: GCA_039654765.1. Classification (NCBI taxonomy): domain Eukaryota; kingdom Metazoa; phylum Chordata; class Actinopteri; order Cypriniformes; family Xenocyprididae; genus Mylopharyngodon; species Mylopharyngodon piceus. The sequence goes on from CM077438.1 coordinate 47,813,548, forward strand.
AAACACCCCTTTCCGCTGATTGGTCAACCAAACATTATACGGTGCCATCATCAGTTTTTCCACAGTTCAGCGCAGCAGAATAATAGTCCGCCGCTGCTCTGGATTCATAACGCCTTTATTGCAACTACATTTAATCTCTTTCTCATCAAACAGCCATACTAACGAATGGCTTGACACCTACCGTAACGAGGCAGAGCCTAGACAAGGCTTTCTTCTGTGTCCATAAATTCGGCAACCTATGTGTGTTTATCTCAGAAATATTATCATTATACTAGTTTATCCCAGAAATAATAATTTACTTTGCACCTGCACTCAGAAGTTCCTAATAGCCGACACTTTTGGTACACTATTGGTTTTATTATTGCTGACCACCTATCAAAATCTGTGTGGCAATGCTGCGCGACTCACGGGACAGACAGAGATATAGTGAAGCTCAGACCAGTATCAATTTATGTCATCATAAACAGAAGTAATAACTTTTGTTTTAGGCAATACGCTGAGATTTGGACAATTGAGGAACTGATATATATGACAGATATGAAAAGAAATGACATTATATCATACTTAATGTTCACAGCACAATATTTTGGCCACTTCAAATATGTCTTAACAAGTATTTTATTTGACTAAAACTTTTGTCAGACCATATACACACATCAAACAGTGGTAGTTTTCTTTTTTAAAAACACTGTAGACCATGTTTGCAATGTTCACTTTCTCACCCTGTGTGAAACTTCAAGAAGCAGTTGGTAGTGCTTGTGAAGCAGAGGTGGGCATTACACTTCCTGCATTTAGCTTTAGGAGTGCCTTTGCAGCTGGTACCCTGCACCTGCCCTTCTTCTCACTCATGATGATCCAGTGGGGTCACACATCTGGGACTGGGATTGGAGCAGTGGATCCCTGCCTCATCTTCTTTGCCTCATACTCACTTGAAATCCCACCACTGGGCCGACCTCTTTCTTCTCCAGACTTTTCCCAGATTTGTAGAGTCCCTGTGCAATATAGGATTTGAATGCATACAGCCGCATGACCTCAGCATCTGACAGGTTATTGCATTTACAATCCCGTTTGTACAACAACCAGCAGGTCACCACAATCATGTCTAGAAAGTGGAAAGACAGACAGTGATACCACTTTTTTGATCTGATTTTGGTCCGGTATAGGGCTATAAGAGAGTCGAGGAGGTCAACACCTCCCATGTGCTGATTATAGTCTCTTACAACAGCCGGACAGGGGACATCAATGACAGCCTTACTTCTTCTGTCCCATTGCTGGACATGAGTGACTGGGTGTGCTCCCACATATTCGCTCAGTAGGGTATTTTTGACTGCATGCAAAGTGGTATCGCCAACAATTGCTGTCTTTTCTTGAAAAGACCCACGGCCAGATCTTTTCAGCTCAGCATCAGAAACCATGCTGCTGCCTGGTAATCTGTTGGAGTGAACAGTGCCAAGACAGTGCACCCCTTGACGAGCTAGCTCAAGTTGTAGTGGGACACTGGTGAACTAGTTGTCAAAGTACAGCTTGTAGTTTTTGTGTTGTGGCACTGGTTGAGCAAGGCTAAGGAGAAAAATCTGAGCACAGTGCTTGATGTTATTGAGATCCCTTCTAAAACTTTAAAAGAGACCATTGTGATACTGATAGAGTTTTGTCTCAGGAGACAAGTGTGAGAAGCAGGAGACTAGGGTTGGGTATCGAGAACCGGTTCCATTTTAGAACCGGTTCCAAATTTCAAAGAACCGGGGATTCGATACAATGCGCGCATTTCGATTCTGTTTATCGATTCCTGACTTTTTTTTAGTCATCTCGCACGGTGAATGGCAGTGAGCATTTTACAGTTGTATCTATCTGCTAGGACCTGCGACAAGGACCTTATCTCATCACGCACATACGCAGTTCATTACAATCGGCACTGACTTTTGCTTCAACACGGCATTAATCTGAAGGAATGCACCATGTTTGGGGCCATTCACGTCGCGTCTAAAAACGCGTGGAAAGCGCGGCCGCGCCACTTTCTCCTTTCCAAAGCGCTTTCGCTCCCGTGGTGGCTGTCGTTGCTATGTAACCATGAACTGCGCTCTGCAAGATGACGAGGAAGTATCAGCAAAGGATTAATTGATTTCTAGCCCTTGCATTAGCTTTACTAGATATATTTATGGAGATGAGAAAAAACTGAATGTTGTTACGGAAAGGCCGAAGCTGATCGGTTGGTTCTTGTCACATGACCTGCGGTGCGCTTGAGGAATTCTGAAAAGCATATAGGCGTGCCTGGAAACATTTGAAATAAGGCGCCTACATAATAACAAACTTGCGCGTGCAAAAGACGCGATATGTGAACTCTAACCCAGCCACGAGTCCTAAAGCACCAGATACAGCTAATATTAGCAATAGCAGTGTCTCACACTCAGGTACAAAAACAGTTACAGCCTACTGGTTATAGCCTAAATTTGGCAAGAATAAAAGGTAAAAACATAATTTTCTCTCCATAAAAAAAAAAAAAAAAAAAATGGAATCGGAATCGAGAATCGATAAGAACTGGATTCGATAAGCGGAATCGGAATCGTTAAAATTAAAACGATACCCAACCCTACAGGAGACTCAAGCAAAAGTCTAATCTCATTTATGTCTAGCAGAAACATTTGAGATGTTAAAGTTGTTTTTCCTCCCTTTTGGGTATTCATCCACACATTCATCCACACAATTTCAATCAAGCACAATACAGGCATTCTCATATTTGAAGATTAGTGTAGACAGTGTTTTGTTGCACAGTGATTTAACAGAGGAAATCATATTTAGATGCATGCAAAATGGGTTGTACAAGACAAACTTTGCAATGTTAAACAAAGAAAACAACCATGAAGCACTGGTACACTAGTATTATATTTGTTGAAAAGAAAGTATTTATCTTAGACTAAACATCTTACACTTGTCTAATCCCTTGTTTGGAACATGTGCTGCGTGTTGCACTTAATTTTCTTGGTTAAATATTATATAAAAAAGGAGACCAAATACAATTCTATTTTACATATCTTGCAATAACTAGACTTAGATGTAATGTTCTATTTATTAAAACGAAGTATAAATTTCATCAAGTTAGTGTTTTATGTATTTTTACATTTATTCCAAAATAATTACTAAAACGGTAACAATTTAAACAATATATTATTTGTGAGCTAATGTTCAGCTTTTCTTTTTAACAGTCAGCTTTTTTTCAGCAGTCATCACGCTTAACTCACTGGTCACTGTCACAGACATGAAGATTTCTCACTAAAAAACCCACAGTCATGTTTTCAGGCCATTTCGAGATTGATTTTGAAGTGACATAAAGCGTATAAAGTGATATCTAAGTGACAGTTGTTTACTTACTTTTTAATTAGCCTTCCATTAACGCCATCATTGTCTCCATTCTGGCCGATTTGACGAGAATGCGCACAAAATCAAGAGGCGGTATTTACCGCACGAACCAATCATATCCTAAGGCAGCTCCTTTGCTCTGTGATTACATCACCAGCAGTTGAGAAAACTCTCTCAGCAGGAACACTTGTTCCAGACACACAGAGATACCGCTTGTTGTGCTAAAAGAGGGTACTCTTCTGCATGCATCTTCAATTCAACCCAATTCACATTTATTTATATAGCATTTTTCACAATACGCATCGTTTCAAAGCAGCTTTACAGAAAATGCATATCAACATTAGAGTGATCTGTTATCAGAGGGGACTGAGTCCAAGTTATGTATTTCAGAAATGTACATATACAAATCACACAGATAGCTAACAATATTAATTTAAACAATGTATTGGTTTAAGACAGAAACAATGTGCTGATTGAAGTAATTAAAACATGTTAACAATGATTAGGATGTATAGCAAAATTTGGAATGGTGCATGTTGATCCACGGTTTGTGCCATCTGAAGTCCTTGCAGGGGTTGGGGTCATCTCTTCACAGGTGGTGATCATCTGAAGTATTCAGATGGCTGGATCCAACAGGCATCCTGAGATAAAACAGAAAAGTAAATGGAGAATAATTAGCGTTGTGGCTGTTCATAAGATTAAGCAAAGATAGTCATGTGCAATTGATCTGATATAAATGGAGCACAAGGATATGAGATGCATGTGAATGCTTGGCAAAAAAGATGCATCTTTAATCTAGATTTAAACTGGGTGAATGAGCCTGAGCCCTGAACATTATCAGGAAGGCTATTCCAGAGTTTAGGAGCCAAATGTGAAAACGCTCTCCCTCCTTTAGTGGACTTAGATATCCTAGGTACAACCAGTAGTCCAGATTTTTGTGATCTTAAAGAGCGTGATGGATTGTAGGGCGATAGAAGATTGGTTAAATACATGGGAGCTAAACCATTTAGGGCCTTGTAGGTCATTAGCAATACTTTATAATCGATACGGAACTTAATAGGTAACCAGTGTAGAGATGATAAAATTGGTGTTATATGATCATATTTCCTTGACCTGGTAAGAACTCTAGCAGCTGCATTTTGTACTAGTTGTAGCTTGTTTATTGAGGAAGCTGGACAACCAGCTAGTAATGCATTACAGTAATCTAGTCTAGACGTCATGAAAGCATGAACTAACTTTTCTGCATCAGAAACAGATAACATGTTCCGTAACTTAGCGACGTTTTTGAGGTGGAAGAAGGCTGTTTTTGTAACATATGAAATATGATTTTCGAAGGACAAGTTGCTGTAGACGATAACGGTACATCCTTCTAAATGCAAATTGTACTCTAAGTCTTGTACTTTTGGTCCAATAATTAATACTTCAGTCTTGTCTGAACTTAATAGAAGAAAATTACTGGTCATCCAATGTTTTGCTTCTTTAACACACTTGGATTTGGATAATTTAGAGATTTCATCTGGTCGTGATGAAATATTTAACTGAGTATCATTGGCGTAGCAGTTCAAACTAATTCCATGTTTTCTTATAATATTACCAAGTGGCAGCATATATATTGAAATATATTTTTTTAAATATACAAAATGGTAACAGTCTGATAGGTATGATCTAAACCACCTTAATGCCTGTCCTTGAATACCAGTGTAATATTGTAGTCGATCTAAGAGTATTTTATGATCTGTAGTGTCAAACGGAGCATAGAGATCAAGTAAAACTAGTATTAAGATACAGCCTTGGTCAGAAGATAGAAGTAAGCAAAGTCCCTTTAAGACAAGTCATTTCACTCTGCGGCCATCTTTGAAACGATCAAACCATCAAATTCTCCAAAGCTGTTTGCCAAGATTTCGATTAAATTTCATATTTGAAATTACCAATGAAATCTGACAACTGTCTCAAAAATTTTGTTTCTAAATGCTCGAATCATGACAAAAAAAACCTGTATTTTTCAGGCTGGATCAAGCTAATTCGCATGCACAGTCCTAAATGCGCTTCTCTTGTGCCTCATTTCGGAGGCGCGCGTCTGACTGTTTCTATAGGAACCGGAGTTTCTGACGGCCGCTGCAGTGATGCAATGACTTTACCAATCTGCGATTGGCTCTTATTTAGATTGTGTGTTGCACTTTCTCCCATTCAAAATAATACGAGTGACGCGTCTTGTGTTATTCTATAGTCTTTGAAGTAAGTCATTTGTAATTTTAATGAGCACAGTTTCTGTGCTATGATGAGGCCTAGATAACGAGTTTCTCTCTTTATGGCGTGAGTAATACTGTTGTACCAAGGTGCAGTATTTTTCTCTCTAATCTTTTTTAATCTCATGAATGTTAAAATCTCCAACAATCAATGCTTTATCGACATTGACCTATAGGTCTGAGAGAAAATCTGCAAACTCTTTTAGGAGATCAACATAGGGCCCTGGAGGTCTATAAACCGTAGCCAAAGCAAGAGATAGTAGGGACTTTTTTCTTATATCTGAGAGTGTAACATTTAGCACAAGAACTTCAGATGAATTCAATCTGTGTTCTGTTTTCTGAGTAACATTAAGAATATCTCTATAGATTGTTGCAACACCGCCGCCACGACCAATCAGACGGGGCTTGTGCTTATAACAGTAGCCCAGTGGCGTAGACTCATTAAGACCAAAATAATCATTTGGTTTAAGCCAGGTTTCATTATGGCAAATTACATCAAAACTATTGTCTGTGATCATTTCATTTACAATAACTGCCTTCGGTGTCAGTGATCTAATGTTTAGGAGCCCTAGCTTTAGGAATTGTTTTTGTTCAGTAATTTTGAGATTTTCTAGTTTAATCACGATCAGATTTTTTCTAAATCCTAAAGATTTATTGTTTGACCTCACTATTCGGGGAATAGACAGTTTCTATAGACTGTACTACTCTATTATATCAATTAAGTGGGTAGAGCAAACACTGGGATGTGAATTTTGACTTATTAGTCATACGGTGCGTAGCGTCTTGGAGATGTTCTCCGACAGTAGATCTGCTCCGATGCTGCTGGGGTGCAGGCCATCAGCACGGAAGAGCCTAGGTCGCTCCCAGGAAAGTTTCCAATTGTTTACAAAGAGCAGCTTCTGTTCATTACAACAAGACATTAACCATTCTTTTAAAGCAATTAATCTACTGAACCTTTCATGTCCTCGTCGGTACGTCGGAAGCGGTCCAGACACGATGATCCTCGTCGCAGGCGATATGCTGCGTACTGTCTCGATAAGTCTCCTGAAGTCCTGCTTCAGTACCTCCATCTGCCGCAGCCTGATGTTGTTCACCCCCGCGTGCAGAACAACAGCTCCGATGCTCTCGTCACCATTCAGGCTCGCAGGTACCTGCGCAGCGACATCGAATACACGAGCACCAGGAAAGCAGGGACTGCGCACCTTACCTTTAGCTGAGGTAGCGTGGACGTGACGGACTCCAATGAGACTCTCCGACGGTCGAGAGTCTCCGATGTCCACAGCGTCGCATTCCATCTCGCAAAGAGGGGAGAAGCGGTTTCGCATGGAGATCTCGAAGACCGGGGGCTGCCGAGGAGGAGAGGTCCTGTCACAAGGCCTGGCTCGCGTCTTCCGCTGCTGAAGCATCCATGGTCCGTGGTGAGTCAGCGCCGGAGTGAACGAGGGCTAGGAAAAACGCTTTCTGGGTGCTTGGGATCTGTGCAGAGAAACACATGGCGTAGAGGAAGTAGGAGTGTTAATGTCGTGCTGCAAACTTACTGCGGATTTGTGAGCATCAGCCTGGGATGTTTCCAGCACTGGTCACCGTTCCCGTAGTTCGGTCTACTTCTCTAGTAGGTCACGGATCTGCTTCTCTATGGCATCTAGCTCTAACAGCACAGCATGCAGCTTGAACGTGTCCTCACCTACACTCAGAGGTAAAGACACATCCGATACATTCGCCATTAGAATAGATTAACAATAATTTTGTGGGTGAGAAGCACACAAACGCTAGTGTGACCACGCTGCTATTGCTAAAGGGCTAAAGCTAGTAGCGGATGTTCGTGAGGTCGGATAAAACTAGCGATATCAAGGCAATCCGATTGTGTTTGATATAGAATAATGTCAAGGATATGTTCACCCGCTCTAAAAAGAGAAAATAATAGGTTATAAATTTGATTTTAAGAAGAAATCAGGCAATTTGGAATCAACTTGATGGAGCTCCAACTCAAACTCACCAGATTAGTGGGTTTTCAGAGAGTAGGATGTTTGACATCCCTGTACCTTGCCACTTCTTCTTTTACCATTTCAGTGACGGTTTTCTTTGATGCTGGGGCTGCAGATTTGCTCCAGACTAACAATCTCCCTCATCAGTCTTGAAAATGTGTTGTCACGGTCCTCTTCAGACAAGAAGGGAAGGGCCTTAAAACGAGGATCTAGTGCTGATGCTGTATCCTTCAGGCCAGCATAACTTAGGAGATTCCACATATTTAAATCATTTTTTGTCATATGCAGTTATACATCCATACACAAAAGTCAAAGTCACATAGTAATTTATTAAAGTGTTGCTGATTGCGTTTAATTGATTGTTTTAATCTATATATGGTTTTAAATCTATTTAATGTAGGCTATGTAATCTATATTAAGTCTACATATGGTATATAAATCAACACTACTTTTTTGTTCTGTAAACATACCTTGACATTAGGTTGTCATGTATAGTGGATTTAAAATCCTTGATGATTGTGGAATTGCTGGGTGCAATTCTCATCTCATGTAACAGCTGTGCATACAGAGGACCAATGACTGAAAAAGTTGGTGAGCACTCCTCAGACATGGCTAATGTGGCAGCTTTCATGGGATTCAGAGCCTTCACTACATCTTCTATTGCCGTTATGTCAGCATCTGACAAAGTGCAGAGATCTTTCTCACTTCTGCGAACCTCAGGTGAGTGCAGCGTTGCGAATATGGCTGGCTGCTGTTCGAGGAACCGCTCTAGCATCTCCAGTGCGCTGTTCCATCAAGTTACAACGTCAGTCTTAAGCTTATGCGAGGGTAGATCCAGTAGCTTTTGTTTGAGTTTCAGAGTATGGCTGGCGATGCTGCTCCGATGAAAGAAGGCAGTGATTTTGCCAAGCAACTGAGCCACTTTTGGGAGTTTGAATGCTGCTTGCGATCCTAAGTTCAACGTGTGTGCGTAGCGACCGACGTGAAGCACATTCATTAGTTCCGCCGCATTAACCATATTAGCTGCATTGTCGGTAACCAGAGCCGGTTCTTTCTTGGTAATATTCCACTCTTTTAAGGCCTCATTCAACAATGCTGCGATGTTACTTGCTGTGTGGCTGGTGTGGACAGCCCGGGTTTGCAAAACATGCGAAACGAGTGTCCAGTCACTTGCGATATTGTCAGTGGTGTAGTCTAGTTTTTTGTAGTGAAGTATATGTGATTTTATATGTGATTTTCCCCTCATAGCCTCATCCCAGAGTGACACCCCATAAGCACCACCACACTCACTAATGAATATAGTATGCATCTGATCTAGGCTACATGTAATTGAGAACATTCTGAAAGACTGCTTATGTGTGTGTTATCATGTCAATTTATTATAAGCAACACAAGACTTTAACAGCCAATGACATTTACAGCTGGAGAAACTGGACTGATTTTGTACTGTTTAGTGTCAATCACCATCTAACTCAGCCAGTTAAGATTTACATTTAGCCTTAGATGTTATATGAATATGATCCCTGGAGCATAGGTTTTATCAGCTGGCAATTTTCAATGCACATTTAAGAGTGCAAGTTGCAACTATTATTAACAATAATGGAAATATGAGGAAGATCAGTATGTCACAATATCACCCTGTTTGGACTTTGTTGCCAGTCTGTCATCATAGTTATGAATTTTGATTCACGAGCTTGCAATTCGATTCTATATCAGTTATTTTGGATTACTGTACATCAGGGACAGTACATCAAGTAATGCTGTGAAATATACATGGGAATCAGTTGGTACTACATTAATATTGAAGGTTAAAGTGAACTGATTTGTATACAAACTTAAATTACACTTTTTTTTTTTGAAAATTTTTATAATATTAAAGTTATAATAGGCCTACTAACTTTAAAACTAATTAGTTTTTGAAATATAAACATTTAAATGGTGGCTGTCAACTTGATGGATTTATTCAAACATGCATTATATAGGCAATTAAAGAACATTAAAAATTATAATTAATATGTAATATGGTGCATATATTTAGCTAAATGCTCCTCTCTAGGGTTCATTTTTCTAGCCGACTAACGAGTTTATGGTCACTGAATATGTTTGTTCTGAGGTAAATGTGACGTTACGTGATATTGTTTACAAGCTGTTATTGACGTCTTTAAGCGATTACACGAGACATGATATGGATTTCGGTAAGTTGTTATGTTGATATGTTCATTTGTGTTTATTTCGCGCTGTAACTCGTATTAAATCGAAGGAGAGGATCAGTTCACCTGTGCGTCAGGCTGCCGCTTCTTTTGAACTGCTACAGCGATTTGTTACGCCACATTGAAGAGCGCCAAACTGTATTTGAAATATGAGATTTGGTTTCATGTCAAAAGCAACAAAGCACAAAGCTTATTGCGATTTATTGGATGGTTATGTATCCTCACACTTTTTAAGTGGGTATACGGAAATCCTTGACCTTTCCTAGTGGGTATACGTATCACGTAGACTACACCACTGGATATAGTGACACGTGATGGTGACATACGAGTCTGTTGCCCTGGATGTCCAGCTGTCACAGGTAAGGGCAACTCTTTCTGCCGACAGGAGGGACGCTGCGACATTGCTCTTAAACTCTGCATACATTTTCGTTATTGCCATTTCACTGAGGTGCTTGCGTGTCGCCATTATGTAGCGTGGTTCTAAAACATTAATCAGATTTTGAAAGCCCTCGTTTTCAACTATGCTGTAGGGGCGTAAATCCTTGCAAATCAGCATTACTATTGCGTCTTTTATTTTCAAAGTGCGAGGTGAATCTGACTGTAGTTTGTAGGCAAATGCAATGTCTAGCCGTTGCTGTCCAGAATCACAAAAACCAAATAGCTTGTCTGCGTGTCGTCTGGACAGGTGGTTTCGTAGGTTTGTTGTATTGTTGCAGAATCTTAGCTCTTGCGGACACAACTTGTAAACGACAGTGGTTTTGTTGACCTCATCTTTACCGTCACTGCCTTTGAACATGAAATACTTCCACACATCAGACTTTAATTTCGCTGGCGCTGGCTTAAATTGGCTACTGTGACCTTCCACCATGATCCTCTGTCTTTTTTTGTTTTGTTTTATTTTAAGTGGAGCAACTCAAAAGATGGCGACATCTTCAGGACGAGAGGCAAAGTACAGATAATATTCACATCCTCTCAAGTAAATCACGCACATTAAGAATCGATTTGGGGATTTCCCGAATCGATATCATTCCATTAAATTGAAGATCGATTAACATCGGAGAATCGATATTTTTACCCAGCTCTTTTTACCACTAGTTCTTGAGTTAATATGCAACTATGCTAAATTTATGCAACTGGCACCAGAAGACAAAGCTGATACCTAAGTGAGACATATAAGAGAATAATCAGCCCTTAGGATCCTGAGCTTAGAGAAAGCTCTGTCAGAACCATAGCCTTGTGGGCAGCAAATCATCACTGAGGCACAGCAGTACCTCTGGCAGCAGTACCACAGTCCCAGCTAAAGGTACTTTCCTGCTCCTGTTCGCTTCTCACCTCTCCCATTGTTTCCTGTCTCTCATCCTACTGTCCTGTCCATTCAAGGTTAAAAAACCCAATGTCCCAAAAAAAGCAACCTCTGAAAATATTTTTATAATGGAGTCTTGAAAGATTACAGCAAGACAATAAAGAGTTCCCTTTCTCAATCAGTCACATTCGACGTTACATCAGAACGAACTGACAAAAGGGGTTTCGTCTGAGTCACCTTCGAGTGTTTATAAAACGAGCCAATGGTACGCTGAGGTCTGCATAATTTGCATAGCGATTTCCACCCCACTCTGTGGGTATATAAGGAGCAGCGTGAGCATTCTCACATTCAAGCTTTCACTTCGGAGCCAGGCACTATCATTCTGCCCATGTGTTTCTGGGTGCGGTCGATATTTGGCTCCGTCTGACATCCACAAACGCTGTCTCACGTGTCTGGGCTTTCATCACGCTGAGGCTGCGTTTGTGGGTGGTTCATGACCATCTCTGTGTTGAGATCAAGACTCGATTATCTCAAATGAAATAGAGTCCCCTTTGCCACACCCCAATCTACTTCCTCTTCTCGTGAAAGGGCTACTTTGGCATCTTGTCAGAAGACACAGGCATTGCAGCCATCTTGTCAGAAAGCCACAGGCGTTGCGGCCATCTTGTCAGAAGACACCGGTGTGGCAGCTATCTTGTGAAGAGACTCAGGTATGGCAGGCATGACGTGAACAAACTCAGGCTTGGCAGACATGACATGAATAGGTACTGACCTGGCAGACATGACATGAACAGTCTCTAGCTTGGCAGGCATGGCATAAACAGACTCTGGCTTGGCAGGCATGACGTGAACAGGCTTTGGCGTGGCAGTTGTGGCGTAAACAGGCCCTGGCGTGGCATGAACAACTCCAGACATGACGGTTGGGCTCCTCGTCCGCAATTCCTACAGTAAATGAGGAACCACTCAACAGCAAAGCGAAATCGATGTATTGTGCTAGAGTCCAGTGAGGGGTATGAAGTGGCATCAAACGTGATATCTCTTCTGTTAAACCAAAACTAAGAATGTCCTTTAAGGCCACATCATTAAAGTCTACAAGATGACACAGTCCACAGAATTCATCCACGTAATCCTCTATGGGCCGATTGCCTTGACGAAGGCGCAAGAGGCAAACTGCTGGGTTCATGTTTACCGGTCTAGCTTTCTTTAAGTAAGTCCACTGAAGGCGAGCGTTGAGAACCCATGTGCAGCTTTATTTAACATAAATGTGAACTAAATACAAAAAGACGTGGCTTGACATTACTTGGCTTGGCTTGACTTGAAGACATGAACTTGAACTTGAACTTGAACATGAACATGAACAGAAACATAAACTCACCAAACAGTGGTTACAGGAAACAAAGCTAGACAAGAGAACAATGGTAACATGAGGGCTTAAATACATGAACTTGGGGAACACATGACAACAGCAGCCAATAGGCAAATGACACAAGGAACAAGGGAACCAATGACAAACAGAACTCAGAAACACATGACCAAAAACAACCAATCAGCACATGACACACTGACTAAGGGAGCACATGAGGAGCAAGGGAAGCATGACACAAACTGCATGAATAAAATGACAAAATAAAAGACATGATATCATAAACATGAAACATGAACATGAAAACAAGTACATGAACCAACACCCAAAACAAGACATTACAAAGTGTCAGTCCTCCTTGATTATAATCCAAGGCCAGTTTATCAAGACTGACCCTAGGGGTTTTACGATGCCAAATAAATGATCTTATCAACCCAATAAAGAAGTGTAAAAAGAATTAGGGATTGATATGGGAATTGATTGAAACATGTATAAAAATTTGGGCAAAATATTCATTTTAACTGCATTTATTCTACCAAGCAATGTGAGCAGTAGATCCATCCAATTAGTTAAATTTCTATCCACCTTTTCTAAGAGACTAGCCAAATTAAGTTTATAGAGATTCTTTAAATTACCATCTACCTGTATACCCAAATATTTAATACCAGCCCTTTATATCAGGGTTGCATCTAATAGCCTCAGCTAAAGGTTCGATAGCCAGTGCAAAGAGAGCTGGGCTTTGGGGACAACCTTGTCTACATCCTCTATATAAGGGCAATGCAGCCGAAATAATTCCATTAGTAACAATTTTTGCTTTGGGAGATTTATAAAGTGACTGAATTAAGTCAATATATGCATCTCCAAATCCAAATTTTTTCAGCACTTCAAAAAGATACGACCATTCTACTCGATCAAAAGCCTTTTCAGCATCAAGAGAAACAGCTACTCCCTGTATGCGCTTTTTTTAGCAATATGGATGACATTGAAAAATGTCCTCAGATTATTTGCTGATAGTCTTTCAATTACAAAACCAGTTTGATCTGGGTTGATCAACAGTGGAAGACGAGTTATCTCTTGGCTATCATTTTTGTAACTAATTTATAATCCACATTAAGAAGTGAAATTGGCCTATAGGAGGCGCATTTCAGTGGATCTTTACCTTTCTTATATAATACAGAAATTATTGCATTGGAGAAAGAGTCTGGAAAACATTTGTCCGTCCTTGACTGTTCAAGCACTTCGATCAAATAGGGCACCAGCAAATCTTTAAATTCTTTATAAAATTTAGATGGGAAGCCATTCTCACCCGGAGATTTATTATTAGGCAGTAGACGAATAGCTTCGATCAACTCAGAGGCAGAGAAAGGTTGATCCAGACTAAGCCTATCTTCCTCTGAAAGACATGGTAAGTGAACTGAGGATAGGAAAGAATCCATTTGAGAACATAACTCCTTCCAGGACAGCCAGGAACCTTGGAGTGGTGATGGATGATTGTTTAAGCTTCACAGATCATATCGCTACAACAGCCAGGTCCTGCAGATTTGCCTTGTACAACATTAGAAAGATTAGACCCTTCATACGAGAGCATTCCACACAAATTCTTGTCCAAGCTCTTGTTCTATCCAGACTGGACAATTGTAATGCTTGGCAGGCCTTCCAGCATGCACTGTCAAGCCTCTACAACTGATCCAGAATGTTGCAGCAAGACTGGTCTTTAACGAGCTGAAGAGAGCACGTCACACCTCTCTTCATCAGTTTGCATTGGCTGCCAATTGCTGCTCGCATCCAATTCAAGGCTCTAATGTTTGCCTACAGAACAACCACTATACCTAGACTCACTATTTCAGACTTATGCGCCCTCCAGAAGCTTGCGTTCTGCAAGTGAACAGCGCTTTGTGGTGCCATCGCAAAGGGGCACAAGATCACTCTCGTGGACCTTCTCCTGGTCTGTTCCTGGCTGGTGGAATGATCTGCCACGCTCTATCCGAGTTAAGCAGCTGAATCTTTAGCCATTTTCATAAAACTGCTAAAGACATATCTTTTTCATCAGCACTTGATCCTTATGGTATATTTTTTCAAGTGCTGAGATTTCAGATTCTAGCTCATTCAATTTGGAATTTTTTATTTTTTTTAACCCCTTAGTATATGCAATACATTGAACCCTAAGATAAGCCTTTAAATTATCCCATAATATAAAGCTATTGGAGCAAAAAAGGTTTATTTGAAGAAGTAAAAATATCAATTTGTTCTCTAATAAATTTATGGAATTCAGATTGTTTAAGAAGAATGGGATTTAGTCTCCACCTATAAGTCTGTCCTGTTTTCTCTGGGATGGCCAATGACATTACAAGGGGAGAATGGTCACTCAATAAACGAGGGAGGTATTCAACATCCAGCACACAATATAAAAGTTGGGTGGATAACAAAAGATAATCTATATGAGTGTGTGTATCATGAGGATGTAAATAAAAAGAGTAATCTCTGTCTTGTGGATGTTCCTGTCTCCAGACATCCGTTAGATTTAAATCATTCATAAAAGCAGTGGCAGATTTAGCTGCTTTAGAAAGAGGCAATGGTTTAGTCGAAGATCTATCAAGTTCATTGTCGAGACAAAAGTTAAAGTCTCCACCTACCAAGAGTGAGCCTGATGATTGATCAATTTGAAGGAAAACATTTTGTATAAACAAGTGATCATCAATATTTGGAGCATATATATTTAACATTGTCCACTGTTCAGAGTACAGAGTACAGAGTACATATGCCATATCTTCCTGAGGGGTTGAGTACCGATTTTTTAACAGTAAAAAGGATATTTTTAATTATCAGTATAGCCGTTCCCCTTGATTTAGAATTAAACAAGGATGCAAACACTTGACCTACCCAATCCTTTTTTTTAATTTTTTATGCTCCGAGTCTGTTAAATGCGTTTCCTGCAGGAAAACTATTTCTGCCCCCAATTTCTTAAGGTACATATAGACTCTTTTTCTTTTAACTGGACTATGTAGGCCCTTTATATTAAATGTCACAAATTTCAAAGGCTTTATCATCTATTATCTATAATATCCAAAACATCATATAAAATGCCCTCATAACCACCGACTTGAAATGTTAACATGTATCTCTCAGAGAACCAAATAATCAAAATAAAAGAAAACATGTATAAACACAGAAATTCTAACATAGCTGCTGAACCAGAACTATACAGCAGCGGAGAAAAAAAAAAATCCGTTGAGAAACGATTAGCTCGCGCTTCTTTCCAAAGGAAAAATGAAAGGCTAACCACGAGCTCTCTTTATACATAAAAACAAACTGATGCAACAGTAATTTACAAGAATAATGCCCCAAATGTTTAAACTCAAATCCAAAACCAATCGAGTGCAGCTGTCCGTCAGAGAAAAACTAACCTGAACAAAGATGATCAGGTTAGGTTCCCAAAGTATCAGACAGACAAGTCACTCACCCAACCAGTTCTAACAATTAATCGCTGAGTCAAATCAACCTGGGATATGAGCCCTATCCGTCCGTCCTGGAGCGCCCCGGACTCTGCCACGTCCAGCAATCTTCTCAGTCATGTTCCTACAGAAACTTGAATGCTTTGTCTGGCGTGTGACAGAACCGTGTTCCACCATCCTCCGTAAGAATTTGAATACGAGCGGGATAAACGAGGTGACAATTGACATTCTTCTCCTTTAATGCTTTGAGCGCTGGGATCATTCCTCTTCTACGGCTCATCACGTCCAATGAGAAATCCGAAAAAAACTTACTCTCTTCCCATCAACGGAAATTGGAGCTTTATCTCGGGCGATACGTAGGATATTTTCACGGTTATGGAATTTCAGAAGTCGAATTAGGATGGGCCGTGGAGCCCTCCCCAGGATTCGCGCCGCTGGAACGTGGTGGGTGCGCTCGATGTCAAGTGGAGCGCCAAAGTTATCTTCTCCCAAAACGCTCGGCAGCCATGTCTTAAAGAATTCGACCGTGTCTTGACCTTCAACTCCTTCACTCAATCCAATCAGGCGGATGTTATTTCGTCTGTTGTAGTTTTCCATATATTCCAACTTATTTCTGAGAACCTCTATGTCTTTTTTGTGGAGACTGAGGGACCGCTCATTTCCCAAAACTGTATCTTCCACATCGCTGACCCTTTGTTCAGCCGTAGAGATCTGGCCTTGCATAGATGAGACAGACATGGTAAGGGTATCAATTGATCCCTGGATGGAGTTGCGAAGGTCTGACATTTGAGAGATCAGCTCCTGCTTAACACTCCCAATGATCTCTGCTGAGGCGAGAGCCCCCGCTGAACTTTCCCCCTCAGAGACGTTCCCTTCGGCGCCATTTTGCGTAGACTTTCTCTTAGTAGTTTCGGTGGATTTATATTCTCATCTTTCATTGGTTTTGGTCGACGCTCCGTTATTCCCCATTGCTCACGAGTACCAGGCAGATTTTTAGCACTATTGGCCAACGTTTTAGTGTTTGTTTCAACAGATATTAAGCGATTTTTAGAGAGCTCTCCTGGTAATGTCTAACTACCTCATGCGCATCACGTGACTCCGACCTCGAAGTTGTTTAATCTGCACTGCAGAGAGCTCCCTTCGAGCCCTTGCTCTCAGTCGAGCTGAAGTTTCTTTCTTTAAAAACGGTGCTCCTGACGACTTTGGCTTCTGTTAAGAGGGTCAGGGACCTGCAGGCATTTTCAGTTGACAAAGCGTGCCTGGAATTCGGGCCGGCCAAGTCTCACGTTATCTTGAGACCCCGGCCACTCCTTTTAAAGATCAGATGGTGAACTTGCAAGTGCTGTCCTCGGAGGAGGCAAACCCAGCCCTGGTGCTGCTTTGTCCTACTTACTTCAGGCCAGTAAATAGGACCTGCTCGGCGTCATTTTGCGGATTGGATGTATGCGCTATTTTCCTCACGTGAGTTTCACAGTCAGAACCCTGGGTTCCTCCAGCACTGTTGATGTCTAACACTTGTGTGTATGCTCTGTCAGTCAGCCCCTGTGTCAGACTCGGTGCCTCCATGTATTATAATTCCCTTCTCTGGGCAATCCCATGTGTGTATTTCCATGGTAAGTCTCCTTGGCCGCACGTGTCTTCTTCCCTCGGCAAGACCACTCTTGCCATCTCTGAAGTTGAAATACTTCACCCTGTTGGCTGGGTACCACAGAGATCTTCCATATGTATTACAGCTACGCTGGTTCATATGTGCTTTGTAAGACCTCTTACGAGCAGGCAGCCTGTTAACATACTTCCAGCTGGAATATGCTACCCAGTGCATTCTGTGTATTGCCCTTCGCTCGTGCTGGGCCTCACGACAGCATGCTATCACTTACGGAGGTCACTGGAAGACAGCCATTGTGACGTTTTTTGTAGGGACCACCATTTGTCAGTTCGTTCTGATGTAACGTTGAATGTGACCAACTGAAAGGGAACGTCTAGGTTATGTATGTAACCCTCATTGCCTGAAGGAGGGAACAGAGAGGTTACCTGCCTTTGCCACAATCGCCAGTTCGTTTTGGCGTGATGTCTCTGTTCCCTCCCACAGGGAACGAGGGTTACATATGTAACCTAGACAATCTCTCGTTTCTCATTTTGGACTCTTTTCTCTCAGAACTTTCTCATGCCTCAGTTGTGTCTACTTTTATTTCTCCTAAGGCATTTTAGGAGAAACATCTGAGACAGTGTTGATATTACAATGAGAGATATATGAGAATCACAACTAAGTCTCATGAGCTTAGAAAGAACAATCTCTGAGCAAATAAAATATTCCTATAATGGAGTCTTGAAAGAGACTACAGAAAGACATTAAAGAGATGTTCTATGTTTCTTCCACCACATTCTCAGTTTTAACTCCTTTTCTTTCAGGCATTTCTCATGTCTCATTTCTGTCTACTCGTATTTCTCCTAAGGAATTTTAGGATAAACATCTGAAACACTGCTGATACTGAAATGAGAGCTGAGAATCACAACTAAGTCTAACAAGCTTAGGAAAAGCAACAACTGAGCAATACATTTTTCCTATGGGTAGTGAGTCTGTTTGTACATTGTCATCATAGATTCGTACTCTCTTTTTTTTTTACAGGTACCAGAGAGCAAATTCCAGCCTGCATTCACACAAAGAGTAAGTCATAATCTATTGCAAGGTAGCCTTCAGTTGATAAAAGAATGTATTGCAATCTAATTATAATCTACAATATAATATTTTTGTTGTTGTTTAAAGGGGTCATGAACAGCTTTTTTTATTATTTCATAATGTTTCCGGGGATGTTAGTATGATTTTTACAACAAAAATTGTCATAATTTAGAAATAAATGGCTATTTTCTACCCTGATATTAGTCCTCTGATTTGAATGCTCTGTTTGAAGGGGCGTGTCTGCTGTGAGACTTCAGTGTAATCACCCATTGCTGTGATTGGCTGACATGTTTGCATATAAAATACGTACTACATGTGGAACTCTCTCGAAAACTTTTAGCACATTGTTACTGTTACACAGTGGCAAGTCAGCCCGGGCCCATATGCAAAAAAAATTTACGGGCCCCCCTCGGTTTCGCAGAGGGAGGTGGGGGGATGACATTTCTAGGAATGACAACAACAGCACAACAGTACTATATGCGCTTCTCCATTTTGCATTGCGGATCTATTTAAAAAAAATGGCTTCTCAGCACAGTCCAAGTTTGAATTCGACCGATTCGACTCTGGCTTTGGAATTTTAGAATGATCATCATAGCATCATTTCAGATGCGATGAGTCCGAAGATTATTCCAGTTATGAATTAATTATTCTGTCACAGACTTTTTTTAACGCACGTTTTATTCCTAATAAATTTACTAGAAGTTTCTTCTCTAAATATGTTTTATGTGCATTTTATTTCGTTGAATAAAAAGTATCCACCCCAGCGAGTGTACGAGTTATATTTATTCACATCTTGTGCAGTATGTATGCACAAATGTGTAGACGTAGCCTTTTTTTCAGAAAACCAATTTGACTCATTTAAAATTCTGTAGGCTACTACTTACATTACTGCATGCATAAGTTTCAGAAACCCACTTTAAAAATGACAGAATACCGGTCAAATACAATAGATCATCGCGAAGACATGGCATGGACCATTTTATGGTCCATTTATTCAGCTTCTTGATGATTTTTAGTACATTTAACATAGATAGGCTATAGCAAGTTATTGAAACATTATTTCTATTATACTTAATTTTTCTGAACATATATGCACGGGTTCTGTCTCGCACACAGACACGCCTTTGAAAGTATTTGGCTGCGGAAAGACGCGTTCTAGTGGACTTTTGTTTTCAAGCACTCAATTTTTTTTCCGCATGGGCTGTTGTACAGTACACACACTGTCCGTGCCATCACAAAAATTGGGCTGCACGCGGACAGGGAGTGCGGACATCCGTGAACCCTCCTGACGAAAATTACACGATGCGAACGGTGCGCGGACGCCCGAAGTATACTTTGGGGTTAAGCCCGTAATAGCGGGCCCCCAATCCACCCGGGTCCATATGCACGTGCATACCCTGCATACCCGGACGCTACTTCACTGCTCTTACAACTGTCAAGCTTAACTAATAGTGAAAAGTGTTGATTATAGCATTATGTTTAGATCTACTCCTGTTGGATGAAAGTTTGCAGTGATGAACATTGAGATGATGAAAGACAGTCTGTTGAGCGCATGAATGCATTGATCTCGTCATTGCAACTCAATTTCTGCACTCTCATGAATGCTTTTATCGTAGCTAACAGTGCAAACACGATGTAAATAAGAAGAGATTCATTGTACAGTGAAGACAGCGCCATTGATTATAACGGGAGTCACTGGTAAACTCACGCTGTGTGATTGACAGCTCTGTACATGAATCATATCAGAAATTACTGATTACACATTAGAATTAACACAGTTACTTACATTTTCTGGCATTACTGTCAGGTCCATATCTTAAAGTCAAAAATCTATTTGCAAAGTCTGCACCAAAATTGTGACTAATTTACCAAAGCATTCTCAGTGAAATGTACTGAACAAACAAATATTGCTCTACTGAGACATTCACATAGTTGAAAATAAATAAGCACTTTCCCAGCATTTGGATCCTTTGGAAGGTAATGTTATTTTTAGTCCAGTGATCCTGTATCACTCTTCTCTCCTTCTCATCTCACTGTGGGCGGGGCCAAAGACGTGATGATGTAGAAGTCGCTTTCAGAGCTTGGTTTCAATAAAAGCTGTTTTTGGACTAACAAGGAAGTTTTGAGTTCTGTTACTTACATGATGTTTTTATAGTCAGTGACCTCTTACATATCAAAAGATCAAGGAAAACTTGATTTCTCAATTCATGAACCCTTTAAGGAAGTGTACATTTGGTACCAAAGCTGAACTGAGTCTACTGTCTCTAAATATTGTTTCAGTGACTACTTCTGGAAAAACAAAGCTGAACATTGTGCTGTGTGGATATAATACAACACTCAAGACCTCAGTGTCTAGAATGTTTCGAGGGACAATAAATAAAAAAATTAATAAATATTTACATCAGAAAGAGAAGAGAAATGTGTGTGTGAAGATAGAGGAGAAGATTCATGGACGGCAGATCACTGTGATAGAGCTTCCAGTTCTCACTCAGCTCTCAGAGGAGGAAGTGATGCGGGAGACTCTCCGCTGTGTGTCTCTCTGTCCTCCTGGAGTTCATGTTTTTGTCCTTGTTACTCCCGTCAGTCCACTTACTAAAGAAGACAAAGCAGAATTGGAGAAGATCAAAAGAATATTTTACTCAAAAGAACACTTCATGGTGCTTTTCATGGCTGAACTCACTGTTGACAAAAATGTGACAGATTTTGTAGCATCTGCAGAATCTCAGAGGATCGTGAGTCTCTATGGGAGTGGGCACAATGTGATGGGGTTAAAGGATAATAAAAACTCGGGACAGATCTCAGACTTGCTAGATTGTATAGAGAGAATGAAGACTGAACCCTATTCACTTCAAATGTATATGAGAGCTCAAGAGAAGAGAATCAGGCATGAACTAGAGGAGAAACTGAGTGTGAGAGAGAATGAAATCAAAGAGTTACAGGAGAAGATCAAGACACCGGGTGAGTGAATTCATTTATTTTCTAAATAAAACATATTTGTGAAAATACAGGAATAAGCTTACAGGTTATTTACAGTACAGTACATCTATACTGGGTGAACCATACGGTAATGCTCTTTTTATATTCAGGGGGAAAAATTTACTCAAAAATATAATCTTAATGAATCGAGTGAGTCAATGATTCAGTGACCCATTCCTGAATGAATCAGCCGTTTGAATGAATTGGCTGAATTAAATGACTGAATGACTCACCCATTAAGATATGTGCCACCTACTGCAGTTTTAGTTTCAAATTTAGAGAGTATAATTTCATTTTTTTCCCACTTTTATTTTTTGAAAAATCATTTCATATTTTAATATTCATTTTAAACCCATTAATATACAATTCCCATTATTATTAAGTATTATTTACGCAATTCTAATTGCTGTGTAAGTACACATAAATGCTATTTTAGGTGCAACTTCTGAAATAAAATGTTATGGCCACATTGTAGCCTTAAAAGTTCATGTGTAATGAATTCTATGTTTATTGATTTTCTTTCTATAACACAGGGTTTTCAACCTTTTTGGACATGCACCCCCCTACGTAGGAAATTGTCAATTTTGATCGAATTTGAGGTTTTCACAAAAATGAGTTCATTAAGCCCTCATCTAGTGCTACAAATAGCAATTAAACATCAAAAGGCCAGATTTACTAACAGCTTGCGACAGCGCAAATCCTCTTTTGGCGTTAAAAAGCTACTGTCGGGATTTACTAAAGACACGCAGAGCAAAATTAGTGCTGAAAAGGCGTGGACTGAGTTGTTTTTGCGGGTGACCTTATTGCATATGCATTTGTAGGAGTTTCCCTTTCAGATGTATTTAAATGAATCAAGCAACGTGATTTACTAATATTTGCACTCAGCAATTTACTGGTATTTGCGCCATTTTTTAACACTTAAAAAAAGCATGTCTTAACCCATTTTGCGACATGGCTGCAATTGTTGCTGCTAGGAGGAGACACCACAGAGAACATAGAGCGCGTGATAGAAGGGAGGAAATATTTTCCACTCGTATTAATTTCTTAGGAATGCAAGCGGAAGACGTTATCCGAACATATCGTTTGCCAAGCCATGTTGGCCTATATACAGGGGTGCACATAACTTTTTTGGTCTGGTTCTCAAGGGAGCACCTGGAGATGTTGCTTTGTACTCACACTTTACGCGTCACACTTATCCTAAAAGCTGTCCTCATCACTTTCCTCCTGACTGCTCTCCTCACTATCGTCTTTTCTCTCGAACATGGTAGATAATGATAATGATTTTTTTTTACTAACATTAATGACAGACAACAGCAAGAATATTAGGCTGCTGTCACTTTAAGAAGGAAAGCACGATTTTTGCCTCTTCTTCCGCTTTCAAACTCATTTGAATGTATTAATTGGCGAGACAAAACACGTCCAAATGATAAACTTTCACTCTATGATGGTTAAATTCAGTAGTTAATCCGCGAATCACATGCATGTCGAACCGTTGGACCTTATCCCTACGGATCACGGATTAACTGCGATCCGTTGCACACCTAATAATTAAAGAACACACTTATCATCATGATTGCTTTCTTACCAGAAATGGAGAAAAATACTACTCCAGTACGTAAACGTGCGCTGTGAACCGGTCCTCAAAAATGTTGGTACTCAAAAGCGCTTCCCTCCATGTTTTCTGGTGCGCATCATTTATTTTCTACCACGCATGCGCACATGCGTACCACTTATGTGCACCCCTGCCTATATATATATGTGTGTGTGTGTGTGTGTGTGTGTGTGCGTGTGTGTGTGTAGGCCAACATGGCTTGGCAAATGATATTATATATGCATACGTGTTTGTCAGATTACATGTAACAAGTTGCGTCTGTGTCGACCCGCACCTGAGAGCATCAGCTCTAACTTATTTGTGACCCAATGTAATTTGCGCTGCTCTTGGTAGGTTGCGTTGGTCATTATGTAAATGATTTGACTGCATCTGTGTTCTTTAATTTGCACATCAGCAGTAGATCGCGCACAAAACTTGCCACTCCCATCGTGAACATTTGCTCTGTTTAGTAAATCTGGCCCTAAAAGTATCTTTATTTATTTATTTATTTATTTCTGAGAGGAGTACCTTTCCTTTGACCATGAAAAATGCCGTTTTTATCTGCGTGCTTCTGGAAGATTGGCGCTTCCCTCAGCGCAAGTTTGGTATCGTTTTAAAGCACAGCATTCCAACTTTGTGAATATTCATAGGGAATTCTCAATGACATGAGTCTGAACCAATGAAATGTGATTTTCAAACTCAAGATGATGTAAACAAAACGATCTTACTCGTGCTGACTGATGCATCCGAAGCGTTCACACAAAGACACTGCGATCCCGATATACACATATAAACAGAATTACAGTATTTCAAAAAATCTGTCTTGGCGAGTATTCACGCAAACATTATCTGTTAAAAATCTGTTATGTCTTAAATGAATATTTGGTTAACTGTTGGGGAAAAACATCTGATGTGTAACATTATATTAGATCTGTGGGGTACAGTAGGTCTTATTATATAGGCTGTCTGTTTCATTAACGTTAATCAAACAATTTGGAATCATGGTTAAAAAGTTGAATATATATTTTCCTATAGATATTTGATTTTGACTTGGTTTGTGCCAAATCTGGTGGTATTACCATGGATTTTAAGGTATGGTTGCTAGGTGATTTTGTTTGGGAACCTTCAGAAAACTTTAACTTGATTTTTCTCAAAATTGACTTTGCTGATTCAACTTCAAAAAGGTGTATCTCGGTCATTTTTTGTCGGATTCCAGCAAATCATACATCATTTTGAAGGTTTTTAATAGAGATTGTAAAATAACAATAACTCATTTTTGAAAATTTGCTCATTGCGACTCATTTTGCCAGCACGTGTCACTTATGGTTTTACTGAATAACACTGTTAAAATACGTAATGCAATATACATAATATTAATAATAAACTTGTGTACATTATGTACAAATGCATGCAGAGGGTGCCAACGGCCTGGTGATTGCTGTTGTTACACAGTGTGATCAAATCCTTAATATTGGCCAAACAACATTTAAATTAATATGTTCACTTAATCTCTCATATTTGGCCACTTCTTTGCGATAGAAATGCTACAGCCACTGCAATTTCTTGAACAAGAACATGTGGACATCAAAACATGCAAAAATTTTATTTTGAAATTACGATGAACAACAGTTCGCATATCTAGAGACATATTGATATATTCTCCTGTGTTGGTGTCGGTTTATAAATGATTCACCAAATCTGGTGAAATGGTGCACATTGTGTTCCCAGATGAATGTTATAAGCAACCCAAACTCACAGCATATGCAGAGATGGAGTTTGTTAACTGAGCTGCTGAGACTCACTCCACAAATGTAATAGATAACAGTGCAACACTTCGCTATGAGGAACGTCTTGGTTACGTATGTAACCCTCGTTCCCTGAAGGAGGGATCGGAGACCTTACGTCGAAGACCGACAAATAGGAATCTCGCTAGAGAGGCCAATCTTCTTCGAGTGTAAACTAAACGAGCCAATGCACATTGGCATGTGATTATTAACACCAGCTGCTCACACTTGCAGAACGGGTATATAATGAGCGGCAGTTGTATCACATCTTTAGGTTTTCATTGAGGAACTGTGGTGATGGGATGTAACGTCTCTGTAACGTCTCTGTTCCCTCCTTTAGGGAACAAAGGTTACATATGTAACCGAGACATTCCCTTTCAGTCGGTCACTCTCAACGTCACGTTGAAGACCGATGAATAGGAATCCCTACCAAAGCGCCACTGTTGCTGCCCCATCCAGTGCCCTGGGTAAGCCTCCAATCCTTCTTGTAAGACAGGACTGAGCTTACGTAGAGAAGTCAGCCACTGCCGTTCCACATGACCTGCTCAGTGACTATTGGATAACACTGGGAAAGCGTGCCCTTTCCAGTGGAAAGGAACGCTGCGGAACCACATCCTACCCCGAAGCAGTTAAGTGGAGACGAGATATGGACTAACCCAGTAAGGTTATACTACATATGAAAGTACTGGAGTGACTCCAACCTGACAAGGGATGGGTTCTCCCAAGGGAAAGACACGGCCTCCCTTAGGAGCACTGTGGAGAACACACATATGGGATCCCATGCGGGTCACACATATAGCACCCAGCCTTGACCCGGTTCTCAAGGATACAACAGAATATAGGCCTGGCGCTGGACGGTCCGCCACGTCTATAAAATCTAGAGAACGTGTGAGGTGCCGTCCAGCCTTCAGCTCTACAAATATTTGTCAGTGAGGCGCTACGTTCCAACGCCCAGGATGACGCAACACCCCTGGTAGAGTGAGCTTGCAACCTGAGTGGGCAAGGCATGCCTTGAGCTTGATAAGCCAAGGCGATGGCATCCACCAACCAGTGGGCCATCCTCTGCTTGGAGGCAGCCTTTCCCTTCTGCTGGCCCCCATAACAGACAAAGAGCTGGTCTGAGGTCCTGAATCTACACATCTACACATGTAGTGTGCGGACAGGACACATCGAAGCGAGGGCTGGGTCTGCCTCCTCCAGGGGCAGCACTTGCAGGTTCACCACCTGATCCCTGAAGGGAGTGGTAGGAACCTTGGGCACATAGCCCGGACCACAGTGTTACGCTGGAGTCATCCGGCTCGAACTCTAGGCACGATTAGGCAAGGCAAGGCAAGGCAATTTTATTTGTAGCACATTTCATACACAATGGTAATTCAAAGTGCTTTACATAAAGAAGAACCAAATGAGAACCAAATACATAATAATAAAAATGAAACGCATAATAGAAGTAACAGTAAAAACAGAGAATTCCGCTATCTGGATGGAAGAGTTAGGAAGTTTCAGGGAGTTTTTTGTTGTCCGTCAGAGCGGATCTAAATGGATCTTCCTCACGCAGAGGGATAACTATTTATATTTGTCAGGTAGCTGTGCGTTTAAACAGTACCCTTACAGACAAATTTTCCTGGACTAACTCTGTCAGAGCTCCATCCAGTGATAACAAATGCTTACTTCCTAATTCTCCCAGCTCTTTCAACCAGACAGCAAGATTTAAAATGCATTAAAAGTCAGAAATAAAAAGCTGATACATAAAATATTGATATAAAATGCATTAAAAATGGAATAAAAACAAGAAAAAGAATTAAAAGAATAAAATAAAGTGCAAACAGTTCTGTCTTAGCACAGTGCTCAATCAGCAAATGCATAGTTTAAATCATGTGTTTTGAGTCTGGATTTGAATGTGAATACTGTTGGAGCACATCTGATCTCTTCTGGAAGCTGGTTCCAGCTGCGGCTGGCAGACTCCTTGTTTAGAGCGAACACTTGGTATTTCTAACTGATGTGATCCTGATGATCTGAGTGATCTGTTAGGTTTATATTCTATGAGCATATCTGCAATGTATTGAGGTCCTAGGCCACTGAGTGATTTATAAAGAAGAAACAGTACTTTAAAATCAATTCTAAATGCAACTGGAAGCCAGTGCAAGGACCTGAGGTGAGGTGACCTGGTGTGATATGTTCATATTTTCTGCTTCTGCTCAGCGTTCTGTACGAGCTGCAGATGTCTTATGGTATTTTTGGGAAGGCCAGTGAGGAGTCCATTACAATAATCCACCCTGCTGGTGATGAAAGCATGAACGAGTTTTCATGCTTTCATCACCAGCTTGAAAGCTAAGTCTTGACTGGAGACAAAGCATCTAATTCTTGCAATATATTTGAGATGATAGTATGCTGATTTAGTTACTGTTTTTACATGACTACTGAAACTCAGATCTGACTCCAAAATCACACCAAGATTCCTGACTTGATTTTTATTTGTTTGACCCCTAGAGTGAAGGTATGTGTTCACTTTGAGAACTTCATCTTTGTTTCCAAATGCAATGACTTCAGTTTTGTCTTTGTTTAACTGAAGGAAGTTTCGGCACATCCAGTTTTTAATTTCATCAATGCATTGGCACAGGGAGTCAATGGGGCTGTAGTCGTTAGGTAAATCTGGGTGTCTTCTGCATAGCTGTGATATGCATTTTGGTTCTTTCTCATTATTTGGCTCAGTGGCAGCATATATAGGTTAATCAGGAGGGGTGCAAGTATTGAGCCTTGAGGGACTCCACATGTCATGGATGTCCACTCAGACTTATGGTCACCGATACTCACATAATAACCTCTCCCTTCTAAGTATGACCTGACTATTTGAGGACCATCCCAGAAAGCCCGACCCAGTTTTCCAGCCTGTCAAGAAGTATGTTGTGATTGACAGTGTCAAACCCAGCACTGAGATCGAGTAATACCAGCACTGATAATTTACCAGTATCTGTTTAGGCAAATATCATTTATTGTCTTTATGAGCGCTGTCTCTGTGCTGTGATGCGGTCGGAAACCAGATCGAAAGTTGTCAAAGTATCCATTCAAGCTTAAGAATTTGTTCAGCTGATTGAAAACAACTTTTTCAATGATCTTGCCTATGAAAGGAAGATTTGAGATTAGTTGTAGTTGGGTTCCTTGCCGCTGTCGCCTTTGGCTTGCTTAGTTGGGGACACTTGACATTTGACTTGACATTTGATATTCAACAGTGCTTTGATCTGCCTGCATTGACACTATTCTTTAAGAGCTGCTGTGCAGCCAAATAATGTACCAGTTATCAATGTAAAGCTGCTTTGACACAATCTACATTGTAAAAAGCGCTATATAAATAAAGGTGACTTGACTTGACTTGACTCAATATGGTGTAATCCAGACTGCTCTTTTTCAGGAGGGGCTTAACAACTGCAGTTTTCAGGGAGTTTGGAAAAGTCCCAGAAAGAAGTGAGGCGTTTACCACTTCTATTAGTCGATTAGTCAACCAAAAAAGTCTGCAGGTCCCCTACCCTCTTAATAGAAGCCAATGGAGAGCTCTGAGCACCAGACACAGATACCAAGAGGATAGGGAAGGAGGGCAAGGAGGATTTAATCTCCTCGCTCCCCTAAGGAACCTGATGACCAGGTCATGCTTCCCAACCGCCTTACTGTCCACTGGATTGTGATAAGCAGAGATGGCGGCAGCATAGACTTTCAGGGTGGAGGAAGGAAACCACGGCCCTGATCGGGCAAGTTCGGGGGTCCTCTGGGTGAGAAGAACACCACTCGATGAACAGGTTCCACTTCAAGGCGTACGCACGTCTTGTAGACGGTGCACGCGCTGAAGTGATGGTGTTCACTACCCCTTGGGGTAGGTCACCTAGAACCTCCGCATCCCATCCAGGGACGAAACATGCAGTCTCCAGAGATCTGGACACGGGTGCCACAGGGTGCGCAGTCACTGAGAAAGAAGATCCTTCCTCAGAGAGGGGGCCGATTCGAGGCTTGTTGCAAACTATTTTTTGTCCAAAAAATCGTCCATTGTGTGGTGTCATTACAATTATTTAACTGCTCCCGATTGAGACGGAGCATCCCCGATCTCAAATTGTAAGGCCTGGGACACACTAGATGATTTTCAAATCTTAATTTTAAAACTATGGGAGACCATAGACACAATGACAGTTTCAATCAATTTTTAGCATTATAATCCTCTAAACACACACACTAGATGATTTACCAAACCGCGAGACCACGATTGCAGGGACGATTTCATAATGACACAAAAATAATAATGACTAATGATTATAAAACTAATATTAAAAAACAAGGAAAATAAAAATAGATGTATGTTTGTTCTCTTAAAAATTAACACACACATAGGTTGCTATTGAGAACCCTTAGTTCATAGGTCACTAACAGGCAGACCGCGGTCCGGGTCCGGACCCAGAAGCCGTCCCATACGGACGCGGACCTACAGCCAAAACAGAAGGTTATGATTTAAAACCTGACGGGATGCTTCTATTTTAAGCGCCGCAGCTTTTGCAATCTTTACGGTAGTGGTAGTGGAAACGCACAGACCAATTGCATGCGAGTTAAGCCATCCCACGTTATACCACTCAGCCAATCAAGTCTGTGCATTCCTGAGGTAAACACTGTGACTCAACAGTGCAGACAGATGAGAGGGAATTAGAGGAAAGTTACACATGAAAGAAAGATAGCGATACATGTAGAAAACAAAGGGAGAGAAACAGACGACTGAGACGGAGAAAGAGAGGGAAACAGTCGAGTGAGATGGAGAAAGTTGAGAAAAATATGAGACGGAGAAAGTTGAGAAAAATAGGAGTGAGACGGAGAAAGTTGAGAAAAATAGGAGTGAGACGGAAAAAGGGAGAGAAACAGTCGACTGAGACGGTGAAAGTGTGAGAAAAATAGGAGTGAGACGGAGATAGGGAGAGAAACAGACTTAAGTAAAGTTGGCCGCATTTTCACAGTTCACACATCACTGATGTCTTGATAGTTATACTACAACACTTATTTTGGAAAAATGTCAACAGTACAGTGTATTACAGTGAAGTTATTCAATATTTTTCATTATAAAAAAATACAAAAAAATAAATGCAAAAATACATTTTTCCAAAATAAGTGTTGTAGTATAACCAGCAGTGGAGTGTGAAATAAATTTGGTGACAGTACATTGCGTAACATTGAAGTTATTGACTGTTTTTCTAGTAACGCTTTTTGGGTTTTGCATGGATGTGTCTCTCAGCCGTCCGCGCATAGAGATCAGTGTATTTTGTCCACTGCGGAGGAAAGCTTGTTTTGAGGGAAATTAGGTTGTAGCTGCTTGTCTACGTTACTACAGTTGAAAAGAGGTGTTATTTGTGTAGTAACAGTGTTTGGCTCAGAAGTTATTGATCCGGGAAATTCGAATATGTGAATATGCGGCCAACTTTACTTAAGTGAGAAACTGACAAGTGAGTCAAGATGTGAAACAGAAAAGGGGAATTTCAAGCTTTTCCTCCCTTTATTTTATTTTTCTGAAGTTAAGCACTTTATTTGAACATGCACAATTTTCACATTTTATTTATTTTCTCTTATTTTGAAATGTAGCCCTACTTTATTTAGTTAATGAGAGAACATTATATCTACAGTCATACATGTATGTTCAGTTCTATTTTACGTGACAATAAATATTGTCAAAAAGGTTTTAAATTGTACTGAATTCATTTGATTTGACAGTCAGGAATTGATTACATGCAGATGTTGATACAACTACTAGACTACTTAAATATATATCACACTAACTAGTTAGACATTATGATCTTCCGGACCTTTGCTTCAAGACATTTTCTCTAACTGGACATCTTTAAATTTTAGTTGAATACCCCTGCCTTAGATCCAAACTTTTTAAAGTGCAAAAAATGAATTTATTGCACAGAGATACCGTGATGAGATCCTGAGGCCCATTGTTGTGCCATTCATCCACGACCATCACCTCATGTTGCAGCATGATAATGCACGGCCCCAAGTTGCAAGGATCTGTACACAATTCCTGGAAGCTGAAAACATCCCAGTTCTTGCATGGCCAGCATACTCACCGGACATGTCACCCATTGAGCATGTTTGGGATGCTCTGGATCGGCGTATACGACAGCGTGTTCCAGTTCCTGCCAATATCCAGCAACTTCGCACAGCCATTGAAGAGGAGTGGACCAACATCCCACAGGCCACAATCAACAACCTGATCAACTCGATGCGAAGGAGATGTGTTGCACTGCGTGAGGCAAATGGTGGTACTGACTGGTTTATACTGACCCCAATACAGTAAAACTGCACATTTTAGAGTGGCCTTTTATTGTGGCCAGCCTAAGGCACACCTGTGCAATAATCATGCTGTCTAATCAGCATCTTGATATGCCACACCTGTGAGGTGGATGGAGAAGTGCTCACTAACACAGATTTAGACAGATTTGTGAACAATATTTGAGAGAAATAGGCCTTTTGTGTACATAGAAAAAGTCTTAGATCTTTGAGTTGAAAAATGGGGGCAAAAACAAAAAAGTTGTGTTTATAATTTTGTTCAGTGTATAAAAGTTTGCCGTATTGCCATAGCAACAGTATTTAAGATATAAAGAATCCTGTTGCCATATGTGTGTATAACTTTGACTCACAATAGTCACATCCATGTGATCAGCCTCCTACAACGAACACACAGCTGAAGTTTCATAAAAATCAATGTATGCAGAAGTTATAACACACTTCCTGTTTTCCTTTTCTCGCCATAAATACGTTGTCAAACCTTTTGAGATATCAAAAATCCGCTCGCAATGTCTTGACTTCATGCTGACTGAGTTTGGTGGTGATCGGATGAATTTCCTAGGAGGAGTATATCAAATTCCAGAGCATGTGTTTTTCAAACAACCCTAAATAGCTGACTTCCTGTTAGGCTGGCGTATGACTTAGAGTTCGAAAGTTATTCGGCCCGAAGAGGTCTATAACTGTATGAAGTTTGGTTAGTGTAGGTGAAAAGGGGTGTGCTACAAAGCCCCTCAAATATAACTATATAAAAGGGTGTGCCACAGAGCCCCCCACGACCCCCGACAACTTATGCCCGGCCCTGATGGCCGACGATTACTTTGTGTGTGCAAAGTTTCAAGAGTTTTCGGACATGTTAAGGGACCCAAAAGTGCCCAAAAGGAAAACAATAAGCCCTTTCAGGGCTTGGACCCTAATTAACAACTTAACAATACAGAGCTTACAACAAATATCTAGTGTACCATTTCCTTGAACAAATTACTGTGTACACTGCACAAGGTAAACAAAATTCAACTCTGACAGTCAAGAAAGCCATGAGAGCAGGGAGCTGTGTGTCCATGGGTAGGGTGGCTTAAATACAGCAGCAACCACTCCCATTGCCAATCAGGTCGCTTCTTATTAGTAGCTTCATCTGTGAAAGATAGCTGGAGAGTAGAGACAAGAGAGAAAAAACTGCACTAAAATAAATTATTAATATTAATAATTAATATTTCATGTCCATTTATTTATATATTTGGTAAGTAGCTGCATAATAAGCAGTTTCTGCTTCACACCAGATTCCAGATTATTCAGTTTTTTGTTTTTTTTGTTTTGTTTTTTGATAATGGTCAGCTGACTGTGTAATTCTTTACATATCAAACAGAGATGTGTCGAGGTAGCTATACTTTTACCTACTGAAGCCACTGCCGATTTGCCTGTTTTTCGTGAGTTCACAATGATCAAGTGGGGGAGGTCAGCGCTTTCTCTTCAGTGTTTACATCTGAGTAAATGTTAGCTAAGACATGAAAAGTTTTTTAAAAAGCTAAAACCACAATGTTATATTTGTTTATTCCTTTGACAGCTCCAGAGGGTGTGAAGCTGAATCTGGTTGTGTGTGGAAGCGACAGAAGATTAAAATCCTTCATATCAGACCTGATCCTGAACCAGAGCGAGAGAGGATCAGAGCTCAGCTCAGAGTGTGTGAGGAGAGACGTGAAGGTGTGTGAACATCTGATCTCTCTGGTGGAGCTTCCAGCTCTGATCAACACTGAGCTCTCAGAGGAGGAAGTGATGCGTCAGACTCTCCGCTGTGTGTCTCTCTGTGACCCTGGAGTTCATGTGTTCATCATCATTATTCCTGATGGTCCACTTACTAATGAAGACAAAGCAGAAATGGAGGTGATCCAGAAGATATTCAGCTCAAGAATTAACAAACACATCTTGATCCTCATACACCAGAATCCAGAGCATCAGACAGCAGAACTGAATGAAGAAACGCAGTCTGTCATTGAGAGTTTTGGAGAACGACATCATTTCATTGGCCCAAACACACAAGTGTCCATGTTGATGGAGAGACTGATGCAAATGGTTGAGGCAAATAGTGGTGTTTGTTTCTCCACAGAGACATTGTTGGAGGCACAGATGGAAAAACTGCTGAAATTTGAAGAAATGAAGAAGAGAATCCATTCATTAGAGACGCGGTTTCAGTCAAAGGGTAATAATCAGAAAATATGCATGGATTAAACCAGTGGTTCTCAAACTTTTTTGGTCACGCCCCCTTTAAACCTTAATTTTAAAAATTAAATTGAAAAACATGCAACGAAAAACACTGGCAATAATTTCACATTGTAATGCCATTGAATCACTGAAAAATATAACAGTAAGAGAGAATAAGTGGCTGCAGTGAGCTCTTTTGACAGTGCGTCATGAGCTC
Source organism: Mylopharyngodon piceus (assembly GCA_039654765.1). Lineage (NCBI taxonomy): Eukaryota > Metazoa > Chordata > Actinopteri > Cypriniformes > Xenocyprididae > Mylopharyngodon > Mylopharyngodon piceus. The sequence goes on from CM077438.1 coordinate 47,847,208, forward strand.
AGCTTCTTGTACGTCTTCTCGACATTAACAATAGCAGCTCATGATGCCATCCACTGACGAGGTGCTTTTCTATGGTGATGAACTTCTATGACGGGCTTATTTAGATTGTGATAAGTCAAAGGTCTGAAGAAGAATGACGATTCAGTGGAATTGGTGTTTGGTGCTGCCTTATAAAGAGCACCAACCATACTCACGCACTTGAACGCTGTTGCGATGGCTGTTTTACTGTTTTTTCTGTTGATCTCCCGATCTCCCCCCACCCCAGTATAAATTATACACAATATTCTCTGATGACCTGATTATTGACCATCTTCACTTGAAGTTCAATATATTGTTTTTATATATATTTTAATTTGCTATATATTTAGATTCAAGAGAAAGAGAAGCTGAAGTGAGGATTGTGTTGCTGGGAAAAACTGGAGTTGGGAAGAGTTCAACAGCAAACACCATCTTAGGAAGAGGAGCGTTTACAGCAGAAACATCTCAACAATCAGTCACTAAAGAGAGTCAGAGAGAAACATCTGAAATCAGCGGCCGACACGTTACTGTGATCGACACTCCAGGACTGTTTGATACTGAACTTACTAATGAGAAGGTCCAGAGAGAAATCACCAACTGCATCTCCATGATTCTGCCTGGACCACATGTGTTCATCATCGTGCTCAGTTTAGGACAACGATTCACTCAAGAAGAAGCAACATCAGTAAAGATCATTCAAGAGACATTTGGTGAAAACTCTTTAAAGTACACCATGGTGCTCTTCACCAGAGGAGATGACCTGAAGAACAGAACTATTGAACAGTGGCTGGGAAAACCTGGATCTCCTTTGATGAATCTGATTGAAGCGTGTGGAAACAGATACCATGTGTTCAATAATAATCAGACTGGAGACCGAACACAGGTGTCTGATCTACTGCAGAAGATAGATGACATGGTGAAAGAAAACGGAGGGAGTTACTACTCATGTAAGATGTTCAGAGAGATGGAAAGAGAGAAACAAGAACAACAGATGAAGATCCTGTTGGAGAAAGTGGAGCAAGTGAACAGAGAAAGAGAAGAACTGATGAGAAAACATGAAGAAGAGAAAAAGAGGATGAAGATGATGATGGAGGAAGAAAGACAGAATCATGACAAAGAGAAAAAGAGAAGAGAAGAGGAATATATAGAGAGAGAAGAACGATATAAAAGAGACATTAAAGAAAGTGAGGAACAAGAGAGAGAGATACGAGAGGAGATGAAGAGGGTACAAGAGGATTGGGAGAGACAGAAACAACAGGAAAGACAAAGAAGAGAAGATGATGAGAAAAGGAGAAAGAACGAACAGACAATGTGGGATGAATATTATCAGAGACTTAAAAAAGAGAAAGAGAGAATGATGATGACGATGGAGGAAGAAAGACAGAATCATGACAAAGAGAGAAAGAGAAGAGAAGAAGAGAATGAGAGAAGGAGAAAAATAGAACAGGAAACATGGGATGAATATTATCAGAAAATAAAACAAGAGAGAGAAAGAAGACATAGAGAGAAAGAAGATCTTCAGTTCAAACATGAAGAAGAGATGAAGAGAGTGAAGATGATGATGGAGGAAGAAAGACAGAATCATGAGAAAGAGAGAAATAAAAGAGAAGAGGAATTTAGAGAGAGAGAGAAGAATGATATAAAACAGACATTAAAGACATATAGGATCAAGAGAGAGAGATACGAGAGGAGATGAAGAGAGAACGAGAGGAATGGGAGAGACAGAAACAACAGGAAAGACAAAGAGAAGAAGAGGAGAAAGAAAAATATAGACCTAATGAACTTCATACAGGAACTCCTGAGGGTCAGCTCACTAACAGTAAGTCAAAACAATAACCAGCTAATTTTAAAATTAATTTGCAAAAAAATCAAAATATTTGAGGGGAAACAATACCCTGCTTTCACTTCACTATACTTTGCTTTTCAACAGTTTACAGTATGTGGTTGCTATATTGTTGAGGAAATATTTCACTGATTTAGAAACATGGAGAAACACTGAGATGGACTGTTGCAAATAGTTTAAATTTTAGGTTTGAGTTTAATACTTGCTGCCTATGGTCCCAGATGTAATCATTGTTGTTAATCTCTAAACTCTGTTATTGTCACTTTCAGGTGATGAAGATTCACCATCAGATTCAGGATATTTGAGAATCTTGCTGTTTGGGAGGACAGGAAATGGAAAGAGTGCCACAGCAAACACTATCCTCAGAACAGATGAGGTTCACAGTGAAGCCAGTTTATATTCGGTGACCACTACTTGTAAGAAGAAAGTTGTTGAAGTTGATGGTAAATCAGTATCTGTTGTTGATACTCCAGGACTCTTTAATTCCTCACTGACAAATGAACAAGTGGTGGAAGAAATAATGAAATGTATTTCACTGTCTGCACCTGGTCCTCATGTGTTCATCATTGTGTTGAGTTTGGGAAGAATCACTCAAGAGGAAAGAGACACTTTAGATTTGATACAGATGATATTTGGCTCAAAAGCAGCAGAGTTCAGCATTGTTCTCTTCACTAGAGGAGATGATCTGAAAAAACAAACAATAAAAGAATATGTAGAGAAAAGTAAAAATGCTGAACTCAAGAAATTAATCAGTGACTGTGGAAACAGATTCCTGGCTTTTAACAACACAGAAACGCAAGATCGGACACAAGTTACTCAACTGTTGAACATGATAGAAGAGCTGAAGGAATCTAATGAGGACCAACATTTCACTAATGAGATGTTTGAGGAGGCAGCGATCTCCATTGAAAAGAGAAGGAAAATGCTAGAAGAGAATAAAAGAAAAAAACAGGATCATATTGAAGTATTCAAAGCCAAATATGACATGGAAGTCAAAAGCATGAGAAAGAGACTGGAGGAGAAGAAACAAAAGACAGATGAAGAAAGAGTGAGGCTGGAGAACAAGTTCAGAGAAAAAGAGGAAACACTCTGGAGAGAGTTTGAGACGGAAGAGGATCAGAAACGATCAGATCAGGAAAAACAGCATAGAGCTGAATATGATCAAAGAATAGACGAGATGAAGAGAGAGATTGAAAATCAGAAATTACAGTATGAAAAACTGCAAAAAGAAAGAGAAGAGGAAGACAGAAAGAGAGAAGAGAAATACAAACAAGATCAGGAAAAGATAAAAACTGAGCAGGAAGAGTTGGCAGAGTTAAGAAAAAAACAGGAAGATCAAATTAAAAGATTTAGAGATTTAGAGGAACAAATGAGGAAGGAACAAGAAGAGAAAGAGAGAGAAGAATGGAAGAGAAAAATAAAAGAGGCTGAAAATAACAAAGAGATTCAAGAGGGAATTAAACGACAGCAGAGAGAATGGGAGGAAGAGAAGAAAAAACAGATGAGAAAACGAGAAGAGGAGGAAAGAAAGAGACAAGAGAGACACGAGGAGCAACTGAGAGAAAAACAAGAAGAACTGGAGAAAATGAGAGAGAGATTTGAAACTGAGAGAAAAGAAGAACAGATGATAGAGGAGGAGAAACAGATAAGAGAGAGAGAAGAAAAAGAGAGAGAATATGAAGAAAAAATATATCAAATGAAAAGATGTTATGAGCAGCTGGAGAGAGAGAGAAAAGAGGAGTGGGGAAAAAGAAAACGAGAGGATGAAGAGAGAAGAAGGGAGAAGAGAAATAGATGGGAGAAAATGATGAAAGATCTGAAACAAGATCAAGAAGAAGAGATCAAGAGAAGAGAAAGAGAGGAGAGAGAAAGAATTAGAAGAGAAGAAAAAGAGTGTGATAAAATAAAACAAAAATATAAAGAAGAAATAGAGAAGATGAAGGAGAAATATCAAGATGAAGCCAGAAAACAAGAAGAAGAACTGAATGATTTCAGAAAGAGAAAAGAGCAGCAGGTTCAGGACCTCAAAAAGAGTCTTAAACAGTTATATGAAATGAAAAAGAAATGGTCATGTCGTTTCATGTGAAACTGTTTTAAAGAATTGGCTAATCCAAGTCTAGTCAAGTCACCTTTATTTATATAGCGCTTTTAACTATGCAGATTGTGTCAAAGCAGCTTTACAGTGATAGCTGGTATGTAGTTTTGGCTGCACAGCAGCTCTTAAAGAAAATGGTGTCATTGTCCAGCTTATGTAAGTTCAGTATTGATTCATTCCGTTGTAAAAATCTATACAGCAGCTCTGGAGAAAACAGTGAACCACAACTTAGTCTAGTGGATCTTTACTCTGCTCAGTTGCATTGTAAGGCTTGTATTATTGTTAAGGGTTGTTCCCACCCTTTATATGCTGAATTCCACCTTCTCATTTCTGGTTGTCAGTTTGAGGCCCCGAAATGGAGAACCAAATAATATAGGAACACTTTTGTCCCTGAAACTATTGCATTATTAAATACAATCCGAATTCCGGAAATGTTGGGACGTTTTTTAAATTTGAATAAAATGAAAACTAAAAGACCTTTAAATCACATGAGCCAATATTTTATTAGAGATTTCTCCAGTTTCTCTGAATCTTTTGATGATGTTATGCACTGTAGATGATGAGATTTGCAAAGCCTAAGACATTTGATGTTGAGGAACAATGTTTTTAAACAATTCAACAATCTTTTTACATACTCTTTCACAGCTCTGCACAAATTTAATTCTGACAGACTCTGCCTCTCCAAGACATCCATTTATAGCTAATCATGTTACAGACCTGATATCAATTAACTTCATTAGTTGCTAGATGTTCTCCCAGCTGAATCTTTTCAAAATGTCTTGCTTTTTCAGCCATTTGTTGCCCCGGTGCCAACTTTTTTGAGACCTGTAGCAGGCATCAAATTTGAAATGAGCTCATTTAGTGGATAAAAGTGTAAAATTTCTCAGTTTAAACATTTGTTATGTTATCTATGTTCTATTGTGAATAAAATATTGGCTCATGTGATTTTAAAGTCTTTTAGTTTTAATTTTATTCAAATTTAAAAAAACGTCCCAACATTTCCATAATTGGGGTTGTAAGAAGAGCAGGAGATGATAAACTTTGTATAGTGTATGGCACTTTGTTTCTTTTTTTTTTTTTAAAGAATATGTGTGTAGAGGCACTTTGTCATGCCCTTTTTCAAGTTTTTAATAGATGTTTTTATTTAATTACTTAATTTATTATATGTTATTATTGTGGATTGTCTTAATTTTTTATGGATGCTGAATTTGTCCTGTTTGCAAAACTGCAGTAAAGTTGGTTTCATGTTCACACATTCAGACTTTGTTTTTCAATAGCTTTCCAACAGTGGATGCAAAAGTGTTAATATAAGTTAAGTAATATTATTGACATGTTTGACCATCAGCTACAACTAAGTTCTTCAAGAAAAATATACTATTAATCATCTGATATCATATTTTCGCTGAATCTCCTCCGAATATCTTTCTCTGTGCGCTGGCGAAGTAAGGGACCGTCTAAAAAGTGTGTATTTTTTCATTTGTTTGTCATCAGCAGAAGATGGAAACAACTTGAGTCAGTTATAAAAATGTATCAGATTACCTTGATTTAATTCATATTGTAGTGCCTGAAAATAGTACATTTTATACTTTATTGATTTATTTATAGATGAACTAATTGCTTTAAAACAAGTTTGAAAACCTTATGGACATAGTAGAGTTTCGCCTTATAACCTCAATACCTTTTTAATGATCATGCACATTGCCCTTAAATAACTTTTAAATTATCAAGCACACTTCAACAAACTCACTACACCTCATAGTCTGAGTATGGTCATACAGATGGTACTCAACCAGAATGCCTATTACCGCCGCGTTAGCTGGCGCGGCAAAGCCACCGTGGCAAAAATAAACCAGTCGCATTTCAAAGTTGTTTGCGAAATGACCGCCAGGAGGCGCAAAGGGACATTTTGCAGAACAGCTGCAATTGTTGCATTTTGTAATGTAAGTAACCTTACAGCTGTAGTCAAAAATCAACAATAATAAAAACACAACAGTTATGTTATATAAGGGGGAAAAACGTGGTTATTGTTGTTTAGACAATCTGTACAAATTCACCAGTTCACATAATATTATTTGTAAGAAGAGTGAACTGTTATATAGTCAAACCGAGCGGGCATGTGCCCTCTCAGATTTATGAGACAAAATAAATTTAAATGCACTGCAGCTTAAAGACAAACATTATTAATATATATGTGTATATATGTATATATATATATATTTGATACAATCACACCGGTGTGAGAACGGTCGGTGCCAAATGTCATCAGCTGCTAAATTTGTTCACTGTGCACCATAAATAAATTAGAAATATACACATCAGTTTGTTGATGGGCACACACTTGTTAATGCTGATGGTGAGGAATTACAGTTACAACATTGGTCACGTTGCCACGTTGGTGAATGATGTCACACAGGTGGTGGAGTAATAACTTCTTTAAATTAATCTGTTGGAGATCGAATTAATGCTAGATTTTTGCTATAAATTACAGACAATTCTCATTTTTCTCAGTTATTTTGCCCTATTTACAGATTCAATCATAGGCTCGTTCTTACATACCAGAGCACGTACGCACATGCGCACTCTTCAAAAACGGTGCTTCAAATCTCCTGACAAACTAAAATATGTAAATGGAATTTCTATATATTCGAAACAAAAGATATACATTGTACTTAATGTCAGCTTGCTTATTTTGTTCAAGATAAGGATTTATTAAGTCCGCATGTCATAAAAACAAGAAACTATAGTTCTAACCACAGCTTGAGAGAAGTCATTCCAACCACACAAGTTTGCGATGCAGTTTGCAAATGTTCTTAGGGCAACTTTGATGAACTTTTTTGATCCACTTCAAATGTTGACTACTGTATGTTAGTAACGACGGAACTTGCGATGTTAGTCGGCTAACGATGCTTTTGGGAAACGCACCCCTGATTCATTTTGAACAAATGGCCCAGAGTCACTACGAAAAAACAAAACCCTCAAACCCATCAAATCTTAAAAATGGGTTGTTCCATATATCAAACAAAAATATTATATTTGATTCAAAGTGTTTGTTATCACTGTTTGTAAACACTGTTAGACCTTGCCAGGCTTCTTTTTTTTAAACAGTAAAATACTGGCAACACTGTTGCCAGTAATTTACTGTTGATTGTACAGTTATTTACTGTAGTCTACAGTGTTACTGTAAAGATACCATGCACTAAATACAAACTCGTGTTACCTCATTTCATTTGCAGAAAACAACTGCCTCAAATTGTCCGACTACCATTTAAATTTACAAACTAATATTTTATTTTAATCATGTGAGCATTTTATTACTGTGAACTTATTTCATTAGAGTCCACAGAAAATATTTTAAACAAAGAGATTTTCACTGCATCAGTAACTACACAGTCATCTGTTAAATAAAACAACATGCAGCAGATCACCAATGATTCTTGATCTTCTCCTGAACCTAAGCACAGGCTCTACTCTTCACCACAATGGTGACCCGCAAAACTCAATTTTACAGTAAACTAATGGCAACAATGTTGTCAGTATATAACTTTTTTTTAACTTACAGTTTGTTACTGTTAAAATACATTTTGTGGGTGTGTCTTTTTATCTTACACCTTTAACCCTTTCAACCCCACAGGAACATCCTCGAGTGTCCACACTACAGAGTAAAAGTAACATTGACGCTGTGTTGCAATGAGATAAGTTAATATGTAAGTGATGATTGAGCATAAATGATGAACACCTGCTGTTAACAAGCAGAATCACTGAAAAGAGGAACAAGAACGGAAAAAATATGAGCAGAAACACAAGAACTACAACTGTCTTCCAGCAGTTACACATTATTACACATATTACTGACCTGTTTAACTTTATTTGTACAGAAGGTCTTATTGAGAATTAACAGAAGTTTAGATGTTGATGTTTTATCGAAAATGTTTGGTTTGATGTCACCATCGATGAGATCAGTGTTTGCTTTAGTTGAGCTCTTGACCCTTGACTTTTTACCCGTCAGTTTTGTTTTTTCTCTGGCTGCTTAAACTATTTTTATAAGCCACTTTTGTTATGGCAGAAACAAACCTGGAGAAAAAAATCATTGAGTGTTGATAGTTATGTGTTGATGAAGACATAACCATCACATAGTCTTTTGATTCACTGAATTCATACTGTGTTTTATCCCTTGTTACATTATTAACAGACTAATATTTTACATTATCACCACTGTGAGACTACAGCAAGAATTCCAACAACAATCATCTAAAAAGAGCTTATTTTTAAACACCATGCACAAAAATCAGCTGCAGCATTATTTAGACACACACAGTTATCAAAAATCAGCACATCAATCTCAACAATGGTGACAATAAAAAGGACCATTCAGCTGCATAATTTATTCATGCTGCAGTGCATGCTGGGAGTTTTGTACTATGCTGGCACCCAGCATGCATTGCGACATTAAACTTTTGAATGTCACCATTGTTGAGATTCATATTCTGATTGTTGATGTCTCTGCTGTCCAAGATAAGCAGGAGCTCAAAATATTTTATACACTATATGACTTTAATACTCTTCTAAATAACTGATTATTGAAACATTGCTGGTTCTTAAGCTGTTAAATCACAGACATAGTATTATCTATAAACATAAAATACCCATTAAATCAAAGACTAGACACAGAAAGAGATCAGTGATTTACATATGTCCAAGATGATTACAGCATCATCACAACAAACAAAAAACCTGATCAACTTCATGTTGGCTTTTTCCTCCCATAACAAACATGTTTTATAAACACTCAGTTACAGCAGCCAGAGAAAACTAATGTTAAAGAGTTAAAAGCTCAACTAAAGCAGACACTGGTCACCACGATGGTGACTGCAAACTTCAATAAATTTTTATTTTTAATAAAACGTCAACATCCAAACTGTTAATTCTCAACAAGAACTTCTGTACATGTATGAAAGAAATAATGTCAAACTGGTTTGTGAACTGGTTTCACGCTCAGTGTGGCTGAAGTCAGTTGTAGTTCTTGTGTTTCTGCTCGTCTCTCTTTTTTCTGGTTTTGTTTCTCTGTCCTTCAGTGATTCTGCTTATCAGGAGTTCATCAGTGTCTGAATTCACTCACTTCTTTTCATTCACTCTGTCAAGTGTACTGTATTAGTGAACTAATGTAGGGAATATATGAGTGTATAGGGTGTGATTTGGAACACAGCCTCTGAGTGTCGACTTTGAGCTGTCACGAATCCGGTCTATGAACTTCCGTTCACTCACCACCAGAGGTCACCCGCTTACCACATGGACTCTTGCACTACACTAACTTTTGTACTTCACCCCGGACTACAGTTCCCATGATCCATTGCACTGATGACACACAGCTGTATGCACTGATTACACAGCTGATTCCCATCAGACATGCTACATAAGCCATGGACTTCCTCTTTCTTATGGCTGAGTATTGTCTGCGCATATTGCTGTGTTAGTGATAGCAACGTTATGGTGCCCTCTCCTAGTTCTAGTCCTGGTCTAGTTTCATTGTATTGCACTGTTGACTGTTTTCCTGTTTGCCTTTGATTCTCTTACCTTGTCGTTTGCTCCTTGCCTAGACTACTGCTTATGTTATCGGATTACCTCTCTTGTCAAGCCCTCTGGATACTGTTTGCCAATCGAAGACCCACGGCAGTCCTAAGATTATTCTTTGCCTTGCCTGAGATGTACCTGTGTCGTTATCTGACCCTTGCTTGTTTTCTGACCATGCTTCTGTAATAAAGCTTTGCACATGGATCCGTACGTCTCCTGCTCTGTTCAATCCGTAACAGAATACTCGGCCATACAAGGATCCAGCGGCTTTTCCAAGGAACATTGGCCAGGTATGAACGTAGTGAGTTTGCTGCTAGCGCTCAAGCAGCGCACACGATCACTCAAGGGTTATATTGTGGAATATTTGGCTTTGGCTAATGGCTCAGAATTACCGGACTGTATGTTAATAGAATTTTTCTGTGATGGCCTTAATGCGCCTCTAAAATCAAGAGTGATTCATGAGGGTCCTCGTTCGTCACTGAGTAGTTTTTTGGATTATGTTTTGTGGACTGTTGGTTCAGCGTTCACTGTGGGTGTTGCGGAGGAACGCGATCCTGCACTCACTAGTATGATGGCAGCCACGCTAGAGCACGCTCAAAAAATGGCGGCCACAACAACACCCAGTCAAGTCCCAGTTGATCTTCGTGAGCCAAGTCAAGTCCCAGTTGATCTTCGTGAGCCAAGTCAAGTCCCAGTTGATCTTCGTGAGTCCAGTCAAGTCTCAGCCGATCTTCGTGAGTCCAGTCAAGTCTCAGCCGATCTTCGTGAGTCCAGTCAAGTCTCAGCCGATCTTCGTGAGTCCAGTCAAGTCTCAGCCGATCGTTGTGAATCCAGTCACGTCTCAGCAGATCTTCTAGAGCCTTGTCACGTCTCAGCAGATCTTCTAGAGCCTCGTCACGTCTCAGCAGATCTTCTAGATCTTCCTCCTTCAGCCAAGATGGCTGCCACGCCTGAGCCCTCAGCCAAGATGGCTGCCACGCCTGAGCCCTCAGCCAAGATGGCTGCCACTCACTCTAGCCTTTTTGTTCCCGAACTGATTCCCCTGTCTGAAGTGTTTCCCATGATGGGGATCGCTTTTTGGTGTGTTTGGGCTGCATACACTACCACAGAACTCCCAGAGGTGGCGGCGTCCATTATGAAGTCTCCAGGAGTGACGGCTGACGCTGCAGAACCTCCTGAGGTAGTGCCGCTCGCTGCTGTGCCTCCCGAAGCAGCGATGTTCAATTCAGCTCCTTGCGTGGTGATGGCGCCCAGCAATTCACTTTCAGCCTGTCATGTCACGGTCAAAGGAACCATTGCTGAACTCTTCCTGTATTCTGATGGTACTACTGTAGAAACTCCAGAGGTGGCAGCATCCACTGCAGACCCTCTAGAGGTGTCAGTGGTACCCACTTATGAACTCTTGTCCTGTCCTGTCACGGCAATGGAGGCCGTCTGTGAGTTCTTGGCCTGTCCTGTCATGGCTATGGAAGCCGCTTATGATCTCCTGCCTTGCTCTGAACCGGCCATGGAGGCCAATTATGAACTTTTGCCCTGTCCCGACCCAGCCAAGGAGGCTGACTCTGAACGCTCAGCCTTGTCTGTCACTTCCGAGGATGCAGTCTGTGAATTTCATGACTGTTTTGCTACAGCTACAAGGGCCATTCATGATCTCTCTTCCCTACCTGTCACTGCCGTGGAAACCTTAAATGAGCTTTTCGTATGCTCTGTTAATCCTGTCATTGCCAAGGAGACCATAAGTGAACAGTCTGTCTATCCATGTCCAGTCAGTGATCTTAAACCTGAACTCTTTGTGCATCCAGTTTCGACCAATAAGTCTGAGAATGAACCATCTGTCTGTTCTATGTTAATTAATGAGCCTGAGTATGATTTATCTTCCTGCTGAGTTTCTGTCTTTGAACCGTCTGTCTGTCTAGCCAGTCCAATTCCCATCAGTTCTCATGATTCTGATTTGTGTGTCAATGTGTCTGATGATGTTCCTGTCTGTCCAGTTTCCATCAATGACCCTGTGGGTGAATTGTCTGCCAGTGAAGTCCCAATTAACTTATCTAATGTTATGCCAGCTGCCTATTCTGTTTCAGTCTTTGAGCCAGATTTTGAACTGTCTGTCTGTCCAGGTTCAGTCATTGAGCATGTTTATGGTCTGTCCGTCTGTCCAGTTATATTTAATGTACCCACTTACGAACTATCTATCTTGCCAGTGTCAGTCCATGAGTTTAATTACGAACTGTCCGCTCCTCCAGTTCTGCCTAAAGTCTCTGATTTTGATCTGTCTGTCCGCTCAGTTATCTTTAAGGAGATCAAACCCTTTGTGTTGCCTGCCTCGGTCCTTGGGGCCATGAATACTTTGTCTGTCTCTGCTCTTCCTAGGTCTCAGTCTTGGCTATGGTCTCCTGATCGGTATGCTCCGACCTGGTGGTCTTCTGCTCCGTCTGCTCCAGCTTGGTGTTCTTCTGCTCCATCCACTCTGGCCTGGTGGTCTTTTGCTCTGACCTGGTGGTCTTCTACTCTGTTTTGGTGGTCTTCTGCTCCGTCTGCTTCACCCAGGTTTCCTGCTCTGCTGGTTCTACCCTGGTTCCTTGCTTCGCCCGGGCTTCCTGCTTTACCGGTTTCGTCTGGGTATCCTGCTCTGCCCCAGTCTCCGGTCCCTCCACTGCCACGTGGACCTGGCCCTCCATTCCTTCCCCTGTTCCGCCTCCGCTCCACTGCCCTTCTGAATTTTAATGAGTTAGGAGCTTCTGGAAGCCGCTCCTTGTGGGGGGGCTATGTCACGAATCCAGTCTTTGAACTTCCGTTCACTCACCACCAGAGATCACCCGTTTACCACATGGACTCTTGCACTACACTAACTTTTGTACTTCACCCCGGACTACAGTTCCCATGATCCATTGCACTGATGACACACAGCTGTATGCACTGATTATACAGCTGATTCCCATCAGACATGCTACATAAGCCATGGACTTCCTCTTTCTTACGGCCGAGTATTGTCTGCGCATATCGCTGTGTTAGTGATAGCAACGTTACGGAGCCCTCTCCTAGTTTTTGTGTAAAGTTCCTAGTTCTAGTCCTGGTCTAGTTTCATTGTATTGCACCGTTGACTGTTTTCCTGTTTGCCTTTGATTCTCTTGCCTTGTCGTTTGCTCCTTGCCTAGACTACTGCTTATGTTATCGGATTACCTCTCTTGTCAAGCCCTCTGGATACTGTTTGCCGATTGAAGACCCACGCCAGTCCTACGATTATTCTTTGCCTTGCCTGAGATGTACCTGTGTCGTTATCTGATCCTTGCTTGTTTTCTGACCATGCTTCTGTAATAAAGCTTTGCACATGGATCCGTACGTCTCCTGCTCTGTTCGATCCGTAACATGAGCTCTGTTAATTCACAGTATATTCCTGGAGGCTACTTTCTCGAAAATGACAAATATTACCCAGAATGCATTGTTTGCTATGGTATATTACTGTTTTAATGGAAAATGGTATGTTATTGTCAGAATTTGGCAGTTTTTTACAGCAAGGTTTAACAGTGAGCTACATTGGCACAATCATAAGAGATGAACCAGTCAGAAGTTCTTTGTGAGCAAACGCAAAGTTTCTCAGGTGAACGCTACGCAGAACTTTTCTACAGAGCCCTGCACATGACATGCAAAAAAAAAAAAAGTAAATTGCACGCACGATTTACTATTTCGTTCCCTCGATTAATAAATCATGCGCACGATTTAGCCTACTATTTTTATGCATCCTCATCAGCAGAGCGCAGTTCTCAACGCTGCCGAATCGGTGCATTTCTTCTGTAAAATAAAGGTTTGTATACACTGTATTTTGTCTATAAAGTTTTTACAGTGCTGTAAATCATTTTATTTGATGCAATGTAAAAGGATGAGATGTCAGTCAGCATCGGTTGTCTGGTCTTGCACAATGGAAACGTCTTGTTTCTTGAATAAACTGATTTTTATTTGTTATTATGTGGAATATTATTAAATTGAATGTTAAAATATATTCTCAGAACTCTATACTGTTTGTTTATGCGAAGGTTATAAGGAATCATGATATCTTTCGGCTATAAGAAACGCAGAGCAGCGGTCTGAGGTTCGCAGCTCCCCTGCTGAACAGCGGCTCATCACTGTCTCAGATTTCAGAAACACACCGCTGCGCTTACGACAGGAATATATGTGGAAAATAGAAGAAAACTAATTGAAGCCGAGAGGAGAGAGAACTTTGAAAAACTGGCTGCAGCGTGTTTTGGACTTTTAGTGGCTTTTAGTCTGTTCGTTGGCATGAGAAAAAATAAGCGAAATAGAAGCCACTGCTGCATTTATATATATTAAAGGCACACTATGTGGTTTTCGCCTCTAGAGGTCACTTATTCGAAACAAAGGCGTAGGTTGATGACGCCTTGATTTCGCGGAATCATGGGAGGTGTTGTCTTCATGTCTACAGCCGGTGGAAAAGTATCCGATGAGACTCGTTATATTCATGGATGAGCTAATGTATTAAAGATTTATTAACATTACTGTAGTATGAAGCAGGGTGTGGCTGAAAGCTGTTGGAGCAGAACAAGGCCGCTGGAGTGATTGCTAATGAGAGACGAGAGCAGCAGAACTTTTATCATGCTGCAGACGAGCTGTGAGACACACTGCAGGAAGCTAGATCGATTTTAGAATATCATATTAAATGCTGGATGGCTTGTGTTGATAAATGGCATGCAATTAATTTTAAAACGTATTGTATGATGGAGAAAATGCTGTATCACGTAGCTACTTCACAAAATAGTGTTTTTCTCTGAGGCGTGGTAAAGCATGGTACTCGCAAAAAATAAAGAAAATTAGATTTAAACAATAAGACTAAACGTGTTGAGCTATATAACAACAATTAGTTTTCTGTCTATAAATATAACCAAACAGTTGTTCCCTTGTCTATTAAAACATGTAATATATTAAAGCGTCTTTGGTGTTTCCATGGTTTCTACAAAATAAAAGCGGAAACCGAGGGTAACGCGGGTATGACGCAATTGACAGGCGACTCCTCACACGTCCCGGAGCCTTGGTTAAAATTGCAATTTTCTAACGATTTACAAATAGTTGCAAACATTTGGGATATTTTAAGTACTCAAGTGAACAAAATATATAATACTGGCCTAGTGGTTTTTGGATATTTTACTGCAAAAATTTTACATATTGTGCCTTTAAATCACTGTCCAGATGTGTATGTCACATGGGGGATGAGCAAGTGTCCTTGAGAAATGCTGTGTAAGGCCCAATCAAGGTCTATTTTTAAAAAATAAACCAATTGGAGTGGGCTTCAATGGTGGGACGATTGAGCTGTAATCTCATTGGTTAACAGCTGATAACAGAAGTGTATAAAGATGGAGACCTGGTCAGAGACAGATTCAGATGTCCTGCAGGCATCTCGGCGTTGTTAATTTGCTCAATAAAGTCTTATTTTGACTTCTGGAACTCTGACTCCCGAGCTTCATTTGCAAGACAGAGAAGACTTTTATTCACAACAACAGAAAAAATTAAAATTCTATCATTCACTCACCCTCAAGTTGTTCTAAACCTGTATGAATTTCTTTCTTCTGTTGAAAAGAAGATATTTTGAAGAATGTCAGTAACGTTTTTTTCCTACTATGGGGTCCAGCAAATATTTGAACATATTCAAACATTCTTCAAAATATCTTCTTCTATCTTCAACAGAAGAAAGAAACTCATTTAGGTTGTGAACAACTTGAGAGTGAGTAAATGATGAGATTTTTTTTTTGGTGAACTATCTCTTTAAGTGGTCCATATAAATGTAAAATCACATTCCCCCAGTCTCCGCGGGCGTGGCACAGTTGAGCTCTTGTTGCTGGTGTTGAGATGGCGTCAAGTTTGGGTAAGAATTAGATTACATACAAATATATACAGTAACGTTTCCTCAATGATTTATTAAGTATATATTAAACATTAGCCGAAGGTTTACTTTGTTTATAGATTTGTTTACTGCGCTCACATTCATGTTTTAAAGTGGTGAAAACTAATAACCGACGTAAGGCTACATTGTTTTATCTAGCCAAGATTAGCCTATTATAGTTTTTCATTTTTAAATTAGTTTTTATTTCAATATCTTTTTCAAATTTGCTATAAATTTCGGTTTCGTTTTTATTAGCTTCATTTATAATTTTGTTAGTTTTATTTTAGTTTTTATTTTGTGAACGCATTTGTATTTATATATTTTAGTTTAAGTTTTAATAAGAATTTATGCATTTTATGTAGGGTATAGAGCAGGTGTCAAACTCAGTTCCTGGAGAGTCCCCTGCAGGCCCACTTGAATAATAATTATCCAGCAAAAATGATCTGACGGCATCGTCTTGTCCCTGGCCAAAAATAGTCGCGGTAGGACAGCATAAATCGCATAAAACATTTCCTAACAATGCATTCAGATATGTTTCATAACTCATTTTGAAACTATTTTTCAACCATGACGGGACGTGTCGGAGGGACGTATTTTCAACCAGCATTAAACGTTAAATGTTTGCTGGGGGCTGTGTTCACACTGTCAGCCAAAATCCGATTATTTGTGTATACGATTGTAAAATGATTGACTGTCCACATTGTGTATCGCAACTGTTCAGTTTCGATTTGTGTGTCCATGCCACTCTTTCGTTTTCAGGAATATCTGCATTGGTTTCTATGGCAGTCATGTTGCATTGGTAGGTATACGCCAAAAACATCAACAACCGCATCATGGAGGGGTTTTCAATACAGATGTTGTCTTATTTACAACATGACAATGTGTATCCGCTGCGCTGGACTACTGCGTCTTCTGAGGAGGCTGGTATGAGCGGCTTTATTCCCTGCTGTCGTCTCCGTTATATTGTCACTTTAAACAACACAGCATTTTATTTTTTTTATTTTTTATTTTTATTTTTTTTTGCAGCGATGTTTCCTATAACAACATCTGACATGTTTACGTGGCGTGAGAAACATAAAACACGCAAGTCAGACTGAAACGCCCATACAGAAGTCACATAGATTATTGAAATAAATTGAAGAAAATATATTTTATACTTATGTAAATATATATTAATAAAATATATTTAAATATTTGATTTTGACCCCTTTTTACATATATTAAACACAGCAAATGTAAATATATTTTATGTAGCCTAATTAAGTACAATCTATGTAAATATATTAATTTGCAATATATGTGCATATATTAATTTCTAATATTTAAAATATTAGTTTTCTGTAGCCTATATGTACAGTAATGTACAGGATTTCAAACCACATATAAA
This sequence comes from Mylopharyngodon piceus, assembly GCA_039654765.1. NCBI lineage: Eukaryota > Metazoa > Chordata > Actinopteri > Cypriniformes > Xenocyprididae > Mylopharyngodon > Mylopharyngodon piceus. The sequence continues at coordinate 47,864,009 of CM077438.1, forward strand.
TCCAGCTCGAAACGGATTTGTAAAAATTGCATTTCATGTGGTTTTTTTTTTGTTTGTTTTTTTTTTGTTTTTTTCCGATCACACTTGCTTAATCTTCGGATTTCAATGAGATATGCACAAAAATTGAATTTGCACTGACAGTCTGAAAGTAACCTGCTGGAGCAGGTTTGAGCTCAGCTCTGCAGGACTGTGACCAGGGATTGCTCATTTTATGATTCCTTACCGACAGAGGGCATCATTGACTTACAGACAAAATATTGACCTAGTGTATCAGCGTATCAGTTGCACATGATTAGTTTTAAAGATATGTGTAACGGAGGCCAGCTAGTAGTCGCTGTGCGAGTAAACCTCACTCCTCTGATCTCAAGAGATGCTCTAGCGACTGACACTAGGGGTTGCAGCCTTTAGCCTCCTCGTTAGAGAGTCCGACTCCCACACCAGAGACCCGGGTTCGAGGCCCGCACAGAGTGGGGTGAGTAGGACCTGGGTAGAGGGATTACATATGTACATTAATTGATACTTAGAATGTTTATGGTCTTTTCCGGCAAGAAAAGTGATATATAGAAGTCGTTAAGATGGGTGTGTCTACTGCACACTGCCAACACAGGTAACTGAACTAACACAAAATAGATTTATGTACGTAATTATTAGGAAATATTAAGCATGAACATATATCTGGGATTATTAGCAGAAATGGATTTGAATATACATTAAATATTACAATACATAAAATCCCCTATTACTGTAATGTTTAAATCCTGGTAAGCATGAGGCCAAGAAAGTTCTCAATTCTTAGACATTTACTCAAAAATCAAAAGCAGGACAAGCAAGCCAACAATGCTTCAACTCTTACTCTACAGCTTTTATAGGTGACAACATGTGGACTACAGCGCCATCTCCTGACAAGTACACAAACACAACATTCCCCCATTACTTAAAACTATAAATTCCAACCAAAATACACAGTTGGTGCAACAGGCAAATCTAATACAATATTTACATATAATTCAATTAACAGATTCTACATTCTGTAACCATACATATTAGAACAATAATGATTTTTTTCAGTTAGCACAAAATAATCAATTACTTTAGTACTAAGTGACAGTCCTGCAACCAATGTGAAGGGCATTTCACGCGTGATGAAGACCTTTCAGGAACAGATGGAGATGCACTTTGAGTTGGTAAGTTTACAAGTTCATTTTTAGGCAACACAGTAGAGACTGGAGGGGCACAAGTTCACTCTTAATGAAATCCTCCATAGGTGCACAAGCTGGAGAAAGATGAGATGTATGCAAAGTTTTCAAAGGCTTTGAGAATCTGGGATGTCCTTTTGGAACATGAACAGGAATTTGTATTCGCACACAGTCTCCAGGTTTGAACTCAGGAGTACGAGCTCTTTGTCTGAGGTCCGTGTATGTTTTCATCTTCTTTTTTTCGACAATGACACTTTCTGACTCGCAATAGCATCCTTACAAGTAATAGAAAGAGGGAGAACGTTGAGATGAGTACGCATTTTTCTACCACAGAGTAACTCAGAAGGAGACTGTCCAGTAACATAATGAAGAGACTATGTTTTAAGTTTGAAGAAACTTTGTTACTGTTGATTTCCATGGCTTTCCAGACAGAATAGCAGATTGAACACAGCTCTTCAGTACATGATGGAATCTCTCGATAGCTCCATTCGTGACTGGATGATACACTGATGAATGTATGTGTTAAAAGTCTCTATCTTTCAGAAATGCAGCAAACTCCACTGACCTGAATTGACATCCATTCCCTGCAAACAAGCCTGCATTGGTCCTTTACGGGCACACTTAGGGCTTAGTGAATGCTTCTTCTGACCACTTGCTATGATAGTCAATCAATGTCATAAAGTAACGACAATCGCAGGTAGCGGTTTCAGATGGGCCAACAATGTCAACAGCCACTTTTTCCCATGGCATAGATGAAAAAGGTACAAGTTGCAGAGGTGCAGCATATATATATATATATATATATATATATATATATATATACACAGTGAAACAGTGTTGAAGTTAATGAGATAACTAATGATCAAATAACTGATGATTGAACATTTGGTAAAATCAACTGCAAGTAAAAGACATTAAATCTCTGAAGATCTGATTAAACAACTCCACAAACAGCATTACCAGCTTCACTTATTACTAACCAGACTGACTTTATTTCTGACAGATGTCTACAGAAGTTCTTATTGAGAATTAACAGAGGTTTAGATGTTGTTTCATTTGAAGTCACCATTATGGTGATCAGTGTTTGCTTTAGTTGGGCTCTTGGTCCTTGTGCTTCTTGCGTTAGCTTTTCTTTGGGGCTGTAATTGTGTGTTTGTAAAACACATTTGTTTTGGCAAAGAAAACCAAGATAAATCAGATCAGGGGTTATCAGTGCCTTGTTGATGACAACAAAATTATCACAAAATGAGCATCTAATGTTGTTTTTAGTTTATATTTAGCATTTATAGTCACCAACCTTATTTAACTGCAGTATTGACACCAGTAGCATTCAAATTATCATGTATCTTGAAAGTGGATAAAAAGCACAAGATGTTTGAGCAAGTGTATCATGTAGTCACACACAGACATCAAGATTTTGGATATGAATCACAACAACGGTGACAATAAAAAAAGCTTCATGCTGCAATGCATGATGGGTGGCTTCATGGTACAAAACTCATCCTTGATTCCCAAGCTTTTTAGTTTTGATTGTCACTGTTGTTTTGAATCATATCCAAAATCTTCATGTCTGTGTGTGACGACTTGATACACTTGCTCAAACATCTAGTGCTTTTTATCCGCCTTCAGGATAAATGATCATTTTAAGGCTATTTATTTGTACAAACCTGTTTCCATATCTAACCATACAGAGGAAACATCTTTTGCTATCCAACCAGAAATGAACCTCAGATGGGCACAGAGCTGGTATATCCTAATATTAGGTAGATCCAAGCCCCCTTTCAACCCAGGTAAATGTAAGACTGACAACTTTAGCTTTGCTCCATATGAAAGAGCTCAGCCATCAATTTAAACCTTTCAGGGCCCTTTTGGTGAAAACTACTGGGATCATCTGAATGGGGTAAAGCAACCAAGTCAATACGTTCATCTTAACTAATGAAATTCGGCCCAACCATGAGACAGGAAGGGAGTTCCAGTGATCAAGGTCCTGCTTTATTTTCTCAAATAGGAGTGTAAAGTTCATTTTGTATATGTGATTAAAGTCAGGGGTCACAAAAATTCCCAGGTACCTAAAACCTGTTGGAGACCATTTGAAAGGAAAAGAAGATATGCATAATATGGCATATCAATAAGGCTGCCAAGAGGCATGGCTTCAGACTTAGTAAAGTTAAATTTGTATCCAGAAAACAAGCTAAATGCAGTAATAACATTAATGAGAGGAGGTACTGAAGTCTCAGGTGAGGTACGGCCATGGGAGCTGATCACAGCCATGTCAATGCTTGTGTTTATACCAGCTGTGCCATGGCACGATTCAGAAGTGCCTCTCCATGCTGCTTCTCTAAAGATAGACAAATCTTTTATCCTTGTTGTTCATAACTGGACTTTTAAGTGTATTAACTTTAGGCTACAGCACAACAAAGTAGGACATAGCAATAAACACAATTAATCCAGACAAAACATAACCATTTAGCCAACTTAACCATGGTAGAACCCCAAAAAATCAAGAAAAACAATGTCGGACAGGCAAATCTCGTGGTCTTGCGAATCCAGTTGCTTCGCTTATGTCTATGGAAAGTAGATAAAACACTGAAACCCAACTTGTGTGTGTGTGTGCTCTTTTTCAGTGAATGATCTGAGGATTGTTCTTCTAGGAAAGAATGCATCAGAAAACAGCCAAGTGGGAAACATTATACTGGGAACAGCAGCGTTTGACAGTGAAGCTCCTTCAACTTATTTACAGCAGCACAGTATGAGAATCAGTGGAACTGTGGAGAAGAGAAACATCACAGTCATCAACACTCCTCTGCTCCAGCCACATCTCTCACCCCATCAGATCACACAGAGAGTGGGAGAGTGTGTGTCTCAGTCTGCTCCAGGACCTCATGTGTTCATACTCGTACTGCAGTATAAGGACTTCAGTGAGCAGGACAGAAACAGAGTGAAAACTGTGCTGAAACTCTTCAGTGAGAAGGCCATTAAACACACCATAGTGCTGACTACTGATGAAGAGACACTCACATTCAAATGGACTTCAGTGATAATAAATAACTTGTTTACTAATTTAATAAAGGAGTGTGGAGGAGGACATCTTAAGTTTGATAAAAATAATGCCGGATGGCGCTCTGAGATGATCAGAAGGATAGAGGACATACTCAAGGAAGAACATGAAGAATTTCTCATCTGTAACATGTATGAAGATGGAGGAACATCGGTGGATGAAGATCTGAGCAGTTCTGGAGGGTTAGTCCGAGATGGCAAAAAGGATGGAAAACTCAATCAGAGTACAAAAACAGGAAGTGATGGAGGAGGTTTGTCAAAGTCTTTTTTTCGGGATAATACATCTAAGAATATGCTTATGTACTACTTTTGTCCTTTAACTTTTTTCCCGCCTTTGACAGAATTTTCTGCCTTTCCATGTTTTCACTGTTATACGGTAGGGGGCGCTATTACACATCATCAGAAAGAGTACAGAATCTCCCGATCAAAACACAGGTGAAGAAGAAGCAGAAAGCGACAGAAGCATTGCCTATGCATATTGTAGTCTTTGACAAAACATGATTTTCTCAGCTTTTTTTTTCTTCAAAATGTTGCTTTTTATGAAACTTACCCACATTAAAGTGTTGATATAAAAAGAATGCATGAAGCTAGAATAAAACTTTTTTGTTTTGTTTTGTTTAAAAGCAGAGGCCCTGTTCTTTCTGTTGATACATATGTAACGGAGGCCAGCTAGTGCGAGTAAACCTCACTCCTCTGATCTCAAGAGATGCTCTAGCGACTGACACTAGAGGTTGCAGCCTTTAGCCTCCTTGTTAGAGTGTCCGACTCCCATGCCGGAGACCTGGGTTCGAGGCCCGTGCAGAGCGGGGCGAGTAGGACCTGGGTAGAGGGGTTACTCATATGATGCATATTCAGATATACAAAAAAAAGAGGGTGGCAAAGTAACTTGTTTGGGGGATGGGGGACATTATATTTTTACAATATAATATTTTTGTTGTTGTTTAAAGAAGTGTACATTTGGTACCAAAGCTGAACTGAGTCTCCTGTCTCTAAATATTGTTTCAGTGACTATTTCTGGAAAAACAAAGCTGAACATTGTGCTGTGTGGATATAATACAACACTCAAGACCTCAGTGTCTAAAATATTTAGAGGGAAACCTCAGAAAGAGAGTAAACCTCAGAGAGAGATGAGAAAAGAGTGTGTGAAGAAAGAGGGCAAGATAGATGGACGGCAGATCACTGTGATAGAGCTTCCAGCTCTCACTCAGCTCTCAGAGGAGGAAGTGATGCGGGAGACTCTCAACTGTGTGTCTCTCTGTGATCCTGGGGTTCATCTTTTCATCCTCGTTATTCCCGTCACTCCACTTACTAATGAAGACAAAGCAGAAATGGAGAAGATTACAAGAATATTTTACTCAAAAGAGCACTTCATTGGGCTTTTCACTTCTGAACTCACTGTTGACCAAAGTGTGTCAGATTTTGTAGCATCTGAAGAATCTCAGAGTGTTGCGAATCTCTATGGGAGTTGGTACTATGTGATGGGGTTAAAGGACAATAAAAACTCCAGACAGATCTCAAAGATGCTGGATTGTATAGAGAGAATGAATCCTGAACACTATTCACTCCAGACGTATATGAGAGCTCAAGAGAAGAGAGTCAGACATGAACTAGAGGAGAAACTGAGTGCAAGAGAGAATGAAATCAAAGAGTTACAGGAGAAGATCAAGACACCGGGTGAGTGGATTCATTTATATTTCTGAATAAAGCATCTTTGTGAGAATACAGTAATAATAAGCTTACAGGTTATTTACAGTACAGTACATCTATACTGGGTGAACATTAATACATTAATAAACACCCTTTACCTATTTCAAGTAGAAAAAAATGGACTAAAATATAATCTAAGTGAATCAATTAAGACAATAATTCAGAAAGACAGTCACTGACCCTGTGTCCCAATGTGCATACTATTTATCCATAAATACTATGTGGGATTAAAATAAGTGTGTCCCAAAGCATAGTTTGTACTTGGAAAAAAAAGAGTATGCCAGAAGTCCCCAGATGGTCTACTATTTCCAGAAGATTTTTGAAGTGTGGATCTGTGCACACTATTTATCAAGCCTCTGAGAATTACTCACAAGAACACTGCTAAGAATTGACTTAAGAGTAAAACAATTCTTGGCTCAAAGCTGCGCTTAAAAGTTAGTTATCAAGCACCTCAGTTGTAATTTAAGTGAAGTGTAGGACTAAATCTTGAGTGTCAGTCTTAGAGATGATTCACGACACTTTGCTGTGCCCGAAAGGGGATTTTCGATGACGACATAGGCATAGACCAACCACTGAATAGATTTACTTATTTAAGAATATTCTCAGATAAATTCACATTGAATGGTGAAATTCCTAAGAGGAGTTTACATTCAACACACATTTGACAATAAAGAATTTTCAAGAGAATACATTATGACATACACATTGGAGATTAAAGATAAACACGTTTTCCACCATGTCTTAATTACAAATTTTAAACCGGTGTGCTGTTAACTGACCTGCCTATATATAGCCTAGATTTATGATATAATCAGCCACCATGGATTTCAAAAGAAAACCGAACTGGCACGAGGAAGAAGCGCTACTGCTTGCTGAATTAGTCGAACAAGTTCAGCACAACATTAATCAGCGCTGACAAAGATGATGCCTGCTCTGTCTGAATGATACGGTTTGATTAACTGCTCGTCGTCAAACATATCAAAAACATTCTTGATCCCCTGAAAGATTCACGCATGTCTCTGTCTCCTCAGTGCCATCACCCCTACTGGCAACTCCTAACCACTTGAGAGACCTCTAGAGCCGTCTTAAATAACTGGGAGAGTAAGAATGATTCTCAGCTTTAAAGGAACACTCCACTTTTTTTGAAAATAGGCTCATTTTCCAACTCCCCTAGAGTTAAACAGTTGAGTTTTACCGTTTTCGAATCCATTCAGCCGATCTCCGGGTCTGGCAGAACCACTTTTAGCATAGCTTAGCATAGTTCATTGAATCTGATTAGACCGTTAGCATCTCGCTCAAAAATGACCAAAGAGTTTCGATATTTTTCCTATTTAAAACTCGACTCTTCTGTAGTTACATCGTGTACTAAGACCGACGGAAAATGAAAAGTTGCGATTTTCTAGGCCGATATGCTAGGAACTATACTCTTATTCCGGCGTAATAATCAAGGAACTTTGCTGCCATACCATGGGTGCAGCAGGCGCAATGATATTATGCAGCGCCTGTGACCCCCTGCTTGCACAGGGAGCGTGCCTTGCAACCATGGAGACATTTGTGAGAGGCGCTGCGTAATATCATTGCCCTGGTGTCCTGTATACAGTAGCACGAATGTCAAATGGGATTTGTCGCTTACATTACATAACGTTACATAAAGCACCATCACTTTGAAGGAATTATACTTGAAAGACTTTTGAGTAATAATGAAGATATCACTATAAATTATAGCAACACCTCCCCCTTTGCCTTTCCGACGCGGCTCGTGTCGATAATAGTAGCCTTGAGGTGTGGACTCATTTAAAGTAATGTAATCGTCTGGTTTTATCCAGGTTTCTGTCAAACACAGCACATCTAGATTATTGTCTGTGATAATATCATTCACAATAAGTGCTTTTGAAGAAAGGAATCTAATATTAAGCAAACCGAGATTTATCATTTGTTCATCATTATATCTGTTTTTTATTTGTTGAACATCATTTAAATTTTTACCCTCAAATGGGTTTGGGATTTTTTTGTATTTATTAACTTGGGGTACAGACACAGTCTCTATGTGATGATAATGAGCTTAAGTTAATGAGCAGCACAACCAAAATACATAATACATGTGTTTATGGTTATCTGTCCCTTTAAGAGAGCCGTTCTGTAGCAATGTTCGGTTGTAATTTACATGTGGAAAACGTGGCTTTTACAAGCAAGTTTGAGTTCATTCTTTATTCTTTGGTGTATAATTTCATAAGCTTACCTAATACCTAGTAGTGTTATCACAATACTGGAATTTCGAACTTCGATACAATACCTTAAATATCGATATTCAATACCAATTTCAATACCGTGGGGAACACTGCCATATATACCGCCATACAGATCATTTGTTATTATCTTATAATTTTTTTTATAATTTGGGTCATTTTGTTGTAATAGCTTTCACACAGCACAGGGAGGCTTTATTTGAATCGTTGAAATACATTTCCCAAAAAAGACAAGTAAACAGTCAGTAATAAAAATAAAATTGCATATGATATCACAAATAAATACAATACAAAGGAGAGACAAATTAAATAAACATGGCTGTAAGTTTTTCAGGTGGGTCTAACAGTATTCAGGTTGGAAATACTTCAGAAATTAAAGTAATCAAATATAAAATAACACTGGATAGCTCTTTTGTTCTTTGATTAACATGACAGACAGCAGCAGGTTTATTAGGCTGCTGTCACATTAAAAGCTGATGCACATATCCAATATACTGTTACACAACATGCACTTTCTTTCTTAAGTATTTACATTTCAAAACTGACTGCGTTTACCTAAATACTCGGTAAGACGGATAGATAGCTATTTCATACCTTTACCTGTCAAAGCCACTGCCAGTTTTACGTGTTTTTACAATATTTTACAACGATCACATGAGAGAGGTCAGAGCTTTCTCTTCAGTGTTTCCACATGAGTACATGTTCAGCTAAGACATGAAAGTTTTTTTAAAAAGTTAAAACCAGAATTGTTAAACTAGTTTATTTCTTTGACAGCTCCAGAGGGTGTGAAGCTGAATCTGGTTGTGTGTGGGAGTGACAGAAGATTAAAATCCTTCATATCAAACCTGATCCTGAACCAGAGAGACAGAAGATCAGAGCTCAGCTCAGAGTGTGTGAGGAGAGACGTGAAGGTGTGTGAACATCTGATCTCTCTGGTGGAGCTTCCAGCTCTGATCAACACTCAGCTCTCAGAGGAGGAAGTGATGCGTCAGACTCTCCACTGTGTGTCTCTCTGTGATCCTGGAGTACACGTGGTCCTCATTATTATTCCTGATGGTCCACTTAATAATGAAGACAGAGCAGAAATGGACACAATCCAGAAGATATTCAGCTCAAGAATCAACAAACACATCTTGATCCTCATATACCAGAATCCAGAGCATCAGACAGCAGAACTGAATGAAGAAACACAATCTGTCATTGAGAGTTTTGGAGGACGGCATCATTTCATTGGCCCAAACACACAAGTGTCCATGTTGATGGAGAGACTGATGCAGATGGTTGAGGCAAATAGTGGTGTTTGTTTCTCCACAGAGACATTGTTGGTTGCACAAATGGAAAAACTGCAGACATTTGAAGAAATGAAGAGGAGAATCCATTCGTTAGAGACGTGGTTTCAGTCACAAGGTAATGATCAGAAAATCTGCACGGGTTAAACACTTTTCATAATGGCAAAAGTTTACAGATTTGTGAGATAAAACAATAACATTATATGCAGAGTTCACAAGAAATAATATGAGCACATAATCCTTCTGTATAAATTATACACAATATTCTCTGTTGACCTAGATTATCAACAATCATCACTTGAAATTCAGTATATTGTTTTTAATTTTTATTTGATCTATCTTTAGATTCAAGAGAGAGAGCAGATGATCTGAGGATTGTGCTACTGGGAAAAACTGGAGTTGGGAAGAGTGCAACTGGAAACACAATCTTAGGAAGAGAAGCATTTATATCGGACACAGCTCAAAAGTCTATTACTAAAGTGTGTCAGAAAGAGACAGTTGAAATCAATAGAAGACTTGTTACTGTGATCGACACTCCAGGACTGTTTGATACTGAAGTCAGTAATGAAGAAATCAAGAGAGAAATCACTAACTGCATCTCCATGATTCTGCCTGGACCACATGCATTTCTCTTACTGATACCAGTGGGACGATTCACTCAAGAAGAAGCAAAAGCAGTGAAGATCATCCAAGAGACGTTTGGTGAAAACTCTTTAATGTACACCATAGTGCTCTTCACCAGAGGAGATGACCTGAAGAAAAAGACAATTGAACAGTGGCTGGAAAATCCTGAACCTGCCCTTAAAAACCTCATTGATGAGTGTGGAAACAGATACCATGTGTTCAATAATAATCAGACTGGAGACCGAACACAGGTGTCTGAACTACTGGAGAAGATAGATGACATGGTGAAAGCAAACGGAGATAGTTACTACTCAAGTAGGATGTTCAGAGAGATGGAAAAAAAAATACAAGAACAACAAATGATGATTCAGATGGAGAGAGTGGAGCAACTGAACAGAGAAAAAAAAGAACTGATGAACAAACATGAAGAAGAGAAAAAGAGGATCAAGATGATGATGGAGGAAGAAATACAAAATCAAAGAAAGAGAAGAGAAGAAGAATTTAGAGTGAGAGAAGAACGATATAAACGAGACATTAAAGACATAGAGGATCAAGAGAGAAAGATGCGAGAGGAGATGAAGAGAGAACGAGAGGAATGGGAGAAACAGAAACAACAGGAAAGACGAAGAAGAGAAGAAGAGGACGAGAGAAGGAGAAAGAAAGAACAGGCAATGTGGGATGAATATAATCAGAGACTTAAACAAGCGATAGAAAGAAGACACGGAGAGAGAGAGGTTCTTCAGTCCAAATATGAAGAAGAGAGAGAGAGAATGAAGTTGATGATGGAGGAAGAAAGACAGAATCATGATAAAGAGAGAAAGAGAAGGGAAGAGGAATTTAGAGAGAGAGAAGAACGATATAAAAAAGACATTAAAGACATAGAGGATCAAGAGAGAAAGATGCGAGAGGAGATGAAGAGAGAACGAGAGGAATGGGAGAGACAGAAACAAGAGGAAAGACAAAGAGAAGAAAAAACACCTAATACAGACATATACAGTCAAGGTCAGAAAAATACTCACAAAATGTATTTAATCTATTTATTATTATTATTATTTGGGATGCACCAAAATTTCTTGCATTTCGGTTTTTGGGCGGAAGAGAAAAGGAAAATATATGCTGCACTGCTCCTCAGTGTTCAGTGCTCAGGTTTCACTCTCGAGCAGCATTTTTTGTAACTTTGGGTGCTGCACCACTTCCAAAGATGCACAAAAAAACACAGATCATTAACAGCGGGTCCTTGTGGTAATTACAGTATGTCGTGCAGGAAATCCAAAAAGTTCACCTATCATTCAATGGCCTCAAATATGGCTTATCATTTGAAACATTTAAGTAACTTGGCCACTTGCTCTAACGTTAACCTAGATAAATGTGCGCTGTTATTATGCAAGTGTTTGTGTGGAGTATGGAAGCTGAAGTATACCGTGCTTCATGACATGGAGGAGGCAGCATGATCACTTGCATTTTTTCAACTTAAAATACTTTGTCATTTTTGGTCATACACATAAGAGTAAAGGCCCGTTTACACCAAGGACAATAACGTCTCGGGTTATGAGTCTAACCCTGGTTTCCTGAGAACAGGGAACGAGACACTGCGTCCTGAGACACTTTAGGGAATGCCTCCACATGATTGGTGTCTGAAGCAACTGTAAAATCACGGCAAACCTATTGGCCGGCGACAGCCTATGACGTCATACTAGTGCAACCAGGAATAAATATAAGGGATGCCCTCATCCACTTCTTCGTCTGAAGGGACTGAACAGGCAGCCCGGAGGCATGGCTATGAGATGCAGTCTCGTTCCCTGTTCTCAGGGAACCAGGATTACAGTCGTAACCGGAAACTTTCCCTTTTGAAAGGGAACTCACACTGCATCCTGAGACACTTTGGGAAATGAAATACCCACACTGCCATGCTGAGGGGAGTGCATGCTGAAATGGATGTGACTAAGCACAATAATGGCAGTTCCAACTGAAATGCCAGAATCACTCCCCCTTCTGGTCACACACTAGGCTATAAGAGTGACATTATTCCCTACGGCCACTGCCTGAGCTACACGCATCAATGAAAAAGTGCCTTCGTAAAGTACCGCAAAGACTTGTCAAAGGCCGCTCAAGGGCTTTGAACCAGCATCTTCATTGGGAAGGGGATTCCTTTAAGGGAATATGACTTGTGACCTAGTCTAGCCAACAATCTGTCTGTTTCCTAAACAGAGTCTCTTACCATACTTGCCTCATGAGAGGCAACCAGATGAGAGGGACTGCTGAAGAGGCAGTATCTAGCTCACACCGGACATAGAGATGGGCATCCTGGGGAGCAGGACTCTGCATAGTGTTTTCCAAACCCTTACAAACAAGGGAAGTTACTCTGCTCGACCCTGGACCTACAAAGCGCTTCTTTTTCAAAGCACTGTGGAGGCTGGGTACTCTACATAGGGTCAGGGAGCGAGGCTCTCTACAGGATGATCCTCAACTGAGTAGAGCATCAACCAAGCTCTGGAGCTAGAATCAGGGAGGCTCCTGTGGAGCCTGCAACGTGAACTCAATCTATGTATTCCGGAGAGCTAGGACACTCAAACTAACTAGAAGTGCTAGGAATGTAGCTCGACCCGGAGGATCGCCAACAAGGTGGCCTGAGGAGGGCCAACTACTTAGAAATGAGTAGCAGAGATAGTCACCAGGGGTTTGTAGGCTTGGAATACTTATAATACTCATTATACTCATCACGACCGGCACAATATATATATATTTTTTTTTGGTATACAAGATTTGAAAGACTTGGTCCAGTCTTTCAGCAGGTTGCTTGATAAACCTGCTTGCTTAACCCTCTGGGGTCTGGGGATTTTTGGGGCCCTGGAGAAGTTTTGACATGCCCTGACATTTGTGCTATTTTAGTTGCTTATAAACATATTAATGGCAAAAGTGTCATTACACTGTATTCAGCACGAACTAGGCTACCATAATACGTGAGCAACATGTACAGTACATGTTTGTATTTTTGAGAGAATAGCGCTTAGTTATGCGTAGTTATTGAAAAAACTAAATTTTGGTCACTGAAAGAAGGCCACAAAACACATACTGAATATGTGTCCACAAGACTTCTGGGTATCGGAGGTTGTAGACTAGAGTTTTTTTTCTTCAAAATGATGTGAAAATTATCCTGACTACTCATTCACATAAAACAATACAGTGGCAAGAAAAAGTATGTGAACCACTTGCAGAATCTGTGAAAATGTTAATAATTTTAACAAAATAAGGGAGATAATACAAAATGCATGTTATTTTTTATTTAGTACTGTCCTGAGTAAGATATTTTACATAAAAGATGTTTACATATAATCCACAAGACAAAAAAAAAATAGCTGAATTTATTAAAATAACCCCATTCATAAGTATGTGAACCATTGATTATTAATACTGTGTGTGGTTACCTGGATGATCTATGACTGTTTTTTTGTTTTGTGATGGTTGTTCATGAGTCCCTTGTTTGTCCTGAGCAGTTAAACTGAGCTCTGTTCTTCAGAAAAAAATCTCCAGGTCCTGCAGATTCTTCAGTTTTCCAGCATTTTTTGCATATTTGAACCCTTTCCAGCAGTGACTGTATGATTTTGAGATCCGTCTTTTCACACTGAGGACAACTGAGGGACTCAAACACAACTATTAAAAAAGGTTCAAACATTCACTGATGCTCCAGAAAAAAACATGATGCATTAATAGATGGGGGGTGAAAACATTTGGAATTTGAAGATCAAGGTAAATTGTATTTAATTTGTCTTCCGGGAAACATGCAAGTATCTTCTGTTGCTTCCGAAGGGCAGTACTAAATGAAAAAAATGATATTCAAGCGAAATAAGAAAAATTTGGACCTCTTCATCCTGTTCAAAAGTTTTCACCCCTCGGCTCTTAATGCATCATGTTTCCTTCTGGAGCATCAGTGAATGTTTGAACCTTTTTTAATAGTTGTGTTTGAGTCCCTCAGTTGTCCTCCATGTGAAAAGATGGATCTCAAAATCATTCAGTCACTGTTATAAAGAGTTCAAATATGCAAAAGATGGTGGAAAACTGAAGAATTTTTGGGACCTTGAGATTTTTTCTGAAGAACAGAGCTCAGTTTAACTGCTCAGAACAAACAAGGGACTCATGAACAACCATCACACAACAAAAAACAGTCGTAGATCATCCAGGTAACCACACACAGTATTAGGAATCAATGGTTCACAAACGTTTGAACTGGGTCATTTCAATAAATTCAGCTATTTTTTTGTCTTATGGATTATATGTAAACATCTTTTATGTAAAATATCTTACTCAGGACAGTACTAAAAAAAATAACATGCATTTTGTATGATCTCTCTTATTTTGTTAAAATTTTGCACATTTTCACAAATTCTGCAAGTGGTTCACATACTTTTTCTTGCAACTGTATTTAAACAGTCTGGTTGACATATGTTTCATGTTTGTGTGATAAGTATTCACTAAGTTACAGTTCATTTTCTGAGGAGTATCAGAATGGACTTCATTCAGAGAGAGACAACAGATTGCACGTTAGTTTTCTTTATTTTGCAAAAGCACAAGATTTTTTGCCGACCCCAGAGTGCTAAAGCACTACCATAGTGTGCAGCACTGCATGACCTGCTACCGCATATGTGGCATATAAGGGGAGGGTCGGAGCTTTCAAAGTCAGTGTTTTTTTCAAGATAGTTCGCAAACGCCTCGAGAGCTCACGGAAGCTGGTGGTTATGGCTGGAAAGAAACCTTTCGTGTTTCCAATCTTACAGGAGTGGTCTCTACACTAACACGCTCTCATGGCAGCTGACAGCTGCATGGCGCACGCTCCATAACACCCAACAACTTGAGATTGGAGCTTCCTCAGCGGGAAACTCTCACAGTGAATGCCAACTGCATGCTCTAACAAAGTACGCACAAGTCATGTGTGCTATCGAGCGTCAAATATTTATGACACGGATCATGCATACAGCTTGAAACATTTGCTTTAACAAGCCATTTTTACGTAGATTTGAGCAACACAAAATTTTTTATTGTTAATTATTTCGTTTATTTTTGCTAATTTTAGTAAACTTTCACATTAGCGTGAACATTCTAAGCTGCAATTAATACGGGGATTGGCTGGAAATGGCGACCTCTCCTGGTTTGATTTAGTATTAACATCATACACTAGCTAGATTCATTTGAAACATAGCATGCTGAGGACATCTGCTGGTTAAATTCATGTAAGTGCAACAAGAACAGCAAAAGCATGTTTAATGACATTGTACACACTTTGAAACCGCAGCACGTGAAGACCGTTATCGTTCGTTGGTGTGGACACAAATATAATTATCGTTATAGTTATCTTTATAATTATCGTTCTTGGAACAGGCCTTAATACATTACTGTAATTCTGAACACTCACAATAACAAGAAAACGTTGTGCTTTTGTAAAATAAAAAACTAACAGGACACACTTTTTTGCCTTCTCAGTCTCCCTGAACTGGAGAGCATCACAAAAATGAACTGAAGCTCAGCGTATAGGCTACGTGCCTCACAGACATGAGAAATATATCTATAGAAAGCTTGAAATGTCTGCTTTTAAATGAGCCAATTCAAATAAAAAAAAAATACTCTATGTTTATGTAATCCATATGAAATGTGCATGTCTCTCTAAAGGCGCGTCCACTACAGTGGAGATGGCGAGGCAGCATTATCAACTTCATCTTTGCAGCCAAAACGAACTTAGAAAACACTAGTTTACTAATAAACAATTAAAATGTATCCTTGCTATTTTCCCGACACATTCATAATCATTATTTTTGCCAGTGCTTTGCGGCAAGCTTTATGCATGCGCTTGAGCATGGAATAAGCATTAATTATTATTATCATTATTATTATAAACACAGAGAATATTCAGAGAAAAGAGTTAACCTACACTTTATTTAATGGAGAGTGGTAAGAGACTTGGAAATTGGATTGGGCGTGGCGACCCAAAAAACTTTGAGAACCACTGAGATGGACTGATATACTGTAAATAGTTTAAATTTTAGGTTTGAGTTTAACACTTGTTGCTCAGGGTCCCAAATTTAATCAATTGTTGTTAAATCTCTAAACTCAACTACTGTCATTTTCAGATGATGAAGATTCAGGATGTTTGAGAATCTTGCTGTTTGGGAGGACAGGAAATGGAAAAAGTGCCACAGGAAACACTATTCTCGGAATAGATGCGTTTCGCAGTGAAGATAATAAAAATTTGGTGACCACTACTTGCAAAGAGGAAGTTGTTGAAGTTGATGGTAAAGCAGTAGCTGTTGTTGATACTCCAGGACTATTTGACATGACAGTGTCAAAAGAAAAAGTGGTGGAAGAAATAATGAATTGTGTTTCACTGTCTGCACCTGGACCTCACGTGTTCATCATTGTGTTGAGTTTGGGAAGAATCACTCAAGAGAAGCAAGACACTTTAGAGATGATAAAGAAGATCTTTGGCCCAAAAGCAGCAGAGTTCAGCATTGTTCTCTTCACTAGAGCAGATGCTCTGCAAGAACAAACAATAGAACAATATGTAGAGATGAGTAACAATGATGAACTCAAGAAACTGATCAGAGACTGTGGAAACAGATTCCTGGCTTTGAACAACACAGAAACACAAGATCGGACACAAGTTACTGAGTTATTAAACATGATAGAAGAGCTGAAGAAATCTAATGGGGGACGATACTTCACTAATGAGATGTTTGAGGCAGCGATCTCCAATGAAAAGAAAATGGAAATGCTAGAAGAGAATGAAAGAAAAAATCAGGCTCAAGTTGAACAATTAGAAGCCAAATATGACACAGAAATCAAAAGCATGAGAAAAAAACTGGAGGAGAAGAAACAAAAGACAGACAAGGAAAGAGTGAGGCTGGAGAATAAGTTCAGAGAAAAAGAGGAAACACTCAGAAGAGAGTTTGAGGAGAAAGAAAAATCAGAGCAGGAGAAACAAGAGGAGGAAGATCAGAAACGATCTGAAGAGGAAGAACAGCAAAGAGCTGAATATGATCAAAGAATAGATGAGATGGAGAGAGATATTGAAAATCAAAAATTACAGTATGAAAAACTGCAAAAAGAAAGAGAAGAGGAAGACAGAAAGAGAGAAGAAGAATACAAACAAGATCAAGAAAAGATGAAAAATGGGCAGGAGCGCATCCTGGCAGAGTTAAGAAAAAAACAAGATGAGGAAATGATAGAGGAGGAGAGAGAAAAACAGAAAAGAGAGAGAGAAGAAAAAGAGGAAGAGAGAAATGAAATGAAAAGACGTTATGAGCAGCTGGAGCGAGAGAGGAAAGAGGAGTGGGAGAGAAGAAAACAAGAGGATGAAGAGAGAAGAAGGGAGAAGAGAAAGAGATGGGAGAAAATGATGGAAGATCTGAAACAAGATCAAGAAGAAGAGATCGAGAGAAGAGAAAGAGAGGAGAGAGAAAGAATGGAAAGAGAAGAAAAAGACTGTCAAAAAATTGAACAGAAACATGAAGAGGAAATAAAGGAGATGAAGAAGAAACATCAAGATGAAGCCAGAGAACAAGAAGAACTGAATGATTTCAGTAAGAGAGAAGAGTTCAAGAAGAAACTTGAACAACTATATGATGAGAAAAAGAAACAAGAAAAACGGTGTCATGTCATGTGAAACAAATTTAAATATTATTGATGAGCCAAAAAATTAGCACTTGTCTTCTGTAGTATATGTGAAGAGGTTTCTGTATTTCTCTTTCGCTCTATTCACTTAATCATGGCTCTACACATCAGCTCCTGTCCTGCAGAGTTTAATCATAACCCTGCACTTACACACCTGCTGCTCATTAAGTGATCCTGAAGACTGTGATGAAGGTGCTTGATTAGAATTGGAGCTCTACAGGACTCCTGTCTCATCTAACAGTTGTCCCAACTAACACTTATTTGACTTAATGCACAACAATTTGTTGATTTTAATTGTAAAACGTGTAATCTGTACTGTTTGTGTACTAAAGCCCAAGATAAATTGATTATATTAAGCATAAATTTCAATGCGTTACAGCAGATTTCTAGTTCCCGAATGCTTTGCTCCAGACTCTAGGAGTAAATGTTGAAACGAACTGTTATTTTATGTGTTTTTGCACAATATTAACATGGGGTAGATCAGTTAGTGTTTAATGTTCTGTTATGTGTTTTAAAAGGGTTTCTGTGATGTCTGCATTTTGGGAGGTTACCATGATGCTGATGAGTAGAGTAGAGTAGAGTAGAGTAGAGTAGAATAGAGTAGAGTAGAATAGAATAGAGTAGAGTAGAGTAGAATAGAGTAGAGTAGAATAGAATAGAGTAGAGTAGAATAGAGTAGAATAGAATAGAATATAGTAGAGTAGAGTAGAATAGAATAGAGTAGAATAGAGTAGAGTAGAGTAGAATAGAGTAGAGTAGAATAGAATAGAATAGAATAGAGTAGAATAGAGTAGAGTAGAATAGAATAGAATAGATTAGAGTAGAATAGAGTAGAGTAGAATAGAGTAGAATAGAATATAGTAGAGTAGAGTAGAATAGAGTAGAGTAGAATAGAATAGAGTAGAATAGAGTAGAGTAGAATAGAGTAGAATAGAATATAGTAGAGTAGAGTAGAGTAGAATAGAGTAGAGTAGAATAGAATAGAGTAGAATAGAATATAGTAGAGTAGAATAGAATAGAGTAGAATAGAGTAGAGTAGAATAGAGTAGAATAGAATATAGTAGAGTAGAGTAGAATAGAGTAGAGTAGAATAGAATAGAATAGAGTAGAATAGAGTAGAGTAGAATAGAATAGAATATAGTAGAGTAGAGTAGAATAGAATAGAATAGAGTAGTGTAGAGTAGTAGTTAGGCCGAGGAACATTAAGACTATATACCACTTTATTTAAAAAGCAGTAACTATTTGTTGCTGCAATCGGTTTGCATGGCTGTAACATGTAAATCAGATCGCTGTTCAAGTAAATACAACTGAAAAATTACAAGTTGCAGGAAATGTTACATTAGTTAACTTAAATGAGTTCATCCACAATGTGAATGAATACAAATCCAGCATATTTAACTTAAGATGTAGTAGTTGTTGTAACTAAAAAAGTTAAAGCAATCAGTTTGCGTGTTTTTTTAAAGGTTAAACTAATTAGATTCTACAATAAAGTAATCATAAAAATTAATTATCTCTTGGTAGATTTTAAAACGTGATGAAACATTAATTATAGCAGACCTTAAAAGATTAAAAAAAAAAAAAGATAGAAAAGAAACCAACTCAAAGAGTGCAAGAAATAACTGAACTAAGAAACTAAAAATGCCTGATTCTGCTATTCATTTAATGCATAATCTGAATTCTTAATCCATTATACTGTTTTAAGCTGTCTTTTCCTTTGTTTTCTCTGTTTATTCGGTATATTTGATCATATCAGTTATTACTGAAAGAAAATATTGTCAAAGTTAGTAGTGGACTTCCATAAAGAAACATAACAAGAGTTATCTGAGGATTCTTAATAGCAACAAGTGTGTGTGTGTGTGTGTGTGTGTGTGTGTCGCTTCAAGAGCGCAACCCTACATCTGTGTTGTTTTATTTTCTTTGATTTGATTTTATTCATTTAATCATTTATAATCATTTAATCATATGATCATTTTTCATGTCATTACTCAATTTAATCATATAATCACATAAATTTTAACCATTTAATCATCGTGCTACTATTTTTCTAGCTCTTGCACTGCTTGCTATTGTTGTTTAATCATATGATTGTGTGTTCTCAAGGGATGTTTGTCTTCATGAGTAAGAGATAAGAGCATGTCTCCATATCAAGTTTTTAACGTCACAGGATGATGTTGTGAAGCAGTAATTTTCTATAGCTTTTGCTTTGATATAACACTTGATGTATGTGTATCACACAACAGACTGGGCGGTCTGACCAATCAGAGCAGAGTAGACTCATGTGTGGGAATGTACTATTCTTCTATCTCTCTATTTTATCGTTCTGTATCTTACTAAAGGGCTAGGGTCCCTTTTCAGACAACGCAATTTGCAAGACCTGTTTCCTGTTTTGCTGTCAGAGGTGAAGAACTGGAAACAAGAACTGTCTGCCTGCTTAAACACTCACATACTATAAAGATCGAGAGACTAAGACTCCCTCAGCTTGTTCTTCTTCTTCCACTCTGTTCTCTGTACTGATCGACAATAAAGAACATTGATATTCTCCACCTCAGGCTTTTGTCTCTTCCTTTGAAGACATGCCTATTTAAACTATGCCCTAAAAATATGTACTCTATTTGTGAAGAAAAAGTGCATACTTTAAAGTGTGCAGCAGAAGAGTAGACAAGCTCTGGACATACTATCATGTTATAAATTGCTTAATGCACATCATGTCACCGTGAACTGACCTGTCGTCACAATTAACATCCTCCATATTTCATTTAATTTCCTACTATATTGGAGAGAAAAGATGTAGCACGTTGTTCGGCCAGTTTTGGGTTTTTCATGCGGAGAACTCTTCTTATATTTTGCATAATGATGCATTTTAAAGTTAATGGCCAAATGGATCATTATAAAACTTCACATTGTTGATGCAGATGAAATATAACATGGATAACCCCTTTATCTAAACCTCTCTACGTAACCGTCGGTCACACACATTTGCCATGTTTGTAGTTTTTAACACTTTTTATTTGAGTTTGTAGTTCTGAACAGAATCCTCCTCCAAAGCGCAATGGATTGTGGGCAATATTAGCCATTATAGTGCGGATCCACACTTCAAAAATCCAACAACCATAATGAAAAGAGCTTCACAATAGATAAAGCTTTACAATGAATTCTGTCAGAGAGCTACATATGGCAATTTATCTGTTCAATAAAACACATTACTCACCTGTAGAGTCATAAAAACACCATCATCATTTCAAATCCCTCAGTTCTCACCATATCCAAAAAGCTAGTATACTTCATCCTGGTTACGCAAAGTGGCCATCTGATATCAGAAACAGTCAAAATTTTAACAATGAACGAAACCTTCACTAATATCACCAATCAGATATCAAGTACTTGTTGATAAAAAGATGCATGCTTTGAGCATACCCTAAATGACAAATTATCTGGATGAAATTATGCATATATTACTTACTTTTAGTGGAGAAACAAATGAGGGGGTGAGAGGTTAACATTTCCAAAAAAAAGAAAAATTTTTACCCCCAATAAGGGCCACCTGATCTGTAGTTTTAAAGCTGTTGAGATAATTAAAACAAATTTTGCCCATCAATTTGTATATTCTCAAATGTCAGGGTGGCACAACTGCAAATATTTTATTATCAGCTGAGAAGGTAATAACGTTAAACCTGATACTGCAATGAACATCCAGAGGACCCCAATAGATCATTGTGTCAGAGTGAAAAGCGTTGTAGATATCTGTCAAATACTGATAAAAACAGATCATTTCATGTATGGGTAGATATATATTTACAAATATTTGGTTGTACCACCTGAATTTAAAGACTTTGAAATGGTATGTAACAACTGAAACTTGTTTAAACACATTGTTCATGACTCAAAAATATACATTACACCAGTTTTAATTTAAAAAAAAAAAAAAAAAAATACCATTTTTGAAGCATTATTTGCTCAGTGACCCATATAACAAATCCTGTTGGAAAAACATTACAATAAACATGTATTTTCGTTAGTGTATTTGTACATCTACATCTGAAAGTGTCCTAAAATCATCAGAGAATACACCTGCAGTTTTGATGTATTTACTTTTAATAAATGCATTACTACAAAAAAAGTGCTTCATTTTGCAGTAAAGTTGAACTGTTTGGCTAAAGTAAGAGTGTGTTTAGATCACTGTTTTGACAGCAGTTACATTACTTTGGATTTTTTAGTTTTAATAATTTTATCTATTACAGATAAGACTATGGAGAACGTTAGTTTATGGTTACAAAAAGAATCTTTTTATTCAAATAATGTCCTGATAGATAGATAGATAGATAAGTAGAGGTCATGATCTTAGGTCACTGGGTCATGCTGACACACTCAGCTCGGATTCCCTGTAAGCAGGTAGTAATTCATGGTATTTTCCAGAGCGGAAAAGAACAGCCCAAGGAGTGACGTCAGCAGTAATTGGTCAGGACACACTCTCCCTGTCCTGCACGCCAAGCTCCTGTCTCAGTGTGTGTTGGCGTGGGGAGCTGATGAGCGATCTCTCCTGAAGCTCCGGCACTGCAGCAGCGGCATCATGGGGAACTCGCCCAGCATGACTGTGGAGGAGCTGACCGCATGCCACTCTCACAAGTGGTACCGGAAATTCATGACCGAGTGTCCGTCCGGTCAGCTCACGTTCTACGAGTTCAAGAAGTTCTTCGGGCTGAAGAATCTGTCAGAGTCCTCAAACGAGTACGTCGAGACCATGTTCAAGACGTTCGACATAAACGACGTAAGACAGTCTGTTATTATTCTATGTATTATTTACTGTTCTGCTAAATGTTCTCATCGTTGTTGATATTATATTATCCTTTTTCTGACGTGTGTTATCAGGTTGTGTTGATGATCAGTTCAGTTTCAACAAGTATAAACCTGATATATAGAGATGTGAGTGTTGAATGAACTCATTGGTCAGTGATTGCCTCACGTCCCTTCTGCTTCATTTCAGCTGAGAATTGTGGGTAATTGGATCTGTGTTAATACAGTAAACTCAGATCAAACAGCAGCACTGCAGAAGGTCAGAGATCTTTACTAAGACCCATCAAAGCCGGTAATCTGGTTAACAGAGGAGTGTGTATACTCCTCATTGACTGCTCTACTTTATTTCTGATCCCGGCTTTCATTCACGTCACCACACTTTCCATGAACGTCTGTAATATTACGTCATGGATTAATGTCTCTATTACAGCTTGATTTTTTGCTCATAGTGACTTAAAAACTCATGGTCACCAAAAACTAGAAGACCTGGGGCCTCATTTATAAAATGTTGTGTAGAAACTGTCCTACATTTGATCTAAGATAATTTCACAAATGTGCGTAAGTGTGATTCTAAATTCATATAAATAAATCATAAATTAGTATGTTAATAACCATTACTGGCCAGTCTGAGTGGGCGGGGCGTTGTGAATGAGGGGGCATGGCATTGTGAGAGAGTGGGCGGGGCGTTGTGGATTTCCTCCAATCATGTTTAAACACACTGAACTCAAAACTTTCTAATTATGTTGGCTTGACAAAGTTCTAGCTATGACCACCAAACTCGGGTCAGACCTTCAGACTGTGCTGACTCGGGTTGCAATATCTTTTCGAACTGATCTGACTGATCTGGCGATCAAAATACGAAAAATCCATGAACATGAACTCTTGCTGAGAAAGTATGTAACATTTTATTGACTTCTTTGAGTAAAATCTTCAAACTTAAAGCTTTTCAAAGTTATTTCAAACTTTCACACAAGGCTTTCTCAAGCCAACATAAAAGTTTGCCATCAAACTTCACTCATCTGGTCTCTTCTGCTCTATTTCTGTGGCCGTGACATAAATAATCAAACAGATAATATCATGCAAGTGAAACAACATCTATTATATCATAACTATGATAATTTGATATGTATATGGTGCTATGTTGTTGAAGTGTATTGTGTGTTGATGTTATCAGGACGGCTGTATAGATTTCATGGAGTACGTCGCTGCTCTGAGTTTGGTTCTGAAGGGCGGCGTTCAGCAGAAGCTGCGCTGGTACTTCAAACTTTTCGACATGGACGGCAGCGGATGCATCGACCGCGACGAGCTGCTGCTGA
This sequence comes from Mylopharyngodon piceus, assembly GCA_039654765.1. Classification (NCBI taxonomy): domain Eukaryota; kingdom Metazoa; phylum Chordata; class Actinopteri; order Cypriniformes; family Xenocyprididae; genus Mylopharyngodon; species Mylopharyngodon piceus. The sequence continues at coordinate 47,887,894 of CM077438.1, forward strand.
TCTTCAAGGTGTCATTTTTTATTCAGTTTCTCTTCAGCGCCACCTGCTGGTGTCACCGAATGTCTGCTCACTTTCATCTCTTCTTGTTTTTCTGCTCCAGGCCGTTCAAGCCATTAACGGATTAGAGCAGGAGATTTCTGCTGAGGACTTGGCCGACATGGTGTTTAACAAGATTGATGTTAATGGAGACGGTAATCTTTTTATTCATCTATGCTATTTAAATATGTAAATGAAACAATATGATTTACATATGTAACTGCGTGTGTTTAGGCGAGCTGTCTCTGGATGAGTTCATGGAGGGCATCGAGGCGGACGAGGTTCTCACGGTGATGTTGACCCAGAGCTTGGATCTGACTCATATCGTCAGTAATATCCACAGCGAGACTGACTCTGAACAGCAGGTCAACTGACCCCAGACCAGTCTGAGATCAGGGTGCCAAACATGATGATGAGGGGAAGGGAGTCTGGACCGTTTCTGAACTCTGAACTAAACCTGTTGATTCAGCACTGACTGAAGAGGTTTAAACTCTTAACACATCAGATATTAACAATATTATTAACAGAACAGTGTTCATCTTAGCTGCACTGCATTTCAAAAGCCAGCAGAATGATTATTTCCCTGTAATCTCACAGAATAACTGTGACTAGAGCAAATGCTTTATTTAAGTGCACTTCTGTCCAATCAAAATGTAATTTTTATTAAATAAAACCTGTAAAATGCAACATTTCTTCGGTCCTGTGATGTATATCAGACAAATAATCTCATGCAAGAACTTGCTGGACTGCTAATCCACTCCTGGCCAGCAGGAGGCGCTCTCTTCTGAGCGACCCTATAGATCAGCCTCTAAGCACTAACACTCACATACCCTCCAGATCAGCAGGTGGCGCCACTCTTCAGACTCCTGTTGAACACCACTCATTAAGCTTGATCAAACACAACCAGTGTGGCTGTGTCTGAAATCGCATACTCTCTTGAATAGGTACTTATTTTGAATAAGTAATTACTTTTTGGCCGCTACAAAAAGAATGTTCTGTTCACCTTATTTTGCTATGTGGACGTAAATACAATGACGTACCTCTTTCTAATGTGTTTGACTTCCGTTTTGCAAGCCGAGCGATGTAGTGGGAGCATGCACAAAACAGGATTAAACACCGTGATGGTAAATATTTACCACACCGACGGTGTATAACACAGTGGGAGGATGAAATGAAGAAGTGGCCTAACATGAGGACATTTTCATTTATTTCGTGTTGTCGCTCAGAGACGGGTCTTCAGCAGCTCGGTTAACAAACGCCATCTCTGCATCTGCTGTGAGTTTGAGTTGCTTATAACGTTCATCTGGGAATGCAATGTGTGTCATTTCACCAGATTTGTAACGTAAATCATTTATAAACCTATGCCAACACAGGAGAATGCATCAATGTGTTTCTAAATATGCAAACTGTTCATCGAGATTTCAAAATAAAAGTTTAAAGCCTCGCTCTGAGTTTTTGATTCACTACAGTAAGTCTGTTATTAGTGTTTAGTGTTTTTCACAGAAAATCACCCGTCAACGTGATTTCACCAAGTACAACATGTTTCTGGCTCAACATCTTTGTTGATTCTCAAATAACATTTCAATCAACCAAGTTAAAACCAGGGTTAGGTGCTGTTACAGTAGTGTTATTCACTTCTCTGATTTTAGGGAAGAGTTATGGGTAGGGTTAGGTAGGGATTAGTCTTGCGTAGCCAGAGCTTCAGACTGATGGCAGAAGGTCTGGACTCTATCACAGCTTTCATTGGCCAAGGACCGCCAAAGAGGACATTTGACTGACATGTAACGCAACCAATCAGAACTAACACTTGAACTAACACCAGCGTTATAAAAACTACCTAATATGACAGTAATTGTCTTTGGAAAAAAAAAAATTTGAAGTGTAATTTAATTGTTTAGTTTGTCTCGCGTCCCACTGGAATACATGGAGAGGTCGAGGTTTATGACCAATACTGCATCCTGCCACCTGGGGGCTATTGAGACGCTTGGGCTTCACTTTTCAGGACTCATGTGGCACGCTTGATCCTGATAAGCACTCATTGTCAAAGTTGTAAACACAATGGCCTTCTTGGCATCACGGCATTTGTTTTCAGGCGGACCGTTAAAGAATGCGACACACACGTCTCCCGGACATCCTGTAGAATTCAACCAACCAGATGACAACTTCGAAAATCCTGAAGTGTTTCCAATTAAAGGGTTAGTTCACCCAAAAATGAACGTACTAAAAACATATTTAAAACAGTTCGTTTGACTACAGTGGTTCTACCTTAATATTATAAAGCGACGAGAATACTTTTTGTTCGCCAAAAAAACCAAAATAATGACTTTTCAACAATATCTAGTGATGGCCGATTTCAAAACACTGCTTTGAATCTTTTGTTTTGAATCAGTGGTTCGGAGTGCCAAAATCATGTGATTTCAGCAGTTTAGCACTCACATGAACTGTCTTAAATATGTTTTTAGTACATTTCTGGGCACTGAAAGTGTAAATTAACTTGCTGGCTATAGAGGCCTCAGTGAGCCATCGGATTTCATCAAAAATATCTTAATTTGTGTTCTGAAGATGAACAAAGGTTTTACGGGTGTGGAACGACATGAGGGAGAGTAATAAATTACATAATTTTCATTTTTGGGTGAACTAACCCTTTAAGTGTGCCATGTGCATCAGACATTGAGCCAACAGTTCGTGGGCGTGACGTCTGAGGCTGAGTCGAGGTAGGAATAGGGTTAGGACTAAAATTCTGATTTGTGAAAACTTTCGAAGTAGAGTTTAGGTCAGTTAATCCTTCTCTGAGTGCCTAACTTAACCATTCAAATCAGAATAGCTAAGTAAAGCACTCAGTGAAGGGTTAACTGACTAAAACTGTACTGCTTGTTTTTGGAGGATAAGACTCTTAAATCAATCTACTGGGTTGAAGCAAATTTTTACAGACCATTAGATTTACCAGAAATGAAAAATGGAACATGGAGAGAAGCCATTCTTCGGTTTTTTGAGTGTGCTTACCCCTTATTGGTGTCGTTGCCCATCGTCCACCCCTACAGTTCTATTGGGCTCCTCCTTCCCTCTGGCTCCGCCTCGGTCCTCACTGACACCAGCTCTGCCTCGGTCTCCTGTGTTGCCTGGTCTCTCAGCCCATTGGACTCCACCAAGATAGATCTTCATCATAATTATGTATAAAGCTCTTACTGATCTCGCCTCTTAATTCCTAACTGATCTTCTTTCTCCACATTGCCCATCATGCTCATTAAGGTCACAAAACTCTGACAGTGGCAAGAATAGCTAAATCTACTAGAGGAGGAAGAAAATTTTTACTTTTTACATGAAAAATCATGGTAACATAACTTAACATTAAAATTAAAAATTATGAACAGGTGTTCATTTTCAGCTTGTTAACTAATGCATTAAAGGGATAGTTCACCCAAAAATGAAAATTCTTTCATCATTTACTCACCCTGAAAGTTGTTCCAAACCTGTATACATTTCTTTGTTCTGCTGAACACAAAGGAGGATATTTGGAAGAATGTTTGTAACCAAGCAGATCTCGCTCCATTGACTACCATAGTATATTTTTTCTTACTATGGTAGTCAATGGGGGGGTGAGATCTGCTTGGTCAAAAATACTAGAAAAGGCAGTTTTATCACAAGTATGCTCCTTTTTAGAAAGAAATGGTATCTATGAGGATTTCCAGTCTGGATTTAGACCATACCATAGTACTGAGACTGCTCTCATTAGAGTTACTAATGATTTGCTCTTATCATCCGATCATGGTTGTATCTCTCTATTAGTGTTACTGGATCTTAGTGCTGCATTCGACACTATCGACCACAACATTCTTTTGAATAGACTCAATTTATGTTGGCATTAGTGGAATTGCATTGGCATGGTTCAAATCTTACTTATCTGACCGTTATCAGTTTGTAGTAGTAAGCGAAGAGATGTCATATCGATCACAACCCAGACAACAACATAGTGTCGGCCCAGATCCGGCCCACATCTGGTCCGCGTGTAATCCACATGTACTAGATGTGGGCCGGATCTGGGCCACACCATGTTGCTGTCTGGGAAGTTCAATATGGAGTACTGCAAGGCTCAGTACTAGGACCGTTGCTTTTCACTCTATACATGCTACCCTTGGGAGATATCATTAGGAAGCATGGCGTTAGTTTTCACTGTTACGCTGATGATACTCAGCTCTATATTTCTCCTGATGAATCTTACCAATTCACAAAATTAACGGAATGCATAGCTGATATAAAAAATTGGATGACCAATAATTTCCTACTACTAAATTCAGAAAAAATTCTAATAGATTCTAATTATTGGACCAAAAACTTCTTCACGTAATAACCTAGAATACTGTCTAACACTTGATGGCTGCTCTGTTAAGTCTTCGTCGTCAGTTAGGAACCTGGGTGTGCTCTTTGATACCAATCTTTCATTTGAAGGCCATGTTTCTAGCATCTGTAAAACCGCATTCTTCCCTCTTAAATATATCTAAACTACGACATATGCTCTCAATGACAAATGTGAAACAGTTAGTTCATGCGTTCATGACCTCAAGGCTAGATTACTGTAACGCTTTACTGGGTGGTTGTTCTGCTCGCCTGATAAATAAACTACAGCTGGTCCAAAACGCAGCAGCTAGAGTTCTTACTAGAACTAGGAAGTATGACCATATTAGCCCAGTTCTGTCAACACTGCATTGGCTTCCTGTTAAACATCGTATAGATTTTAAAATCTTGCTAATTGCTTACAAAGCACTAAATGGTTTAGCTCCCCAGTACCTGAGCGAGCTCCTAATTCATTATAGTCCTTCACGTCTATTGCGATCTCAGAATTCAGGCCAGCTGATAATACCTAGAATATCAAAATCAACCGCAGGCGGTAGATCCTTCTCCTATTTGGCACCTAAACTCTGGAACAATCTTCCTAGCATTGTTCGGGAAGCAGACACACTCTGTCAGTTTAAATCTAGACTAAAAACGCATCTCTTTACCCTGGCATACACATAACACATTATCAATTTATGTTTTCAAATCCATTAAAGGATTGTTAGGCTGCATAAATTAGGTCAACTAGAACCAGGAACACTTCCTATAACACCAGATGTACTCATTACATCAGAAGAAGAATGGCATCTACGCTAATATTAGTCTCTCTGTTTATCCCGAGGTGTACCGTACACTGTTAGACCTTGCCAGGCTTTTTTACATTAAAATACTGGCAACACTGTATTTTAATGTAATCTGCAGTATGTTACTGTAAAGATACCATGCACTAAATTAAAATTCGTGTTACCTCATTTCATTAGCAGAAACCAATTGCCTCAAATTGTCCGACTGCCATATAAATTTACAAACTAATATTTATTATATGCTAATAAAGTGAGCATATTATTACTTTGAACTTATTTCTTTAGAGTTCACTAAAAACATTTTAAATAAAGAGATTTTCACTGCATCAACGACTACACAGTCACCATCTGTTAAATAAAACAACATGCAGCAGATCACCAATGTCTCTTGATCTTCTCCTGAACCTAAGCACAGGCTCTACTCTTCAGCACAATGGTGACCCACAAAACTCAATTTTACAGTAAACTACTAGCAACAGTGTTGCCAGTATACAGGTGCTGGTCATATAATTAGAATATCATCAAAAAGTTGATTTATTTCACTAATTCCATTCAAAAAGTGAAACTTGTATATTATATTCATTCATTACACACAGACTGATATATTTCAGATGTTTATTTCTTTTAATTTTGATGATTATAACTGACAACTAAGGAAAATCCCAAATTTCTCAGAAAATTAGAAGATTACTTAAGACCAATACAAAGAAAGGATTTTTAGAAATCTTGGCCAACTGAAAAGTATGAACATGAAAAGTATGAGCATGTACAGCACTCAATACTTAGTTGGGGCTCCTTTTGCCTGAATTACTGCAGCAATGCGGCGTGGCATGGAGTCGATCAGTCTGTGGCACTGCTCAGGTGTTATAAGAGCCCAGGTTGCTCTGATAGTGGCCTTCAGCTCTTCTGCATTGTTGGGTCTGGCATATCGCATCTTCCTCTTCACAATACTCCATAGATTTTCTATGGGGTTAAGGTCAGGCGAGTTTGCTGGCCAATTAAGAACAGGGATACCATGGTCCTTAAACCAGGTACTGGTAGCTTTGGCACTGTGTGCAGGTGCCAAGTCCTGTTGGAAAATGAAATCTGCATCTCCATAAAGTTGGTCAGCAGCAGGAAGCATGAAGTGCTCTAAAACTTCCTGGTATACGGCTGCGTTGACCTTGGACCTCAGAAAACACAGTGGACCAACACCAGCAGATGACATGGCACCCCAAACCATCACTGACTGTGGAAACTTTACACTGGACCTCAAGCAACGTGGATTGTGTGCCTCTCCTCTCTTCCTCCAGACTCTGGGACCCTGATTTCCAAAGGAAATGCAAAATTTACTTTCATCAGAGAACATAACTTTGGACCACTCAGCAGCAGTCCAGTCCTTTTTGTTTTTAGCCCAGGCGAGACGCTTCTGACGCTGTCTGTTGTTCAAGAGTGGCTTGACACAAGGAATGCGACAGCTGAAACCCATGTCTTGCATACGTCTGTGCGTAGTGGTTCTTGAAGCACTGACTCCAGCTGCAGTCCACTCTTTGTGAATCTCCCCCACATTTTTGAATGGGTTTTGTTTCACAATCCTCTTCAGGGTGCGGTTATCCCTATTGCTTGTACACTTTTTTCTGCCACATCTTTTCCTTCCCTTCGCCGCTCTATTAATGTGCTTGGACACAGAGCTCTGTGAACAGCCAGCCTCTTTTGCAATGACCTTTTGTGTCTTGCCCTCCTTGTGCAAGGTGTCAATGGTCGTCTTTTGGACAACTGTCAAGTCAGCAGTCTTCCCCATGATTGTGTAGCCTACAGAACTAGACTGAGAGACCATTTAAAGGCCTTTGCAGGTGTTTTGAGTTAATTAGCTGATTAGAGTGTGGCACCAGGTGTCTTCAATATTGAACCTTTTCACAATATTCTAATTTTCTGAGATACTGAATTTGGGATTTTCCTTAGTTGTCAGTTATAATCATCAAAATTAAAAGAAATAAACATTTGAAATATATCAGTCTGTGTGTAATGAATGAATATAATATACACGTTTCACTTTTTGAATGGAATTAGTGAAATAAATCAACTTTTTGATGATATTCTAATTATATGACCAGCACCTGTATATCATGATTTGAACAAGCACAAGTAAAGATTTTTGGTTAATAAAAGCTTAAATTTTGATCTGTTCTTTATGGCTTTAGAAGACTTGATGTATGTTAGAGCTGAGGCGCATTTAATTCATTACATGCAGTATAAGGAGCCATTGGTTCATGAGGTTCATATCCCAATCTCACCTCTTCATCCCAAAACTTTTCTGTCACATTCAACTGACTTAAAAAAAATTGGACCTTGACAGTAAAAATTACTTTCCACTTTTGTTGTATAGAAAAGAACCATCTGGATGTTCAAGTTAACATCTCATTTTGTTTTTATGTACAAACTTTTACTACAAAGAATAAATAATTGTTCTAGTGCAGTAAAGACAGAACATGACAGGGAGAAAAATGTGTAGCACTACTGCGTGACTCTAAGGACAAAATAGTAGTTCACAGTCATATTCTTAGAGGTATTATCCAGAAAAAAAAGACTTTGACAAACCTCCTCCGTCACTTCCTGTTTTTTTGCTCTGATTGAGTTTTCCATCCTTGTCTTTTTCGTCTCCTCGGTCTGAACCTCCAGATCTGCTCGAATCTTCATCCACTAATGTTCCGTAATCTATATCCTCATACATGTTACAGTTGAGAAATTCTTCATGCTCTTCCTCTGCATATTTACATTTTCAAAAAACATCAATTAGTATGATATATAAGCTGTTTTCCTCAAGGAGACAAAAAAATGTCCCCACAAGGACCAGGATGTATGGTTTTAGGGTAAACCCTACGTTGTACAGACACACACACATTTGGAGAGATTCATCCATCTGTATGTGGAATTACATGTATGTAACACGTTAATTAGCATGAAAATATTGTGTTGTATTATATATTAGTCTGCTGTATTATCAGGGGTGATGTGGGTCAGTGGGGTTGGATGTTATGATCCGTTTGATCCGTGAGCCTCTATCATTTCTCAGGGTAACTCAGGCCATTTTAATGCTAGTCTTCAGCTAACAGACTGATCTCATGGGAAATAACACAGAAATAGCTTCAACTGCAATATGTGTAGATAATTTTTTTGCTCTAAACCTAAATAGACTAGGCTACTGTATCAACACTACTGTACAGAAGTGCGCTTCACAGGGAAATATTTTTAAAGACCGACAAAATCACCTGGCTTTAACTGATGATTGTTTATTTGAGAGAGAGAGGCTATAGATTCTCGGTAGAGTCCATCTTGTATTTTGGGATTTTAAACCATACATTAGAAAGGTTTTATTGCTTTGCAGAAGTTGGTAAACAACCAAGTAAACCAAGTTGGATTTGTTTGTTTTGGTCAACCTGAAACTTACTATGTAATCAATAGAGTTTGTCCAACTCGCTTGTGTTTGTGCAACAGTCCTCAGGAGATGTGCGGCATATTTGTGTTGTTTGGTCACATTGTTTACAATGAGCTTTGGTTATGAAATCATTTTAAAAATGAGGAAATTTATTTAGCAGAGCTCTTTAACTCTTTCCCTGGCAAGTTGCAAGCCACTGCCATCTTTTTTCTCAAATCTTTCATGGCCCTCAGAATTTTTTGTTGTATGAATAATGAGCATGAAACATATCAAAAGAACAAAGTCTTAAACAACAACAACAACACTTTTTTGTTCTAGCTTCATGTATTCTTTTTTTATCAACACTTCAATGAGAGTAAGTTTCATAAAATAGCAACATTATGAACAAAAAGCTGAGAAAATCATGTTTTTGTCAAAAGCTATGTCCGGATGGGATTCAGAGCGATGATCAAAACACAGATGGAGTAGATCGAGTCCATCAACACCTCAAAGCGTCACAGTCCTATAGCTCGTCCTGGGTCGACATTTCATTCAGTAACATTAGGCAGATTTGATTTATATGCTGTTTAATGTTTGATGATTGACATGTGCGTCAGCAGTGCTTCTATCACTTGTTTCTGCTTGTTCTTCTCCTGTGTCTTGATCCGGAGATACTGTACTCTTTCAGAAGATGCACAATAGCGCCCTCTACTGTATATAACAGTGAAAACATGGATTGCCGTAAAAATCCATCACTTATGAGGAAAGAGTTAACTTCATGTGCAAGGCTGCGATAGACAGTTTTTGTTTTTCCAGCCGCTGGGTCCTTTGTGACGAACATTTGAAACACTGCGCCCTCTCTCTTTACCTGTCTGACATGACATCCTAGCTCAGGAGTGTCAAACTCAGCTCCTCTGTCCTATAGAGTTTAGTTCCAACCCTGCTTCAACACACACAGGGGTGAATTGAGGCTGATTGGGACACTTTTTGACATTGAGATGACTAAGGCTGCGTTCCACTCCACTTTTAGACACGCACTCACAAACTTCCCTAAGCACTTCTCCACGGGGGAATCCCTGCCACCATTTTGAAGTGCGTTCCACTTCGTGAAGTGGATGAGGGAAGTTTATATGGACAGACCCTCGCTCCCTCGATTTTTACTTCATATGTACACTTCAGGCAGCTCCATATACCACAATGCAACACGATTGTGACATCACTGCAGTTCCGCCAGTAGTGGGCACTCGTGCAACTTAAGCAATGACGTACATCCGAGTCAACGAGACTGAGGGAAGTTGGCGAGGGAAGGGCATAAAAAAACAAACTGGAACGCAGCCTGGGAATTCACCCTACCTGTGTTATTCAAGTACGCCTAAAAGACCTGATTAGCTGGATCAGGTGCATTTAATGAAGGTTAGTGCCTGAGTGAGACACCAATTTTGGGACTAAAATAAAAACACATTTTAATGCCCCTAGCTGGCAAACATCATGCATCATGTAATAATCATATGCATTTTCTGAACTCTGGACATAATGTTATTTTTCTCTGACACAAATCTGTGATATATTCGACTATATTCGATATGGTTTCACAAGTCTTGGAATACAGCACATAGTGCAGTTGTATGTACTAGTTTTATTATTTTTAATCATAAAATCAACATCCATTTTTGCAATGTGAAAAGCAGCAGTTTGGATGTTTTGTGCTCAGCAAAATAAAAAGTTTTAAAACAACTTGTAACAATGAGACCATTTTCATTTTTGGGTGAACTAATACAACACTGAATATTGTGCAATGAAACTTTTACATAATATAAGAGATTTACCCATAATGTTTTATAAAAAGAACATAAATATTTAAAATTGACACTTACTGTTTAGCCACATGTATTTTTTGCATTATATTTACTTACTGTTCGGATGATCAGATTCTGGATTACTTCTATCTGCTGCTGCTGAGGGAAAAAAATCACACAAAAATTACACTTCAGTTTATAAAGATCTATAGCCTACATGAATAAAAGAATAAAAATTCGAAAAATGAATAAATCGGCTACTATCACAAATCAACTGTAAAGCAGATTAATAGAGGAAGCCTCACAAACTATCTATTCTGCAAAAGACCATCAGCAACACAGAAAAACAGATAAATGTCCAACAACTAGCACAAAAACTCCTTTACGGAGCAGCAGATCTTCCATTATATTTTGTCAAAGTGAATCGGTTATTTTGAGTAAGTAAAGCAGATATGATGTGTATTGAAAAGTTTTATATGTATAAAAATGTATGTGAGATGTTGCCTTTCACGTCGTTAATAGTTTCTTCCTGGTGTTCAATGCCACTTTTAAACATAAATGTAAGAGCGCAGTGAAATATCATTTAATAAACTAAACAAAGTAATCAATTGCCTACTGTTGGCTAATATTTCATAAATATCATTGAGGAAATTGTGCTGCATATATTTGATTCTTACCTGAACTTGATGCCATTTCAACACCTTGAACAACACCAACACCAACAGCTTCAAATGAAAATCGAAAGAAAAGTGTTGAAAGACAAGCGCTCATGTGTGACAGGAACACAGGCCCCTGGGGCTACAGCAAACATAACAAGATTAATCTAACAATTATCAGAGTGATTAATCGACTAATTATTTCACAGATTAATCAGTAGGCTCTGATCAATTACAAATACTGAGTTATCTAGCCTACCTATTCTAACTAATAAACAAAACAAGGAAATCACTTCAGCTTTTGAAAAAGTCTCTAATGAATTTCGAGCCAACTGAATAGACCGATCTCCTTCAGGTCTTCTATTCAATAGCCCAGCTGCTACAATGACTGGCACTGTGTTTTTATTAAAGGGTTAGTTCACCCAAAAATGAAATTTATGTCATAAATTACTCACCCTCATGTCGTTCCACACCCGTAAGACCCGTGAGTTCAGAAATGATTTTGGCAAAATGGCGCCCTATATCCACTGCATTGAGCCGTTTTACATTAGCGATCATTCATTTGGCTTCTTCATATTTCCTTCAGGATCGGTGGATCAGCACAGACTCGGGGTTTTAAGCAAATGATGGATAATTCAATGTATTAATATCTTAATTCCTATTCATGATTATTATGTTCATCAAGATTTTACTCAAATGACATGCTATCGATTTCTAGTATAATTAGACTGAATCAAACTCTACCTCTAAAACATAAAAAATGTTCAAAAATGTTTTCATTTTTCAACAGATATTCACTGTAAGAAAAGTGCTTACACGACATTTATTATTAGCAGTCCAGTTAACTAAAACTAAGATTAAAACGAACTCGTTTTTTGTCATTAAAATAAAGCATAAAAAATATAGAAATTAGATGAAAAACTTTTTTAAAAAATTAGAAATGTTGACATGGCAAATAATTGAAAAAAAAAGTGGGAATTAAAAAAAAAATACTAAAACTAAAAAATAAAGGTATATATAAATATTTAAATAATAATAATTATGATAATAATAATAATTATGAATATCTGTTGAAAAATGAATATCATTTTTCAACAGATATTCACTGTAGGAAAGTGCTTACACGACATTTATTATTAGCAGTCCAGTTAACTAAAACTAAGATTAAAACGAACTCGTTTTTGGTCATTAAAATAAAGCATAAAAAATATAGAAATTAGATGAAAAACTTTTTTAAAAAATTAGAAATGTTGACATGGCAAATAATTGAAAAAAAAAGTGGGAATTAAAAAAAAAATACTAAAACTAAAAAATAAAGGTATATATAAATATTTAAATAATAATAATTATGACTATTATTATTATGACAAAAGCACATAAAGTAACTAAAACTCAAATGAAAACTGAAAATATAAAAATAAAAGCTATTATACTATTAAAGTATTATACTTTAATAGTGTATAAATAATACTAAAATAACACTGATTAGTAGTGTTATTTTACATGAAGTTGTAATTTTATTACAAATATTTGGGACATAAATACAAAATTGCATTGATTGTCAATTCAGTATATCATGTCACATGTCTGTTTATACTTATTTTTATGCATGCAAAAACACATTTCATGTTTTATTTTGAAAAGAGAATCCAAGTGTAATAACATTATAAATGTACCCAACAAAATATAATACTGCAATTTTTTTTTTACATAAATAAAGTGTGATTTCCTTGATATACATCACAGGACTGAAGAAATGTTGTATTTCACAGGAATGATTCAAGGTTTTAAAGTCAAAATAAACATATGTAAGTGCACTTAAAAGGTTTGCTCTAGCTTCAGTAACGTTTTGTCAGTCACTAATGTTATTCTGTGAGATTATAAGAATAATCAGCTGTTGGCTTTTGAAATTCAGTCCAACACAGTTAATACTGATAATATCTGATGAGTTGAGGATTTAAACCTCTTCACTCAACAGTAAAGTTCAGCTTTTAACGTGAGGAGAAACCAGCCTCAAACCGACCCGTCCAGAACCAGCACTACCGTCATCATCATCATCTTCATCATGTTTGGCACCCTGATCTCGGGCTGGTCTGGGGTCAGGTGACCTGCTCCTCAGAGCTGATCTCGCTGTAGATTTTTTTGACGATATGAGACAGATCTAAAGTCTGGGTCAACATCTTCAAGAGCACCTCGTCCGCCTGGATGCCCTCCATGAACTCCTCCAGAGACAACACACCTAAAAACACATTTACATATTTATATTGTAGATAGACAGACAGATAGATCCTGCATCCATTCAATTTCCCCAGCTATAATATATATTTCATTATTTACTGCTACTGTTGATGATCTTCTTGCAGCGGACTCTGGCCTTCTGTCTATCTTTATTCTTCTAGATATTAGTGCCGCCTTTAACACCATTCATCATTCAGTATTATTAGATCGATTGGCTTGTATTAGGGCAGCTGATTAATGCACTTCTTTGGTTTTCATCGCATTTAAATGATAGAAAACAGTTTGTACAGATTAAGAATGGTCAGTCTCAGTTAATCACGGTGTTCCACAGGGCTCAGTGTTGGGTCCGCTATTATTTATATTTTACCCCTTGGTCATATTTTTCGAACTTATGATAGATAGATAGATAGATAGATTATTTATCTACTGCTACTGTTCCTTCATCATTAAAACTGGCTTCTATCACTCATATTCTTAGAAATATGGTGCGGATCCCAATGATTTAAATAATTATAGGCCCATTTCCAATCTTCCTTTTATTTCAAAAGTTCTTGAAAGAACAATAGCAACTCAACTTTATTCACATTTGCAAATTAATAACCTCTATTTGCACTTTCAGGCGGGCTTTAGATCTAAACATCGTACTGAAACAGCTCTTGTTAAAATTACAAATGATCTTCTTCTTGCAGCGGACTCTGGCCTTCTGTCTATCTTTATTCTTCTAGATATTAGTGCCGCCTTTGACACCATTCATCATTCAGTATTATTAGATCGATTGGCTTGTATTTGGGTAGATGATAATGCACTTCTTTGGTTTTCGACCTATTTAACTGATAGAAAACAGTTTGTACAGATTACGAATGCTCAGTCTCAGTTAATCACGGTGTTCCACAGGGCTCAGTGTTGGGTCCGCTATTATTTATATTTTATATTTTACCTCTGGTCATATTTTTCGAACTTATTATAGATAGATAGATAGATAGATACCGTCTCCATTCAGATCAATCTTGTCAAACACCATGTCTGTGAATTCTTCTGCTGAAATCTCCTGCTCTGTGCCGTTAATGGCTCGAATGGCCTGAAGCAGAAAAACAATAACAGATGAAAGTAAGTTCTGTGAACGTACGTTTCTTCTGACGTCAAGATCCTCTTACACAGACTCAAAGAATAAGATGATTTTCAGCAATATGTTCAACACACACTGTCAGCAGATGGAGGCTGTTAATGGTTTAATCTGTGTGTGTGTGCACAGTGACACCAGCAGATGGCGCTGAAGAGAATCACAACATCACACTGACTGAATTAAACATGACACCTTGAAGATCAGCAGCAGCTCTTCGCGGTCGATGCATCCGCTGCCGTCCACGTCGTAGAGCTTGAAGTACCAGCGCAGCTTCTGCTGAACGCCGCCCTTCAAAACCAAACTCAGAGCAGCGACGTACTCCATGAAATCTATACAGCCGTCCTGATAACATCAACACACACACATGATTAAAATATAATACTGGACCACAAGTGCATCTGTATATAGTTTATAGCATGTGTTCAACTGATATTGCATGATATTATTTGTTTGTTTATTTATTTTGGTTTGTTTGTTTCCATGAAGCTGATCCACACAAATCCAGTTTACAGAAATAGAGCAGCAGAGATTAGAAAGTTTTGAGTAACGATAACTATAAATATAACTATATTAACCTCCACACCTTAGGAAATTATTCTGACTGGCTAATAATAGTTATTAATATACCAATGTATGATTTTTAAATATTTTATATTCATTCATTCTGTAAATTAATTATTTATAATTCTATCATTTTATACAGTGCACTTAATTTTTAACATAAAATAAATACATTGAATATAAAATATTCTTGTATTTTTTCAGGTAAAATCTGGTGACATGAATGAAAGCTGTGTTCAGAAATAAATAATCCATCTCTGAGGACACAAACCCCTCTGTTAACTAGATTACAGGCTCTGATGGGATTCGTTCAGGACCTCTGACCTGTGCAGCGCTGCAGTTTATCTGACTTTACTGTATTAACGCATAGATCTTGTTACCCACAATCCTCAGCTGAACTGAAGCAGAAGGGACGTGAGGCAACGCGCTCATTTAACCCTTGCGTCTGTTTATCTGCAAGAAAACCCTACAAAACTTTACCCTGATAACACGCCTCACACAAATAATCCGAATTTACACTTACAACCCATACAGAAATGTAATATATTCACATATACTGTATGTGAAACACTGTTTAATATAATGAAAAATATTTTGAAAATATATTTTAAAAATGCACAGAACATAAAGCTTAAATTGATGTGTAAACGTGTATATATGTGAAAATATATTCGTGCCACATGTTATGTAGTTTTTAATCAAGTGAGTTTTTGCAAAAGGGACTTTTATTTCTAAACTGTTTACCATTTCTAAAGCTTTGTTATATTATATTATATTATAGCCTATTATAAACTGAAACTTTTTTCAATTTTTCAATTTTCTGAAAACAAAACTAATATTAATAACGTTTTAAACCTCTTAATAACCAAAAATTATTATTATTGTCATTAATTATTATTATTATTATTATTATTTTGAGCGAGGATACATATAAACAAATGGAATGTCTTCATGATGGATATATAAATACTTACGGACATTTATAATAGCTTTGAAATGACGGCGATATAAATACACATAAGGATAATATAATATTAATGATATAGTAAATAATAAATGCGTTTCTTACGTCGTTCATGTCGAACGTCTTGAACATGGTCGTGACGTACTCGTTTGAGGACTCTGACAGATTCTTCAGCCCGAAGAACTTCTTGAACTCGTAGAACGTGAGCTGACCGGACGGACACTCCGTCATGAACTTCCGGTACCACTGGTGAGATTCGCACGCGCTCAGCTCCTCCAGAGACGTACCGGGCGCGTTCCCCATGATGCCGCTGTACCGGAGGAGAGATCGCTCCTCGGTTCCCCTCACAAACACAACTGAAACACGAGCTCAGCGCGCGGGACAGGGTGAGCGCGTCTCGACCAATCCCCGCGCGATTGGCGCGGAATCACCGCTGACGTCACTCTACTGGCTGTTGTTTTTAGAGAATTAGCGCGAATTAGCGCTCACCTGTTCACAGGCAATCAAAGCTATCCGTCTATGATATCTGCAGTGAAGTGACACTGTGCGATGAACGAGAGCAGGTTTATTGCGGTTTAATGGCGCTCCTCCACTTGTTGGGGTTGCAGGCCCGCAGGTCGTTGTGTTTGCGCCGGTGGTCCGTGTCCTGCGAGAAGCGGAAGCCGCATGAGGGCTTCTGGGCGGTGCAGAAGGGTCTCAGGGAGTTCCCGCTGCTGTCCTGAGGAGATCCGATGGGGCCGCGCATCTCCACCAAAGCCTGGTCCGTGTGTGAACAGATGAGGAGTGAACAGCTCAGTAACATCAGAATGACTGATTCGTGTAAATGTGCTTCTGTTTCCGTCTCCGTCTGTGACTCCATGATCTGAGCTTCAGTCTGAGAGGTTCTTCTGCGGCCCAGGGTCAGTTATGACATCACAGAGACATCACCGTGACCACACATGCATTCTAGAGTCATCATGCTGCTGGATTCAACATGCCGTTACTCTATCTATCTATCTATCTATCGTTCTTTCATTTGTTCTATCTATCTATCTATCTATCTATCTATCTATCTATCTATCTATCTATCTATCTACCTATCTATCGTTCTATCGTTCTTTCATTTGTTCCATCTATCTATCATCTATCTATCTATCTATCTTTCTTTCATTTGTTCTATCCATCTATCTATCTATCTATCTATCTATCTATCTATCTATCATTCTTTCATTTGTTCTATCTATCTATCTATCGTTCTATCTATCTATCGTTCTATCCATCTATCTATCTATCGTTCTATCTATCTATCTATCTATCTATCTATCTATCGTTCTATCTATCTATCATTCTATCATTCTTTCTTTCATTTGTTCTATCTACCTATCTATCATCTATCTATCATTCTTTCTTTCATTTGTTCTATCTATCTATCGTTCTATCATTCTTTCATTTGTTCTATCCATCTATCTATCTATCGTTCTATCATTCTTTCATTTGTTCTATCTATCTATCTATCTATCTTTCTTTCTTTCATTTGTTCTATCCATCTATCTATCTATCTATCTATCTATCGTTCTATCATTCTTTCTTTCATTTGTTCTATCTATCTATCTATATCGTTCTATCATTCTTTCGTTCATTTGTTCTTTCATTTGTTCTATCTATCTATCGTTCTTTCATTTGTTCTATCCATCTATCTATCTATCATTCTATCATTCTTTCTTTCATTTGTTCTATCTATCTATCTTTCTTTCTTTCATTTGTTCTATCCATCTATCTATCATCTATCTATCTATCGTTCTATCATTCTTTCTTTCATTTGTTCTATCTATCTATCTATCTATCTATCTATCATTCTTTCATTTGTTCTATCTATCTATTTATCATTTGTTCTTTCTATCATTCTTTTTCTTTTTTGTCTTTCTTTCCACCTATCTATCTATTGTTCTCTTTCTTTCATTTGTTCTTTTTTTCTATCTATCTATCTATCTATCGTTCTTTCTTTCATCTATCTATCTATCTATCTATCATTTGTTCTTTCTATCATGCTTTCTTTTTTGTCTTTCTTTCCACCTATCTATTGTTCTTTCTTTCATTTGTTCTATCTATCTATCTATCTATCGTTCTATCATTCTTTCGTTCATTTGTTCTATCTATCTATCTATCATTTGTTCTTTCTATCATTCTTTCTTTCATTTGTTCTATCTATCTATCTATCTATCTATCTATTGTTCTTTCTTTCTTTCATTTGTTCTATCTATCTATCTATCTATCGTTCTTTCTTTCATCTATCTATCTATCATTTGTTCTTTCTATCATGCTTTCTTTTTTGTCTTTCTTTCCACCTATCTATTGTTCTTTCTTTCATTTGTTCTATCTATCTATCGTTCTTTCTTTCTTTCATTTGTTCTATCTATCTATCAATCATTTGTTCTTTCTTTCTATCATGCTTTCTTTTTTGTCTTTCTTTCTTTCCACGTATCTATCATTCTTTCTTTCATTTGTTCCATCTTTCTTTCATTTGTTCTATCTATCTATCGTTCTATCGTTCATTCTTTCTTTCATTTGTTCTATCCATTTATCTATCTTTCTATCGTTCTATCATTCTTTCTTTCATTTGTTCTATCCATCTATCATTTGTTCTTTCTATCTATCATTCTTTCTTTTTGTCTTTCTTTCCACCTATCTATTGTTCTTTCTTTCATTTGTTCTTTCCATCTATCTATCTATCTATCTATCTATCTATCTATCTATCTATCTATCTATCGTTCTTTCTTTCTATCGTTCTATCGTTCTTTCTTTCTTTCATCTATCTATCTATCTATCTATCATTTGTTCTTTCTATCTATCATGCTTTCTTTTTGTCTTTCTTTCTTTCCACCTATCTATTGTTCTTTCTTTTTCATTTGTTCTATCTATCTATCATTCTTTCTTTCATTTGTTCTATCATCTATCAATTTGTTCTTTCTTTCTATCTATCATGCTTTCTTTCTTTTTTGTCTTTCTTTCCACCTATCTATTGTTCTTTCTTTCATTTGTTCTATCTATCTATCTATCTATCTATCTATCGTTCTTTCATTTGTTCTATCTATCAATCATTTGTTCTTTCTTTCTATCATGCTTTCTTTCTTTTTTGTCTTTCTTTCTTTCCACCTATCTATCGTTCTTTCTTTCTTTCTTTCATTTGTTCTATCTATCAATCATTTGTTCTTTCTATCTATCATGCTTTCTTTCTTTTTTGTCTTTCTTTCTTTCCACCTATCTATCGTTCTTTCTTTCTTTCTTTCATTTGTTCTATCTATCTATCGATGATGTTTCAGTCTCTCAGGCCGTGAGGAATCATGGGAACTGAGTCTCTCAGGGTTTCATCGATCATGTGACGCACGCGTGAATCGCTGCTAACGCTCCTGGGAATCACAGGAACTCTGAGAGCGTTCGACACATTCTGAACATTCTCGGAAATGAGATCGGCATGACAACCGCTCGAGGAACAGGACCGACCAGTTTGAATTCTGTTCCCATGCCGACTGGGAATGATGGGATACGCCCCACTCTCCCTGTTCCTCTTCGATCCAGAGATTTATTTCCCATCTTTCTAACTGTAATCGATAATTCACAGATTCATCGATTTTTATTCTTCAGCTCTCAATCATGTCAAGCATTAGTATTCTGAGCTCCATCAGGTTCTTCTGACAGACATTAGCTGCCTTTAACGGACTCTGGTGTCTATTCTCAGACTCGGTTAATCGCTCTATAATTAGACATTGGGGTCAAGATGACACATTTAGAACAGCCGTGACTGTTTCAAGACAAGTCAGTAGCTTAATTCAGTATCGTCTGTGCAATATGATATTCTTTATTCATTTCAGATTTACTCTCTACCAGCAACAAGTCATTTGCAAATGTCATTTCTGCATGAGAAAAAGATCTACTGTTATCTGTTTTCCCCTTCTGCTCAGGTCATGTCCTGATGTGACCTCTGACCCTCTTAAACCGAAGGAATCCTCATTTAACTGCTGATCTCACTCCGACCCGCCTGTCACACTGACCTGATCAATAAAACTAAACTCATTACTGCGGCACATTCACATACTAAACACCACTCTGTCAGTAACAATATATATTTACATTTAGAAATCTTTTTCAGTAATATAAAGCTTCATAATTTATTCTTTTATATGCATTAATTTATACAGTATCAAATGCCAAATTGTAATTATTTATATAGTTTTATAGATAATATAATCTATCGGCTATATCATTTGTATTATTTATATGTCGCACTGAATTATTATGCTTTAAAATAACTGTATAAAATAATTATAAATTTACAAAATCATACAATTTTATATTTTTACATGGATAATAACAACTTTAAATAGAAAAAAAAAACTTTAAATGAAAGCTTTACAGATCGCACACATTTGCATGCATAAGATATAATTATGAAATAAAGTCATAATTATAACATGGAAAGTCAATTTCGATGTTTTTTCCAATTATGACAGCACGTGATAATTTCGACTATCTCATAATTTTGACTTTTATGTAATTTTATGTAAAAGACTTATAAAATGTCATAATTATTACATACTATCATATTTTTGATGTTTTATGTAATAATTATGACATGGAAAGCCAATTTTGTTTTTTTCCTGATAAAGGATATAAATAGGTGTATCACCTATTTATAGGATATTTCCTATAAATAGGTGATATTGAATCTTTAAACTTTTATCTCATAATTATGACATAAAAGTCATAATTATGACTTATATAATAATTATGACATTTTATGTCATATTTTCAAATTTCTATGTCATAATTATGACATGTAAAGTCATCATTTAGATTTTTCAATTACAACAGTGGTAATTTCAACTATCTCATAATTTCGATAATTATCTCGTAATTATGACATGGAAAGTCATAATTTAGATTTTTCAATTGTGACTGTGATAATTTCGACTTTTATCTCATAATTATGACAAAAGTATGTAAAAGACAGTAATAATTATGACATTTTATGTCATTTTCGACTTTTTGTGTCACAATTATAACATGGAAAGTCAATATTTTTTGATTATGACTATTTCGTTTTTGTTTGATTTTGACTTTATCTCATAATTTTGACTTTTATGTCATAATATTATGTAAAAGACTTAGTATGTAATATTTATGACATTTTGTGTCATATTTTTGATGTTTTATGTAATAATTATGACATGGAAAGTGAATTCAGTTTTTTCCTGATTATAACTTGAGCAGGTGATATTGACTATCTCATAATTTCAACTTTTTATCTCGTAATTATGACAAAAAAAAAGTCATAATTATGACTTAGTATGTAATAATTATGACATTTTATGTCATATTTTCGAATTTTTGTCATAATTATGACGGAAAGTCATCATTTAGATTTTTCAGTTATGACAGTGATAATTTCAACTATCTCATAATTACGACAAAAGTAGGCTATGTAAAATGACATTTTGTCATTTTTGACTTTTTGTGTCATAATTAGGCTATAACATGGAAAGTCAATATCAATTTTTCAATTATGACTTTAGTTTTTGTTTGATTTCGACTATGTATGTTTGTCCTGACTGAACACTCTTGTCTTGTAGTTCTGTATCCCGCAGGTGCTTCATAATTTCGACTTTTATCTCATACTTATAAAAGTATGTAAAATACTTTTTAATTTCTACATTTTGCACTTATACACTTTTACTTTTTTTTGTCATAATTATGTCATAATAAAGATTTTCCAAAGCATGTTGTTGTTATGTGTCTGAAATGGTCTTCCACAGTAAAGAGCTCAGATGATGAAACAGAACAGAGACCGAATTCTCCATGACAACAAATATTTGGGTTTCATTCATCTTAACGGCAGAATCTAATACTGAGTAATACTGAGGGTGTGTGTTCGTGTAGAAGTTTTAAGGTGTGTGTGTGTTTACCTGTCTCCAGTGGGCGGGGTGACGGGGCGATTCAACTGCGTGGCCATTTTCTTCTCGTCAGAGCCTCGGAATCAGTGATCGGACTCAAACTCACAGTCAGCTGCTGCTGAAACACTGAAATCATGAAATCACGCTGATGTAAATCACTGCGGATGAAATCACTGTCGTTACAATCATGAAGAAAGGACCGCTCCATTTCCTGGGTCGGAAGAATCAATCTCTATACAGCACCAATGTGGAATTCAAGGACATGGGTAAGAGAGATTCACACTCATCTAAAGTATAAATAGATCTGATATCAGTTTAAAGTGCTCTTCACGCGACCTTTGCACCTGTCACGGAGCGCGCGCGCGAGCACGTCACGCTTCTGCGCGATCGTTCCCAAAACACTTTCCTAAAGACACGAATAACAGTTAAAACAGCTCTGGGTTAGTTCGTAGTTAGTAGTAAACACGTATTTTATTCTGACAGAATAACCACATTCAAATACTGTGTTTTGTTTTTTTCGGAGGTCTGTGACCTGACAAATACGTGTCCGATTACCCTGACAGAAATTATCATCTTTTTGGACATGTACCATAGTACTACCATGTTTTGGACATATACCATGGTAATGTCATGTTTTTTGGACGCGTAGTTTACCATGTTTTTAGACATACTATAGTATACCCTGTTTTTGTGCGTATAGGCTACCATGTAACCTTGTACTATAGTAGTTTTGGATATGTACAATGGTAATATCATGTTTATACTTACAAAAATGGTAGTACCATTGTATTTTGCTAGTTTATGGACTATCCTGTGAAAACCAGTAGTACATGAATTTAAGTACCAATGGTATATTTCAAAGTACCATAGTATTACTATCTTTTTTGTAACTAACATAAGGAACACACTTTAGTTTCTTTTTATTTTAAATCAGTCTCAATGCACAAACTAACACATGCATTTTTATTCTTTGTTTAACATTTGATTATATAAAATGACTCATTTGTCGCGGCACATTTGTTTCAAAGAAGGAAGATCAGATATCTTAAAAACACAGACATCTGCTGGCGTAAAGCAGGTCAAACTTCCTATTTGTAATGATTGACGACAGTCAGGACAGCAGAATCTCTGGTAATTGCATCATTAACACTTTTAAAGTCGTTAATGAGCAAACACAGATAACAGAGACTGTATATTGATCATATAACAGAAACACAAAGTTCTCGAGTTCGAATCCTGATCCGACTGATGCACAATAACTCCTTTTTGGGACCTAAAATGAACACAATCACTTTATATAAGAAACAGGAAAGTGATATTTACCAGTGTTTGTTTTGATTTATAACAATGATGAGAGTAAAAGTGTTTATTGGCTTTTCAAGAATGTGTGAAATGAAGAACCAAACACTGACCTTTGACCTGTCATGAAGTCATGGATATGAACTACTTGTTCTGCTATTTTGGTGGTCACATGGTCTTGAGCAGTGACTTTGAACCACACAGGCTGCTAGTGAAACCATGTTAACCAGGTAAATAACGTGTCTTTGTTTTGCAGCTAACGTGGAGCTGGTGTTGGACTCGGCTGCCATCCCGGAGTCTGGAACCGCCAAAGTGCGCTCGCGTCCGACCGTCAAACACTTCACGGTATGTCCCAAAACACACGATCATTCTCTATCCTGGCAGTAAAGGACACGATTTTATTTTAGCATCAAAGAATAGACAGAAAATTGTATTTAACCAGTTTTTAGGGTCACTTACAAAAAGTATTACCATGTTTTTTTGGACATGTATTATGGTAACACCAATGTTTTTTTAGTAAATGTCCAAAAACAGGCTAAAACCATGATACATGTCCGAAAAACAGGGTAAAACCATGGTACACTTTTGTAGTTCCACCACAGTACTTTTACTTAAGCAAATTTTTAGAGTTGGGATCAAGTACAAAATAGTATTACCATGTCTTTTTGACATGTACTATGGTAATACCATGGTCTCCAATGTACTTGGTACATGTCCAAAAAACAGGGTAAAATGATGGTATATGTCCAAAAACAGGCTAAAGCCATGGTACATGTCTACAATATTAGGTAAAACAATAGTACATGCCCAAAAAACAGGGTAAAATGATGGTATATGTCCAAAAACAAGGTAAAATAATGGTATGTGTCCAAAAACAGGCTATAATGATGGTATATGTCCAAAAAATTGGGTAAAATGATGGTACACTTTTGTAAAGTATCACTGTACCATAGTACAGCTGTAAGCAAATTTGTAGCATTGGGGTCACTTGCAAAATAGTACTACAGTTTGGTTTTTTTTTTGACATTTACTATGGTAATCCCATGTTTTTGCGCACGGTACGATAGTCATATCATGAATTTACATAGTACCATGGTATTATGATGTTTTTGTACATGTAGAATGGTTTTTTTGGAAATGTACTGTGGTAATAACATGGTATTTTTAAAGTACCATGTAAATTCTATGGTATATAAAAATGGTAATCAAATATACTGTGGGTATATATCAATCACTGACATGCAGTCTGAATGTGTTTTGGTACATCACCACTATAGTCTTTTTGCAATATTTTTGCGTATGATGCTCTTTCATTGAGAGAAATGTGCTGAAATCGACCTAGTACACACATTGCTAAAGACACACCTTGAGCTTCAGGACAAACACACCCTTCAGCATATACGCACACTTTCACTCTGACAGAACACAGCGAACACACACGGCAGTTGTGTGTTTGTATCACCCTGGTGATGACCAAATCACAGTAAACATGCTCAGATTGTGTCAGTAATTGATCATTGGAGCGTGTTGGAACTTGAGCGATTCGCTCATTCGCTTCATGAGATCAGAATCCTGATGATTCAGCTGTTCCGACACTCTCATGTCAGTTTCTTGTGCCGATGCGGGCGTTAGCCGGACGAGTTTTCCAAACCTGCAGGTGCTGTTTTGAATACACACATTTTGTTTGTGTTCAGCAGAGATCTAGCAGACGTACACACAAATTCTCACAAGCTACAGCAACTAGGAGCATTTGCCATTGCAAGCGTCACTTTTATTATGACTCATACTTTATGAACAAATCTCAAATATGAAGTAGTCAAGTTCAGTGCATGCGTCGTCCTGCATTTTTCATGCAAGTTGCATAAGATGATTGATTTGAGGCCTTAGTCATTTTGGTTTGGTTGGGTTTTTTTGTTTTTGTGATTCTCCCATAAAGACAGCAAAACCTGAAACAAAAACATTACACATTTAAGGGGTGTGTCCCTTATTGCATGTCAATGAACTGAAGGCACAAGAATGAAAGTTATTTTTATAGTTATCCATCTAAAGGTGTCCGTAGAGAAAGACTATCAAGCTATTTCTGAATTACGTTTTCGGATACAGTTCCATTTTATACAGAAATCACATTGAGTGCACTCAGTTTAGCAACCTCCCACAATGTTTTCATAACAGTCATTCACATTATGGGGTGTTGGTGAGGAGTGTCCAAGAATCTGGAGCATTATCTCACCCAGAGTGTGAGTATGAAATCGGGATGGGTTCTGCAGTTTCTCAACTGTTTATGCATGAGAAAGAAAGACAAGGAAAGAAAGAGCCAAGTCAAGAGAAAGGATCCCTGTCCTTCAACGTCATAAGCTCTTTGAATAGTTTAGTTAATGGGAAACTGGTTGGTTTAGTGCCTATAAATTCAAACTCTGACTCAGTGGCTCCTACAATGAAAGGTGTGTTGCTGCTATGGACTCCCTTACCTTCTAACAGTCTCCTTCAGTCAGGATGTCACTGACAAATGTTTTTCTTTAAATCCCAGTCGTCTGAGAGCGTGCACAGCTTTGCGGTACCAACTCCCAAGGTGCCGATTCTTCCACCCATCAGCGAACCCAAGATAAACGGTACAGGTGAGATTACAACACAGAACTCAACAAACATGATGATCGGGAATAGTTGACTTCTTGGATAAGTGTCTTTGATCAGAGAACACTAAGATGGGAATAGGAGCAAGTAAATAATTTTCTCAACATTGAGGTGTTTTAATGAACCTTATCTTTTTATAGGAAGTACCACAAACCTCCCGAATGGAAGAATGCTTTCCGTCCCCGACATAATCGAGGGAGAAATACTTATACCTCCTCCACCCAGCTCCGCCCCTCCACCCCCTCCGTCCTCTTCAGCCCCACCTCCTCCATCATTCATCCCTCTCCCACCACAGTTCTTTGGTGAAACAGACCCTTCTGTAAACCATGCAAGCCTGAAGCCCCCTCCAATGGCGCCCCCAAAACCTCCATCAGTTACCAGATCTGAGTACAGTTCAGATTTGGACCTAGCCTCCCTCAAACCTCCTCCAATGGCTCCTCCAAAACCTCCATCTGAAACGTCCAGCTTCAAAGGTTCCCTCTCCAGCCTGGAGGTCCAAGAAATCCCAGACTGCCCTAAATTCACCCCACCACCACCCCCTGGGGTGAAAGCGCCACCTGTTCTTGCTAAATCTTCGAAAGCAGCACCTCAAAAACCCGTCCGCTTGTCCTCCATGTCAAATCTGGAGATCCAGTCCCAAACGCCAGTGCCACCTGTTGCTTCTAACCCAACACCATCTAGCTTCAACCCCCAGAACACAGCCAAACTCTACAACATACAGAAGAGCGCATTACTTGGCGGACAGACGGACAAGGAAAAGGGAGGCCAGTCCATTCTACTGCTGGAAGATTCTGCTGGAAACACGGTTGGTGTTGTCAATGGGAATAGTGGGAAAAATGGTGGATCTCTCCAACCAGCCCAATCAGGGGTGCCTCCAACCAAACCAGCCCGTCGGAACAGCTCCGCCACTCAGCTAAATGATGACCAGCCAGACATGGCACAAGTGCCTAGTGAACCAGCCAAGGTCGAGGCCAAAATCAATCCTGAGCCTGTCACGGTACAAAACATCCCCACTGAGATTCCAACTCCCAACAGATTCTCACCCAAAATAGAGAAGAAAATACCTGATGTTAGGCAGGTGATGCAGGAGTCCCCTGGCAGGTCTCGCAGGTACAGCCCGGTCATGAACCACCGACAGCTCAACACACGGGGAGTAGATGGCGCAGTGAAGAAAGAGACATCACCATTCGCCCTGCTGATGGCTGCAAAGGAAAGAGAAAAGCAGAGAACTGCTCTATCCCAACACAACAGCAACTCCACAGAGCCAGTCAATTCTGTGATCCAACCTAGTGTAGAAAAACCAAACTCCTTTACTGTCACTCCTCGAGAGCCAACACCAGACAGTCCCAATGCACAACTAAAGTCAACCACAAACGTTCAACCACTCACCAAAGCAGAGGTGTCCTACTCAAAGCCAGAGCTAAGCTCAACTCCTCAACAAAGCAGCCCAATGAACAGCTCCGTTGGCGGTCTGAGTGTCCCTGTTAGAGATGTGAAAAGCGGAGAAGACTTGACCTTCATTCCACCACCTCCTGAATTTGCCAACTCCGACCCTGAGGATGAACCTCCCATTCCTCCACCAAGTCACCCAGCTCCTGCTCCCCCTGTGAAAACTGCTTCTCCACCTAGTAAACTCTTCTTACCTACTCAAATCGCCAACTGCCCCCCGCCAAGTCACCCCGCTCCTGCTGCCCCTGTGAAAACTGCTTCTCCACCTAGTAAACCCTTCTTACCTACTCAAATCGCCAACTGCCCCCCGCCAAGTCACCCCGCTCCTGCTGCCCCTGTGAAAACTGCTCCTCCACCTGTTAAACCCTTTGTTCGTGCTCCAATATCCAACAGCGCCCCACCAAGTCACTCTGCTCCTGCTCCTCCACCTGCCAAACCCTCCCCACCTGCTACACCTCCTCCTGTAACCAATGGCCCCCTCGTTTCTCCCAAACCTAAACCACCCACCTGTCCTCCTAAGGCCCCAGGCCCTCCACCAAACCTCCAGCAACAATTCAAACCAGTTCAAGCAAAACCCACTCAACCCCCTGCACAGGCACCTCCATCTGTCTCTGCTAGCCAGGCAACGCTTCTCAGTATCTTGCAGAAGAAGATGCTGGAGATGGACCCCAAGTTCTCAGCTGTCAAGGAGGTAGAGTCCAACGGAGATGACTGGAACTCTCCACTGTCTGATGACGAGGCCACGTCGCCACCTGCCGCACCCAATATGAAAACCCGAAGTGCAACCCTGCCAGCGCAATCACATGGACTGGACATGAAGGAGCTGGAAAGCAAAGCAGCCAAAAAAGCGCAAGATTTAGCCACTTCAGCTAAATCCAAAAACAGGTAAACTGAAAGCGAACAAGTCAAAGTTGCAACCCATTTTACTTCTGTAATGACATATTTTTGAGTGAAACATGACATTAAGAGAGGAAAAAATGTCAGGCAGGAAAAGATTGGATAGTTAAGCGTCTCAATATGACAGGTGATTGAAAAATAAGAGGGATAATGATGTCTGTTTCCACTGCAGTGTAATAAAAGATGAAGGTTTAAAATAATTTGCACTGTAAGGATTAAAGTCACAACTGGGAGAGATTAAGTTGCATTTACAAGAAATAAAGTGGCAGTTACCTTTTTTACTCTGAGGCAGAAACAGGCTTCCATAGGAGATTTCTGTCAGATTATGTTCAGAAAGATTACGTAACATTTTTTTCTTTAGAATAACATGCACAATGGTTGTCATCACAGTTCACACCTCCCTGATAGCACGTGCACATAGCTGAGATGTCTATTTGGTGTGTGTGTTTTCACCTGAAAGATAAACAGACTGCTCAAATATTCTCTCTGATACTAGAGTATTTAGCATGTCTTTAAAGTAACATGCTAAATCATGCTAACAACGTTAAAACATGCTAGCAGCATGTTAATTCATTCTAACAGCTAGAGATGCACTGATATATCGGTATCGGCTGATAAAAGCAAATTTATTTAAAATAGTTTAAAAACGGCTGATAGTCAGGGCCAATATATCCTGTCAATCAAAAGAGGGCAAGAAAATGCACTGAATTTGTGCTTTGTGTAAAGAAAATGCTAAAAAAAAAAAAAACAGTTTGATGTTCAATATTAATAGTAATTATATGAATAACATTCAGAAAGTTAAGAAAAATTAATTTAATCTTCAGAATTTAGTCATTTGAGTAATGTGTTTGTAAATACCAGTTACTCTGAAACAAGTTGATGAAATGGAGAGAATAAAGTTTTTATTTGCATTACTTTCAAAACATAATAATTAAAAATATAATGATTAATTATTACTTATAAATGAAATTATCATTAATTTAAAAAAAAAAAAGGTATAAAAGGCAGAACCCCAAACCTATGGTTATCAGCAGATATATTTCTGAATAATCAGCTATCGGTATCGGTGCATCTCTACTAACAACCTTAAAACATGCTAATAGTGTGTTAAAACAAGCTAATAACATGCTAAATAATGCAAGCAACATGCTAATTCATGCTAACATCGTAAATCATGCTAACAACTTGCTAGCAACATGCTAATTCGTGCTAGCAACAAATACTAAAACATGTTAGCATTAGCAACATGCTAATTCGTGCTAGCAACACATGCTAACAACATATTAAATCGTGTTAGCAACATGCTAATTCATGCTTGCTATGTGCAAAGACCATAGAATAACAAGCCGCGTCACTCGTATTGTTTTGAATGGGAGAAAGTGCAACACGCAATATGTCGGAATAAGTCCCGCCTTCTAAATAAGAGCCAGTCGCCGATTGGTAAAGTCATCGTGTCACTGCAGCGGCCGTTAGAAGCTCAGTTTCCTATAGAAACAGTCAGACGCGCGAGACGCGCACTTAGGACTGTGCATTAGCTTGATTAGCTTGTCATGATTCGAGCATTTATAAACAAAATTTATGTGACAGTTGTTGTCAGATTTCATTGGTGATTTAAAATATGAAATTTAATCAAAAGCTTGGCAAACAGCTTTGGAGAATTTGATGTTTCCCCATTCAGAGAGATAGGAGCTGCACTTGCATGACCGAGGCGTTTCTAAGATGGCCGCCGAGTGAAAAGGGGACTTTGCTATGTGTTAAAACATGCTAACATGTTAACTCTTATAAAGAAGTGTTTACTTGAGATGTGTACTGAAGAATAATGGCACTCTTCTTTATCCTTCAGTAACGGACCATCAGCCAAGCAGCAGTTTGGAATGACGTTCACCGTGAGACCAGGAGCCAAACAGCCAATAACACCCGTGATCAAAGATGGTTCGCCCTGATCCAGAGAACATTATCAACTAGAATTATTCCAGAGACGTGCCTTACCTGTACACCTCCCTGGCAGATTTTGCACCCCGTCTGAAGCTTTATTACTGCTGCTGCCGAAGTATTACTGTAACTTTCTACGGTGTTTCGACCGCAGCTCCATCACGGACTTCCTAGAGCTGCTAAAATCACTCATATGGAGCGACTGTGCCTGTATATGCGACGTGAACAACACAAACTCACAATATTTGACATTTTAATGACATAATTTTTAATTTAATCCATTCAAATCATTTGATTTCCTAATCGTTGTTTTTATCATTGGACATTTCTTTTCATGCTAAAAATTAAGAACACCAGTTCTTAATTGTGACGTCTAAATAACATTTAGGAATGTCTTTAATAATCATTAATGTACAAAATTTCTCTATAGCTCTCGAAACGAGAGCTCCCTCCAGTGGTGCTGGATTTTTTTCCAGGTCAAAACATGATGTATTTTGTAAACTATTTTCTGAAAGTATAAACTAAGCCTTAAAATGTATATGTAAATGCTATAGATAATGCGTGTGAAGCCTTGAACACTTTACTGATGGCCTTTCTTAACGAAGAATACTGCTTTTTCTGAATCTGAAGCACGAAGTCAAAGAAAAAAAAAAATGAAGCACACTTCGTTTTTGTATGAAGATACTGGACGAAAATAAGCTTGTGTAAATAAGACATTTTTTGGGAAATCTCACACATCTTTAAAAGGTCAATAATTGTACTTTATTAATCTACGAAATTATGTGTACGACTGTTTATGTGAGATTGTTATTTTGGACATTTAACAATTTGTTACGCCTGAAGGGAAAAATATAACCGCAATATGCTTTAATAAAAACATGCGAGAGCAAAAATAGATGACAGAAACTTTATTGAACAGTGAAAGTTTTTTTTCTGAAGGTGTGAAATGTTTGTTTGCTCAAATATGAGGAAAAAACAGCATAATCAAAACAGTCAGCATTCACACCCATTTCTGTTATTAAAAATACATGTTCTGCTTACTGAAACTCATGAATCATCACAGATGAGCGTATTTGATGGAAAGAGGACAACAGAGATGGGAGTGAAAGGGTGCATGTGGTTTCCCATGATGCTCTAGGGTGCAGGCGTTTGTTGGCCCACGCTGTGGTGCAGCACCTGATGGTCCCAGCCCACACTGGTCAACACGGCCGAGCCGCCCGGGACCCAACACACGCCGCGCACGAAGTCCTGGTGCCGCCGGTCCCTGAAACTGAACACGGACGACGCCACAGACTCAGAGCCACACTCATATAAACACACAACGCTTAAACACACAGTACCGCGGCACAGATGTGCACCATGATGTCATGTTCTCTTGTTTTGATTCATCTCATGTTTTATGCTGCCTTCACGTGCTCTCAGAATTATCGTAAATACAAGTTTCCAAGGTAAAAATTGCACATGAATGCTATTTCGAAACTTGAATGCGATGAGCTCGTAATCACTACTTCAGAATTTTTAGAATTATCAAATTTCCGATAACACGTGAAGGCAGCATTAAACTTGTACCATGGAGATAATGTGAACGATGATATTCTTTCTAATACCTAAGAGTACATGAATATGAGTGCAAAATTTAATTGTTTTAACAAATTGTACAACTACAATTATATATATTAGATAATAATATGACGTATTATTATTTAATATATATATATAATTCAATAATAATATAGATATCATATTACTATATATTAATTTAAACGAAAAATTATATATATATATATAAACACAAATGTAAATGATTCAAACCAAATCATTATATAAATATAAATGTAAATGTAGAGTATATTTATTTTAATCTTACAATCAATATATATATATATATATATATATATATATATATATATATATTTATTAAATCATCTAAATTTTGTTAATTATTACAACATTCAATCAATAATATTTAAATATATATTTATATTATCAATGAATTTATATTATATCAAATTATATATCATTATAATTAATATAATACTTACGTATAATAATAAAATTACAATAAATAAAATAATCATATATATTATATTGTATATATATTGTAATTAATATAACAAATATCAATTTACATTGATATGTATATATTTTTCATTAATTTAAATTATCTAATTAAATCTATATATATATATATATATATATAAATATATATGTATATATGTATGTGTATATATATATATATATATATATATATATGTGTGTGTGTGTGTGTGTGATTATTAAATAATATAAATTAATTTCATATTAATTTATTACATTCAATCAATAATATGCAAATATGTTTATATTAATACATTTATTATATCAAATTATATATACATGTAATTATAATATAATAAATAAATAACTAAAATAATTAGTATTTATTATATTGATACTGTATATAATATAATCATTATTATGCAATATATACATATTAATGTAAATTCATATTATATCACTATGTATTATTAATTTAAATAATATATATATATATATATATATATACACATATACACACACAAAAATGTAAATTACTACAATTATATAATCAAATATATAAATTTAAATTCATTTCATATTCATTATTTTATTACAATATTTAATCAATATTTAAATATATATTTATATTATCAATAAATGTATATTATATCAACTTATGTTATATATAATTATAATTAATATAATAATGATGTATAATAAAATAATAAATAAGATAATTATATAATATATATGTGATATTGTATATATAATTATAATATAATAATACAAATTTATATTGATATGTATATATTTTTCATCATTTTAAATTATCTAATAATCTATATATGTATATGGTTATTAAATAATATAAATTAATTTCATATTAATTATTTTATTACAACATTCAATTAATAATATTCATATTTTTTATATAATAAATAATAAATTAAATAAATTTATATTTATATCAAATTGTATTATATATGTAATTATAATTAATATTATATATATATCAATAATTAACTAAAATAATTATATATTTAATATTTTTATATTGATACTGTATATAATATATAAATTGATATTTATTATATTTTTCATTATTTTTCATTATATACACACACATATACACACATGCATACATATAAGATTAATAAATAATATAAATTAATTTCATATTAAACATTTTATCAGTACATTCAATAAAATCTATATTTATATGCAAATTTTATGCATTATTATTTAATTATTTGTAGTTAAATTTGATGTTTAAACCACAAAAACTGCTGAAGTGTCAGTTTCATGTACTTTGGGGTGTGTGGATTTCCTGTCCTCTCATTGGCCGATCCAGGACAGCCAATGAGGAGAGAGGTGTGTGTCAATACTCACATTTCTCTGAGCTCCGCAGTAACCACGGCAACGGAGCAATCATCACTGATAGAAGCCAGAAGAGGTGCACTGCAAACACAGCCCATAATAATCACGTTACACTAGATC
The DNA here is from genome assembly GCA_039654765.1 of Mylopharyngodon piceus. Taxonomy (NCBI): domain Eukaryota; kingdom Metazoa; phylum Chordata; class Actinopteri; order Cypriniformes; family Xenocyprididae; genus Mylopharyngodon; species Mylopharyngodon piceus. The sequence goes on from CM077438.1 coordinate 47,921,448, forward strand.
CTCTCATCTCACGGTAGTGTGTTTGTCATGTGACGCACCTGTCTGAGGAGAAGGCCAGTCTGGAGACCCTGCGGCTGTGAGCTTGTGTCGTCCGTACGGCGTCTGACGTCTGCAGATCTCTCAGAGTCACACGGCCCAGTTCATCACCTGACGGCACAAACATCAGCTACATGAACACCACGGCATCATGGGACAGACAGGGCAGTGCATGCTGGGAAATCAAGCTGTACCGTATGCGATGGTGCTGCTCTGATGAGGGTGCCAGACGACGGCGGTGGGACTGCAGCTGGGAGAGACCACGTCTGAAACACACAGGAAGTTACACACTCTCTGACAGGAAGTGACAGCAGAATCTCTCTATAAATCAGTGTTATGAAAGACAAGCTGATCAAAAACACTCCAGTGTGTGTGTGTGTGTGTGTGTGTGTGTGTGTTTACCCAGGCGAGAGGCAGGTTTGGCTTTCCGTCGGTCCCACAACAGCAGTCGTCCGTCCTGCAGGAGAGTGTGAGAGAGTTACACACTCAAACACACACAAGTGTGTGTGTGTGTGTGTGTGTGTGTGTGAGATAACACTGACCTGAGCACATGACAGGAAGAGAGACTCGTCTGCAGGAGAACACGACACACCGCTGACCGGCAGAGAGTGAGCTGAGAGATGAGATCATTTATAGACAGGAGTTAGACTTTTGCTTTAAATAAATGTATGTATGTATATATAGTATATTATTAATATACTATTATTACTATTTAATTCCCCGATGTAATATAAAGTGCTATGTTACAAGGGATACGTTATGTCACTTCCTGTTTGCTCACCTGTATACGAGCTGATGACGCTCTCCTGGTTCAGATCCCACACTTTGATCCTGAAATCAGAGACGGAGAGTCAGAGTGATTGACAGTCGTCATGACAACGGTCCATGAACACACAGACTCACCTGCAGTCCGCACCGCAGCTGACGGCGTGACGCGCGCCCGCGCACACACTCACACCCGTCACCGCATCATCGTGCTCGTGCGCACTGAAGCGGTTCACCAGCAGACGCTCGTCCTCCGCCAGCTCCCATAATTCCACCGAACCTGCGGCACAAACACGCATTACCATTCAAACATCACATGATACATGTTCAAAAACTGATAAAACCTTGGAAGATGTTCAAAAACATTAATAGCATGATTTATTTGTCAAAGAACACAATATTACTGTAGTAGAAAACACTATTATTGTTGAACATCTGCAAAAAAAACATGGTACAAGTCCAAAAACTAAGATAAAACCCCAGTATATATAAAAATGAACTTAATACTATAATAAAAAAAATAGATATTAATGTGGTAAATGTCAATAAGCACAATGTTACTATGGTAGATCTCTAAAAATGAAATATTATTGTTGAGCGTGTCCAAAAATACATGGTATTACCATGGTACAAGTCCAAAAACTAAGATAAAACCCCAGTATTTGCTCAAAAACATATTAATACCATGGTAAAAGTCTGATAAACATAGTATTTCCAATGTTACATTTTAGAAAAGCACAATATTACTATGGTAGATCTCTAAAAATTAAATATTGTTGAACATGTTCAAAAAAAAAAAAAAAAGGGTATGGTATTACCATAGTATAAGTCCAAAAACTAAGATAAAACCGCAGTATATACCCAAAAACATATTAATACCATGGTAAAAGTCTGATAAACATAGTAACAGCATGATTTCTTCATCAAAGAGCACAATGTTACTATGGTAGATCTCTAAAACTGAAATATTATTGTTGAACATGTTCAAAAATACATGGTATTACCAGGGTACAAGTCCAAAAACTAAGATAAAACCCCAGTAAATGCCCAAAAACATATTAACACCATGGTAAAAGTCTGATACGTAGTATTATTATTATTACCATGGTATATGTCAAAAAGCACAATATTAATATAGTAGATTTCTAAAAATGAAATATTATTGTTGAGCATGTCCAAAAATACACGGTATTACCATGGTACAAGTTCAAAAACTAAGATAAAACCCCAGTATATGCCCAAAAAAACATATTAATACCATGGTAAAAATCAGATAACCATAGTATTACCAAGGTACATGTCAAAAAGCACAATATTACTATGGTAGATCTCTAAAAAATGAAATATTATTGTTTAACATGTCCAAAAATACATGGTATTACCATGGTACACAAAAACTAAGATAAAACCCCAGTACATGTCCAAAAACATATTAATACCATGGTAAAATCTGATAAACATAGTATTATTACCATGGTATATGCCATAAAGCACAATGTTACTATGGTAGATCTCTAAAAATTAAATAATATTGATGAGCGTGTCCAAAAATACATGGTATTACCATGGTACAAGTTCAAAAACTAAGATAAAACCCCAGTATATGCCCAAAAACATATTAATACCATGGTAAAATCTGATAAACATAGTATTTCCGAAGGTACATTTCAAAAAAGCACAATATTACTATGGTTGAGCTCAAAAACAACACAATATTATTATACATGGAGCCATTCCAATAGGGTCCATCTCCATAAAACATGGTATTACCATAGTACAAGTCAAAAAACTAAGATAAAACCCCAGTATATGTCCAAAAACATATTAATACCATGGTAAAATCTGATAAACATAGTATTTCCAAAGGTACATTTCAAAAAAGCACAATATTACTATGGTTGAGCTCAAAAACAACACGATATTATTATACATGGAGCCATTCCAATAGGGTCCATCTCCATAAAACATGGTATTACCATAGTACAAGTCAAAAAACTAAGATAAAACCCCAGTATATGTCCAAAAACATTAATACCATGGTAAAAGTCTGATAAATATAGTATTATTACCATGGTACATGTCAAAAAGCACAATATTGCTACGGTTGAGCTCAAAAACAACACAATATTATTATAAATGGAGCCATTCCAATAGGGTCCATCTTCAAAAAACATGATATTACCATGGTACCATATTTTAAAAAGTCAGAACCATATAAATACTGTTTGTACCATGGTATTACCAACTGATAGCATCGCTGTACCACCCGCTACACGTCCATAAACACAGTAATACCGTGATCAAGTGTGTTTTACCCGCGTCTGACGCCAGGAGCAGCGCGCGCTCCGAGATCCATCTCGCGTCCGTGACTCCAGCTTCAGTCTGAACGCCCGCCTTACAGAAGCCCTCGCTGGGGGCCAGTTTGGGGTCACTGTACACCCACACGGAGCCCTGCCAGCTGCGACCCGACAGACTGGACGCGCCCAGCAGCAGCGCGCCGTCTGACACACAACAACAACAACAACATCAGTAAATATACGACTGAGAAATAATCACATGACCTGCAACGTGCATGAGCAGAAGCAAAATAATTAATAATAATAAATATATCCAAAATAAATATACAATACACACTAAATATACATTATTGATAAATTTAAATATATTTGCAGTGTAATTAAATATACTTGAGACATTTGTTGCAGCAAAATAAAATAAGCGCCGTTGCAGTTCAGTAATAATAAAAGTAATTAAGAATAAATTGATATATTTACATTATATTGTTCTATTTATATTCCTATATTGAAAGCATTTCATGCACATGGGTTATTTCGTGAGAGACGATGGTTTTTCATCTGACCTGTTCTGTAATCGACCGCGTCCAGGTGTCTCTCCATACACGCCGGAGCGTTTACCGGAATATTCCAGCGGTTCTCTTTAATCATTATGATCTCTGGTTATTGTTAATATCACACTGAACTCCTGCGATCTCCCGCAATGAATGAAAACGACACGCGCGTGTGCAGCACTTCCGCTTCCACCGCCGGACACTTCAAAATAAAAGCTGAGAAACTGAAACAAACTTCAAAATAAGAGCCGCGAAAACAAATGAAATTCAAACCACTATGTGATATGTGGTATTAAAAATATACTATATACATTACTATATGTAGTTTTTTTTTATCTCATGTTTATTATTAAAAAATACGAAACATAAAATATCAAATGTTTTCTACTCTCATCTTTCTCCTCTAGATGTCGCGCTAGCGCCAGTTTTAACCTTTAAGACTCATCTTGATAGGGAAAAAATGAGATGTGAGGAAAATATGTCTTTCAGTGCTTTGTGTACATCCGAGAAACGTTACGTTCGCTCGCAAAACTTTTGCGTTTCTTCAAAAAACGTTTTGCGTTCACCGGAGAAACGTTGCGTTCGCTCACAAAACTTTTGAGAAAACTGATTTGAGGTGGGAGGAAAAACTATTTCAGTGCTTTTGCGAACAGAATACGCAATACTCTTTGAAATATAATTTTTCCTTAAACCTAATTTAGATGTATTTCTGTAGTTTTCATTTCACAACATATTAGACACTATGTCAATAATGAACTTTGTCTTAGGCTTATTACAAAATAAATCTATGATAAATGTGCTCATGGTTCATGTTCAAAGTCCCTCCTGGGTTTCAACACAACCTTTAAGTCAATAAAACATCATAAGCACTATGAAAATAGACTTTATTCAATTATAAAACACTGCAAGTCATTGTGCATCTCTAAATACAAAACATTCCAGAGGTGTTTAAGTCCACAGTTTGTATGTTATGTAATCACAGACGCTCAGAAACGTCTATTCGATGGACCAGACCCACTCAGACCTGGTCTTTGGTGATCATTCCTCCTGCAGGACGGTCTTTAGGAGGCGTGTATCCGATTAGCAGAGCTTCTGAGCGTGACTTCAGAGAGTTTGAGTTTGTCCTGTCGGGTCATCAGAGAGCTCAGCTCCAGATCGTCGGAGGTGAAGGTTTGAAAAATCAGATCCAGCAGCCATAAAACTGATCCCAGGACAGCCAGGACTGACCCCACCAGATAGACCTTCAGCAAACCACGGCTCGGCTTCTGGCTGAACATCTCTCTGATGAAAGGAACAAGTTCCCTCATAGTCTCCATGATGTCCAGATCCGATCTGTTCAGAGAACACAGTTCAGTTCTTCATCAGAGCACATGAAACATCTGCTGATCAATATGAGTGTTTGCTCACCTGCTGAAGTCTCTGCGCTCGGCTGAATGAGACTGGAACTCTGTTATCCGTCCTTTATACAGCCGATCCAGACTGAGTCCGCCCACAGAGACGTGAGGAACATGATCAGCTGACCACACACACGTCCACACGGTCACTGTGTTTGGGACAAGACTGCTTTATCTGATTCAATGAGACCACTGGGTCACGTATTCAGCTCTATTCTATTCTATTCTAGTCTTGGTTGAGCAATATTAAAGAAGGAAAGGTAACATCCCATAATACCCTAGCAACCATCTATAATATCCTAGCACCTATCCATAAAATCCTAGAAACGCCCTGGCAACCACTCATAATACCCTAGAAACGCCCTGGCAACCACCCTGATCACTTAAGTTTAATGAGACCGCTGGGTCACATATTCTATTCTATTCTATTCTATATTATTTGCTTTAAAGAAGGGAAAGTAACATTCCATAATACTCTAGCAACTACCTATAATACCCTAGCACCTATCCATAATACCCTAGAAACGCCCTGGCAACCACCCAGAACACCTTAGTACCCACATAGAACACCTTAGCTACCACTTATCATACCCTAGAAACAAATGCCCTGGCAACCAACCAAAACACTTTAGTAACCACATAGAACACCCTAGCAACCACTCACAACCCCATAGCAACCACTCATAATACCCTAGAAACAAATGCCCTGGCAACCAACCAAAACACTTTAGTAACCACATAGAACACCCTAGCAACCACTCACAACCCCATAGCAACCACTCATAATACCCTAGAAACGCCCTGGCAACCACCCAGATCACTTTAGTTTAATGAGACCACTGGGTCACATATTCTATTCTATTCTATTCTATTCTAAGTAGAACAGCAATATTAAAGAACATAGAACACTCTAGCAACCACTCGCAACCCCCTAGCAACCACTCATAATACCCTAGAAATGCCCTGGCAACTACCCAGAACACTTTAGTAATCCATAAAACACCCTAGCAACTCCCTGGCAACCACCCTCAACACTCTAGCAACCACCTATAATACCCCAGCAATGCCCTGGCAAACACCCAGAACACTTTAGTAATTGCATAAAACACCCTAGCAACTCCCTGGAAACCATCTATTATACCCCAGCAATCCCCTGGCGAACACCCATAACACTTTAGTAACCACAGGACATCCAAGTAACCAATCACAACACTCTAGCAACACCCTGGCAACCACCCAGAACAACCTAGTAACATCCCTGCAACTACCAGAACAACCTAGCAACCACATAGAACACCCTAGCAACCACCCACAATACTTTGCAATGCCCTATCGATCACCTAAAACATCCTTGGAACCACCCATAATACTGTAGCAACCGCACCAAATACCCTAGAAATGCCTTGGAAACCACACACAATACCCTAGCAACACCTGCCAACCACCCAAAACACCCTAGCAACCACATAGCAACATATTAAGAAGCACTCAGAACAACATAGCAATGCCCGGCAACCACCCTGAACACTAGCCTGTCCAATCACAATTCAGAGTCTGATCGATCCACATGTTATTGTGTGCTTGCCGTTTGTTTTTCTCAAACTGGTGAGAAACGATAGTCTTAATGAGCATGTGTGGTGTGATTATGAGTTCAGATGTTCAGAATAGAGCTTCTGTCTGAACTCATGAATATTATGGTGACGCTCGGAGCATGTGAGTGTGAGTGGCTGGAAATTCCAGAGTGAATGGCAACATTAATCGGATTAGATCCAGAAGAAGAGGAAAACAAGCTGTTCTAGTGATTCTGAGGCGGGAGTTTCCTGCCTTTCACTGCAGACTGGATATCTGTATTCAAGTCAGTAGTGTTATTGTGATTGGTTACAGAATTATCTATTACATGCCCAGCTAATCCAAACCCATGAATCTGGTAAAAATAAACCCGATTAGAGATATATTGCATAAATCATTTCGTTGAGCTGCTGTGATGTTTCAGACGTGTGTGAACACGCAGCACTTTAGGAGCAGAAGAGCAGAAGGTCTGAATGTCCTGCCACACAACACACATTCAGAACATACCACAGGAACATCAACACACACACGTTTGCTTTACTATCCTTGTGGGGACTCTCATAGACATAATGGTTTTCATACGGTACAAAATGTATATTCTCTCCATGTATAATATCCCCTCAGACAGAGGCCCCCAATTTGTAGCCAGAGTATGGAAATCCTCCTAGGTGTGACCGCTATCTCTTTTCCACCAGCATGAACCGGGTGCTAGTTCAGAGCTAGTGCTATTGCCGGTTTGGAGTTGGTTCGACTGACGAGCCTTCTAAGAACTGGTTTGCCTTTCCACGGGCTAGAGAGCCAGCACAGAGCCAGGTCTTACGTCACTGTATATGTCTCATCTATCACAGCAACACTAGCACGACAGCGCCAAACACACCAAGCTTGTTCGAGATGCATCGGCTTCTCGCAGACTGATCGGCACATGACATCAAAGCACAGTGAGAGCGATCCAAAAGCATAAGGAGTCGTATGCTCTCCAAACGCTCTCGCGGTGCTTTGATGTCATACGCTGATTGGACTGCTCAGCGCCGATGCATCTCAAACAAGCCTTCCATCAACAATGGCGGACGTTGCGTTACTATTGATGCTCATGGCTTTGCGAACCTTCATTGGCATCCAAACACGGCGAATCCAACGCGTTCATGCAGCTCGCTGTAATTTGCATAGACGGAGGTTACAATTGAGCTGCTATTAGCTCGATTAGCTGCTATTTCAAAAATGGCGGTCACAAACAACAAGTTTCTTGTTGGTCACCGTAACCCCGTCCCCAGCCCCTGATGCAAGCAGTTCTTACTTCTAGACCAGCAATGTTTTGGTGCTACTTACGAACCACTTTTCCTGGTTCAGAGCTGGTACTTTGGGTGTCGAAAGACAAAGACCTGATTTGAAACTAGGCTCTGGCTCTGATCCAGCACTCAAACTGCCTTGGTGGAAAAGGGGTACGCGAGTCTCTCCTCTGGCTACCATCCACAGAGCAATGGGCGAAGGGAACGCAAGATTCAGGGAATCGGCCGTTTTTCTTCCATGGCCACCAGAACTCCTGGAACCGTTGCCTTGCCAGGGCAGAATGCGCACAGAACTACCTCCGCCAACCAGCTACTGGTCTCACACCATTCCAGTGCATACTCGGCTTCTGGGGAACCATCGGATGTTCCATCGGTCACCCACGAGCGAGAGGATCTGGGACGCCGCTCACCAACACCTTCAGTTGGCAGTGCGCCATCAACAGAGCCATGCTGATGCTCGGAGGACCACCTTTCCCACCTACCAGCCCAGGCAGAAAGTGACATTAGACTGCGCCTGCCTAGCCAACAGCTAACTTACTTATTTACTGCCCTTTATGCCACTGGCATGTAGGGCAGCAACAAAAGTCCTCCACTCCTGTCTGTTCAGGGCCAGCTTCTGGAAGGTGTCCCAAGTGTGGTTCAGGCTCTTCAACTCTCTTTCCACTGTCCGTCGCCAGGTGTTCTTTGATCTGTCTCTCTTGCGTTTGCCTTCTGGTGTCCAGTGAAGGGCTGTGTAGGAGGTATTTGCTGTTTCTCTCTCAGGTGTCCAATCCACCTTGATCTTTTTCTCATAATGATGGTCTCAATGTTGTCTTGATCACACTGAGCAAGTAGCTGCTCATTTGAGATGACGTTTGGCCAGAAAATTCTCAGGATTCTCCTCAAGTTTTAATGTGGAGAACAGAAAGCTTATTCAGGTCACTGTCTGTCAGCTAAGTCAGCGATTTATTGGCGCCTTCCTCAAAGTCCGTCAAATTAATATACCCTTTGCACTACTGGATTCAGCCTACCTTCTATTTTTCAAGTCTTATCACCCTCCTGTTTCAGATCTCCCCACAGAGCCTGGTCCTGCTGCTGCTGATATTGGATGATGGAACAGTATATTCGGTGAAGGAGATCCTGGGTGGCCGCTTGGAATACCTGCTCGACTGGGAGGGCTACGGGCCAGAGGAGAGGTCTTGGGTCCTCAGGAAGGACATCTTGGATCCTACCCTTCTCTCAGTATTCCACACCTCACATACACAATGTCCAGCACTTCGCAGTCGAGGCCGGCCTTCATCGACGTCAGGGTCCTTGGCCCTCAGGAACTCTTTACCTGCGATCCAGCGAATCATCTTCTCCTGAGGCTTCCCCTTTGTCTCCTGTAAGCCTGTTAAAATACTCACCTTTCCCCAGCTCCTGGAATCCACTGATCCCTCTTCTGCGAAGTGTGTCCATCCTATTAATCATCTCTTAAACTTCCTGGTAAAAAAGAAAAACTGTTTATTACCTGTCATCATTTACAACATCTCCATTACTGTATTACTTCATAGTGTCATCTTCATTCTGTGCAATAAATCACCTGTCTGGTTCACAAATCTCTGTCTCCAAGTCTGGTTTCCCGTTACAATATGTGAGTTTATAAATATTTATGAATGTCTATATGTGTGTTGCTTTGTGTGTAAATATAATAAAACACACATGTACAACCCCCCCCAATCTGATTGTCATGGAGATCTGGCAGCGGTGTTCAGGTGTGGCACCTCCGTCTGCGTGTGTTGAGTCACCGTCTCACCTCAGACGGGACACACCCGACACACAGAGCTGAAATCAGTGCCTGCAGGCGGAGAGTTTTGCAACACACACACACACACGTAACTCTTCATCACACACACTTACTGTTCAGCAAACACAGGAAACGCCAGACTCTTTGTTTACGATTTTAGATCTCATTTAGTGACTGTATAAATCTGAACATCACACTTACTTTAATCAACACAGAACCTCTCAAGCTCATCTCAAACTGCTGGTTAGTGCCCTGAACCACCACAGGACATGAATATAGTGTTTATCAGTCTGTGTCCATCTCATGTATCATAATAATGAATCATGATTAAATTCCATCTCTGTTACTGTGAGGATGTGAGTGTGTGTGTGTGTGTGTGCATGTTGATTCATGTTATGAAGGGTGTGACGCTGTGAGGAAGGGTATAACACACACAGGTGAGCAGCTCCTGAAATAAAAGCTGAACACAAGCGGCACATGCTGCATTTGAGCACTTCACACATAGAGAACAATAACTTTAACACACAAACCGGTGAGTTCTTCATTTTAACATGGTAAATTAACCATGATTTTAAGTGTGTTCGAAAGAAAGTTCAGCTAAAGTTGTGTTTTATCCGTTTAGATCGATATATTGTCTGGATGAAGACGTGGATTTTTCTTTCATTAGCAGGTTTGTTGTGATCAAGTTTTTAATCATGATGGTTTTGAGCATGTATTATATTAATATCATGTTTTTTGGACATGTATTATAGTAAATCAATGATATTCTTCATTTATTATGTAAATGCCATGATGTATGAATATGCTAATAATTCAGCACAATGGCATATGTCAGTTTTACCATGATTTTTCCATGGTAAAGTGTAGTTTTAAGCGCTCAGTAACACATGTTGTGCTGGTCTCCAGCTCTGTCTGCGGTGTGTTCGACGCAGCAGGACTGCGGCCGCGGCGCGTGTTACCCGGCGATGGGTGACCTGCTGCTGGGCCGAGAGCAGAACCTGCGCGCCTCCTCCACATGCGGTCTGATGGGGTCTGAGGTGGTCTGCACTCCACACGGACAGGTGAGATGCTGGAAAACACAAGGTTCTTTCAGTTAGAGGCATATCTTGGGTTTGGTTTGGTTCTGCTATTGTTGAGTGCCAAGGAACCACACCCAGAGGAACATGTTCAGATGAGATCTTTGTGATGGTTCATTAGAGCATCAGGTGTTTCTCTTTAACCTGCCAACTGTAAATAATCGCCCCCCTTTTTGAGTATAGATCTGAATTTAAATGGTTGTGGTTCATGAAAGCTTTGGAATACAGATCTAAGGTTTGTTCTTTTCCTTTTTTTAAAGAGACATTCAGCAGATTATTGCTGAGAAAGAACACCAAAAAATGAAAGTGTAAAAAGGTTATATTAGTCTAAGTTTACTGTAAAACAAATGTACTGAACTAAATGTACTGATATATATATATATATCATTTAATATTTATTTACATTACAGTAATGAGAATTTAAGAGGTAAATGTGTTTAATTGTCATGAAAATAATATCATAACACACACAAAAAAAATCTTAATGGTCCTGAAAAGAGGGTTCATTATCTTATATTTCGTCTTTTTTTCTTATGATTTTAGGGTGAAATATAACTCGAGAGTATTCACTCATTTCTGGTTTTCATGCTTCGCTAGCAGCAGTTTTTGAGGCTGATTCATTTCGAGTTGAACATGTTTATTCAGGTTATTGCTGATAGTTTGTAAAATTAAATCTTCACACAGGCATTCTGCTCTCATTAAGACATGATGAGACGTAATAATTAAACTCAGAATTATCAGCCTGAGGCGACGCTCATCATACAGAGAAATTACGTTTTACGCTTCATTTTCATGATAATTAAACATATTTTAGCTCTATGATCTGATTGTATGGCTCATTTATGCCTGTGTTTATTTGAGGGGAAACATATGAGACAAAGTTGATACTCAAATGTATGGATGTATTTTTCCCAACATAAGGGGGAAAAAATCATAATTAAGACAAAAAATTGAAATTCTGACTTAAAAGTCATAAATATTACAGCTTTTTAACTGATTTTATAATCTCATACTTATGACTTAGTCATAATTTTAAGTTTAAAGAAAACTATAAGTCATATTATTATCACTAGTCATGACTTAGTATGTCACAATTCTGACTTTATCTCATAATTTCTACTTCAAATGTCATTATTATGATAAAAAGTTAAAATTATAACATACCAAGTCATAATTATAAGATGAAAAGTTGAAAATATGGCTTAAAAATTCGTAATTATGGCATAAAAAGTTGAAATCAAAATAATTAATACTACATTGAAATTATAACAAAGTCATTATTACAGCATAAAAAGTCGAAATTTAAATAATTACATACTAATGAAATTATAACTTCAAAAGTCAATTATGACATTCAAAAATCGAAATTCTGACTTAAAAGTCATAATTATGACAGTCTTTTTAATGTCATAATTGTTATTATTAATCTAAGTGATAATTTCGACTTTTAATGTCATAATTATGACATAAAAGTCAAAATTATGCCATATTTATTACATAAAATATTTTGACTTTGTATGTCATATTGTTTGTCATTTCTACTTTCAATGTCATAATAATGACATAAAATTCAAAATTATTACTTAGTATGCCCACAAAAGACTTTTTATGTCATTAAGATGATTTACCAACTTTTTTTCTTATGTGGCGAAAATGGCCTCCATATAAATGAGACATATCTGAGAACTCTTTTAAATCTTATAAGTAACACAGAGTCACAGAGTCCAAGTCAAATGTCTAAACCGAGCTGTCTGTGTCTCAGTGGAAGATGAAATGTTGTCCATGTGACTCACGGAACCCCGCGGCGTATAACGCTCACAGGATCCAGAACGTGATCTCCAGCGCCGGACCCAACCGATGGTGGCAGTCCAAGAAAGGTAGGACATCAAAAACGCTGATAAAAACAACATTCTGTTAGCCATGTTTACCTGAATATCACTTTATATATGTCAGGTATTTGTACGTGCACGTTTGGCTGACGTATGTAGGCTATTTAAAGGACGTCAAAACGAAAAGTAGGCTACATATACTAAATAGCCTAGTTTTAATTCTGCACAATGAATATTTCAACAGCATTTTCTGTAACTAAAAAGTTAAATTACTTTTCAGTCAGCGCGTATTTTAACTTACCACACGCCAACGGACGACACGCTCGCCTGAGGAAGTAACCATAACAACAGCAAACCGCGGGAAACCCTTACCTTTAGGATCAATATCGACGAAACATCACGACATCACTGACGTCATACACTTAATTATTGATTTATATACATTGATTTATAATTACACCATAGAACTGGAGTTTAAAAGTCACTTAAGATGAAGTTCATCCTGGGCGAAACAAAACCAATTTATGTTACGAAAAAATAGCTTTTATTGCTCTAAATCTCACATTCATAGTAAATTTAATCATCAAACCCCACTTTTTATTGATAAAATACAAATAATATATATATATATAATGTTTTATACAAAATACATAAATAAATAAATAAATGTATATATATATGCTTTTTGCTTCTAGTTATATGTACTGTGTTAAGTCTGTACATTTGCATTTGTTCTTTTTTAATATAAAAAACGGCAAAAGTAATATTTAAAATATATATATATATATATATTTAAATTAGATTTTATTTAACTTTGAAAATTATCAAATTTGTTCAATTAATGCCAAAGCAAATGTACTTGCTTTCCTATTTACACTACCAAACTGTAGTAGTTTGTAGCCTACTTTTAATTAATTTTAATTAAATACTTGTTTGTAATTCATAAAATGTAAACAATTTCAAGATTACGCAATACAGTTTGATGGAAATTTGCAAGGAAAATCACTCCATCATTTAAAGGTTTTCCAGTGTTAATGTGATTGTGTGTGTTTATTCCAGATGTGAGTCCCGTGACGCTGCAGCTGGATTTAAATGGAATGTATCACCTGGAATCTGTCTTACTGTCTTTTAAGGTATCTGAAACGTCTCATTGTCTTTATTTTATGTGAAAGTGCTGCTATCTAACGGCTGGTTTTCTCGTCTGTAGGGCCCGAGGCCTGACGCGCTGATCATCGAGAGGTCGAGGGATTTCGGGCGCTCTTGGCAGCCCGTCCTGTACATGGCCACCGACTGTCCGTCCACCTTTCCTCAGGTGGGCACGTCGTTCCCTCGCAGCCTCCAGGACACTTACTGCTACGCGCTGCCGTCCACCGCCGATGAGCCCTACAGGGACCAGAAGGTATGAAAATCATCATAAATATGACATAAAAAGTCAAAATTATTACATACTTAGTCATATTTATGAGATGAAAAGTCAAAATTATGACTTAAAAAGAAAATCATGTTAGAAATTTCAAACAATGACAAAGTTAAAATTATGACAAAAAAAAGTCAAAATTATGAGCAAAAAATCAAAACTATGACATTCTAATTCATAATGGTAACAAAAAGTGGAAATCATGACATTCTAAAATATGTCAAAAAGTTTAAGTTTTGACATAAAAAGTCAAAATTATGACAAAAAGTCAAACTTGTGGCATAAAAGTCATAATTATAACAAGTCCAAATTAAGACAAAAGATGAAATTATGACAAAAAGTCGAAATTATGACATACTGTCATAATTATGAGATGTAAAGTCAAAATTATATCTTAAAAAGTTATAATTACGACATAAATATTCAAAATTATGACATAAAAAGTCAAAATTATGACATACTAAGTCATGAGAAGAAAAGTTGAAATTATTACATACTTAGGTATAATTATGAGAGAAAAAGAAAATTATGACAAAAAGTCAAAACTATGACATACTAATTCAAAATGATAACAAAATGTTAAAATTGTGACATTCATAAATCATAAATATGTCATGAATATGTCAAAAAGTTTAAGTTTTGACATAAAAAGTTAAAATTATGACAAAAAAAAAATGACAAAAAGTCGAAACTATGACATACTAATTCATAATGATAAGAAAAAATTGAAATTATGACATTCTAAGTCATAAATATGTCAAAAAGTTTAAGTTTTGACATAAAAAGTCATAATTATGACAAAAAGTTGAAATTATGAAATAAAAAGTCAGTTATGACAAAAAGTCAAAATTATGACATACCAATTCATAATGACATAAATTGAAATTATGACAAAAAGTCGAAATTATGACATACTGTCATAATTATGAGATGTAAAGTCAAAATTATATCTTAAAAAGTTATAATTACGACATAAATATTCAAAATTATGACATAAAAAGTCAAAATTATGACATACTAAGAAAAGAAGAAAAGAAAAGTCGAAATTATTACATACTTAGGTATAATTATGAGAGAAAAAGAAAATTATGACAAAAAGTCAAAACTATGACATACTAATTCATAATGATAACAAAAAATTGAAATCATGACATTCTAAGTCATAAATATGTCAAAAAGTTTAAGTTTTGACATAAAAAGTCATAATTATGACAAAAAGTCAAAATTATGACATACCAATTCATAATGACATAAGTTGAAATTATGACATAAAAAGTCATAATTATTAAAGTCATCGAAATTATGACTCATTATTATAACTTTTTATTTCATAATTTTGACTTATGTCATAATTATAACTTTTTATATTATAGTTATGATTTACCAAAGCATGATTTTGTGTTGTTAATAAACTGGCCTCCATCTTCTCCTCAGGTTCACTTTTATCCTCTCCGTCAGTTCACAAACATTGATCTACCGAACGAACACAAGATTGAAGGTGAGATGTTTTGACTTTATGAGATTGACTGATTATTATCTACTCGATCGGATGATTGACGGCTGGTTTGACCCTCAGTGGCGTCCGGGTTCACGGCTCTGCGGGTCAATCTGACCCAGTTGGGTTCGGTGCCCAGTATGCCGGGCCGCAGTCTGAGTCAGTTTTACGCCCTGCGCGAGATGAGGGTCATCGGCTCCTGCTTCTGCCACGGACACGCCGACCGCTGCCTCCATGACACCAGCAACAGCCGCCTGCCCAACACACAGGTCAAACACACATACACACACACACACACACACACACACTGTAAAGCTCACACAGCTCATGCGTGTGTGTTTGTGTTCTGCAGGTGGGAAGCGTGTGTGAATGTCAGCACAACACGGCCGGTGTGAACTGTGAGCGATGTGACGACTTCCATAACGACCTTCCCTGGAGACCAGCGGAGAGCGGAAACACACACACCTGCAAACGTACGTCTGCACACACAGACACTGAATAAATATACACTGCACAAAGAAAGAGAGAAAGAAATCACAGCTGAAATCACTTCAAAGAAAGGGCAGAAGTATTATGCTGGTGTGTGGTGTGTTTTGTGCAGGTTGTGACTGTAATAATCACGCCGATCGCTGTCACTTTGACCTGGCGCGGTACGAGGCGACGGGCCGCCGCAGTGGAGGAGTGTGTGACGGCTGTTCACATCACACCACAGGACCCAACTGTGAGCGCTGCGTCCAAAACTACTACCCAAACCCTCTGAGCGACATGAGGAGCCCCGACGCCTGCCTGCGTGAGGATACACTCTCTCACATACACACTCACACACACACACACTACACATGAGGATGATGATGCTGATGATGAAGGTCTGTCCTCAGGCTGTCTGTGTGACCCCGCGGGCTCTGAGAACGGCGGTCAGTGTGACAGGATGGGAGTGTGTGTGTGTAAAGCTAACGTGGAGGGCGAACGCTGCGACCGCTGTAAAGACGGATACTACAACCTCAACGCCAACAACCCTCTCGGCTGCTCCAGTGAGTCGCACCACTCAACACATATTCAATAATCCATATAGAAACACAAGGATCGATTCATATTACATTCACACAAAAATAATTAATACATATTAAATTAGCAATAAATAAATATGAAATTATATTGAACAAAATAAAATGAAAAAATGAAATGAAATGTTGTTTAATGATCTGCCCGTGTGTGTGTGTGTTCAGAGTGCTCCTGTTCTGTCGGGTCGGTCAGCAGTGTGTGTAACCAGCTGACGGGTCAGTGTGTGTGTCGCCCTAACGTGGAGGGTTTAGCGTGTGACCGCTGTGCTGCGGGTTACTGGAACCCGTCGTCGCCCAACGGCTGTCAACCATGTGACTGTGACCCCATCAACGCCCGCAGCGCCACCTGTGACCAGGTACGTACAGTCACACACATCATCACACACACACTTACACACAGGAGGTTCTTACGTGTGTTTCCTTGTGGTTTAGCGCACGGGTCAGTGTCCGTGTCGTCCTGGCATCGGGGGCCGGACTTGCAGCGGTTGCCCTGACAACACATACGGAAATCCACTGATTGGCTGCAGACGTGAGTGTTTCCTGCCGACACGAACACGACATTCATTCCTTTCACACGTCAACAGCTCACTATATAGTTAGCTAGCTAGTTACTTAGTAAGTAAGTTAGTTAGATAATTAGTTAGTAAGTTAGCTGGGTAGTAAATTAGTTAGTTAGTAAGTTAATAAATTAGTAAGTTACCAAGTTAATTTGAAAGTTAGTAAGTTAATAAATTAGTTACTTAGTAAGTTAATTAGATAGTAAGCTAGTTAGTAAGTTAGTTAGTACGTTAGTTAATTAGTAAGTTAGTTAGATTGCTAGTTAATAAGTTAATAAATTAGTTAGTAAGTTAGCAAGTTAATTAGTAAGTTAGTTTGTAAGTCAGTTAGCTAGTTAATAAGTTAATTAGATAGTAAGATAGTAAGTTAGATAGACAAGTTAGTAAGTTAGTAAATTGTTAGAAAGTTAGCAAGTTAATTAGTAAGTTAGTTAGATTTCTAGTTAATAAGTTAGCTAGATAGTAAGTTAGTTAGCAAGTTAGCTAGTAAGTTAGTAAGTTAGCTAGTTAATTAGTAAATTAGTATGTTAGCTAGATAGTAAGTTAGATAGTTAGAAAGTAAGTTAGCTAGTAAGTTAGTATGTTAGCTAGATAGTAAGTTAGTACATATTAGTCAGTAAGGTTATTAGTAAGTTAGTAAATTAGTAAGTTAGTAAATTAGTAAGTTAGATTGTAAGTTAGTAAATTAGATAGTAAGTTAGTTAGTTAGTAAGTACATTAGTTAGTAAGTTAGTTAGTAAGTTAGTAAGTTATTTAGTTAGTAAATTAGTAAGTTAGTAAATTGGTACGTAAGTTAGTTAGTTAGTTGGAATTGGAAATTAGTTTTTGGCTACAGACATCAACAACCTAGAGAATACAAAATACATTTAATTTAATTGAACATTTTAGCATTTAATATATGTTTTAATATGCAATTTAATGGTAGTTTATTTAATATTTATTAATTTAGCTCAAATTAATATTTATTTAATTTAATTTAACAAATAATTTGTATTGATGTAATGTAATTCAATTTGATATGTATTATTTTTTAGAGTTTATATGTGAAATATAACTATCATTTATTTAATATTATATTAATATTATAATATGATTATGTTACACTAAATTTAATATGTACTTAATATGTATTAATTAAAATTTTATTCATGTAATGTGATCCAATTTAATATTAATATTTATCTGTATTTTTTTTTTTTAATATGTGTTTATTTAATGTATTCGTTGTGTTTAATACAATGTAACACTGAAATTTTTGGTTTGTGTGTCAGCGTGTGTCTGCGAGCGTTCGGGCACCGTGTCGGGTGGCTGCGATAAACGCAC
Source organism: Mylopharyngodon piceus (assembly GCA_039654765.1). Classification (NCBI taxonomy): domain Eukaryota; kingdom Metazoa; phylum Chordata; class Actinopteri; order Cypriniformes; family Xenocyprididae; genus Mylopharyngodon; species Mylopharyngodon piceus. The sequence continues at coordinate 47,939,869 of CM077438.1, forward strand.
AGGTGCGTGCCTCTGTAAAGCAGGCATTACCGGCGCCCGCTGTGACGTCTGCGCCCGCGGGCACTGCGCCAGTTTCCCAGAATGCCCGGCATGCCCGTCCTGCTTCTTCAGCATGAACACCCGCCTGCAGGAGCTCACGCTCGGCCTGGAGCGTCTCACCAACACCCTGCTGTCCTCCAGCGGCCGGCCGACGTCCAGCGACATGAGCCGCAGGATCCAGGCACTCCGGGACTCACTCATACTGATCCAGGAGTCTGTGTCCGTCCCGCCGCAATCCAGCCGCGCACTGACCCAAGCCCTGCAGAGACTCGACGCACTCCGGTACACACACACACACACGCTCTTTTTGTGGGATATAAAGGTACAATAAAAAAAATCAACAGGTGGTGTAAATGGGCATCTATAAATGACGACAGAGTTTGACATTGTTTTCAAACTGAAGCTCCATCAGAGTTCATTTAAACATGAAGTCATCCTAACATCCCGCCGCTCTTTCCAGGTCTCAGATGAACGGCTTGAGTGACAATCTGCCGTCGCAGCCGCAGGACCGAGAGCTGGAGCGAAGTCTGGATGAGCTGCAGGCGCTCCTGTCATCCCTGCGTCTGGACTACTTCACCCGGAGAGACACCTTCACCAATGGCGCCGGATCCACCAATTCCAGTGCGTATCCAGTGCTCCGTCTATAGCGTCTGATTCTTTAGCTTGATCGCTAATGTAAACCCTCTCGCTCTCAGGTGCCTTCTATGCCATTCAGAAGTCGTATGAGACATCGACCGATGCCGTCAAGCGAGCCAACACCACCATAGACTCCCTGAAGAAGTCTGAGGGCATGAGAGAAAACGCCCTGAGCGACCTGAACGCCGTGCAGCCAGGAAACACTAAAGACCTGCAGAAGCTGAAGAAGGATATGGCGACGCGGCCCAATCTGACGCCCATCGCCACCAAGGTGAGATATTCGCTGACGGAAAGAGTTTGTTTATAGCTGAACGGGTCAGTAAAGGTGTATTTGACAGGTGTGCGGTGGTGATCGCGTGGAGCCCTGCACTCCGGAGAGCTGCAGAGGCGACCTGTGTCCTCCTGACGGAGCGCCCCCGTGTGGAGCGGAGGAAGCCTGCACAGGAGCACTGCCAAATGCTAACAAGGCCTTTCAGGACGCCGACGAGGTCAAGGCCAAACTACAGGAGCTCAACGACAAAATCACACTAGCAGCAGCGCAGGTACCAACACACAACACACTTTCACTATGACCGCACAAGACCAGCTAGCAAGACTAATAAGTCTAGTCTGTTTTGAATTTACATTGACTTACATTGATATTGATTCTCTGAAATACAGATACAGGAAGCTGAAGATTCGACCAATAAGGTACGACTGTCCACTGACGAGCTGGCCAATCAGATCAAGCAGGTGCGAGCCGACGTGGACGGAGACCTGAGGGACACCAAAGACTTCATCAACACACTGAGGGACTTCCTGTCAGGTCAGTAACACACTCACGTGTCACTGCTTTAACTTTATTTTGACATGCTGCACACTGCGAAGTATATACTATGAATTTATTCATAAATTAGTATGTGAAGCAGAAAAGGAGCATGTACATACTGTGTATAGTATGCATACTGCAGTCAGGCAGTAGTATGTAGTGCGGCGTTGAGCAGCTGCAGTACAGCGCTGTAGTTTGCAGTGTGCAGTTCAGCACTGTAGTGTAGCGTTGTAAAGTGCTGTAGTATGTAGTGTGCAGTGCAGCGCTGTAATATGTAGAGTGGCGTTGTAAAGCACTGTTGTATGTAGTGTTCGGTAAAGTGCAGTAGTGTGTAGTGTGCAGTACAGCACTGTAGTATGTAGCGTTCAGTGCAGCGCTGTTGTATGTAGTGTGGCGTTGTAAAGTGCAGTAGTATGTAGTGTGCAGTAAAGCGCTGTAGTATGTAGTAGTCAGTAAAGTGCTGTTGTATGTAGTGTGCAGTAAAGCACTGTAGTATGTAGTGTGCTGTAAAGCGCTGTAGTATATAGTATGTAGTGTGGTGTTGTAAAGCGCTGTAGTATGTAGTGTGGTGTTGTAAAGCGCTGTAGTATGTAGTGTGTTGTTGTAAAGCGCTGTAGTATGTAGTGTGTTGTGAAGCGCTGTAGTATGTAGTATGTAGTGTGGTGTTGTAAAGCGCTGTAGTATGTAGTGTGGTGTTGTAAAGCGCTGTAGTATGTAGTATGTAGTGTGGTGTTGTAAAGCGCTGTAGTATGTAGTGTGGTGTTGTAAAGCGCTGTAGTATGTAGTATGTAGTGTGGTGTTGTAAAGCGCTGTAGTATGTAGTATGTAGTGTGGTGTTGTAAAGCGCTGTAGTATGTAGTGTGGTGTTGTAAAGCGCTGTAGTATGTAGTGTGGTGTTGTAAAGCGCTGTAGTATGTAGTGTGTTGTAAAGCGCTGTAGTATATAGTATGTAGTGTGGTGTTGTAAAGCGCTGTAGTATGTAGTGTGGTGTTGTAAAGCGCTGTAGTATATAGTGTGTTGTTGTAAAGCGCTGTAGTATGTAGTGTGTTGTGAAGCGCTGTAGTATGTAGTGTGTTGTAAAGATCTGTGTTTCTCACCCTCTCAGAGCCTCACTCAGACCCGGATCAGGTCCAGCGGGTGTGCGAGGCGGTTCTGGAGGCGCGGTTCCCCCTGACCATGGAGCAGCTGAAGCAGAAGCTGAAGGAGCTGCAGGATCTGACGTCCTCTCTGCCCGACAGCAGCAGCGTCCTGACGGCCAGCGGCCCACAGCTGGAGAACGCCAGACGCCTGCTGGACGCGGCCCGCGACACACGGTACACCAACAGCGTTTACAGCTTTTAGAACGTAGCTCTGAAGTTCATGCAGAATTCCTATTGATTATTTTGTTCAGAATTTTTTGTATTTGGCTGATGTGAAACTGTGATCTGCAGAGATGCTGCGTTTGGCATCCAGCAGGATGCCGAGAGCCTTCTGAACGCGATGGACGACAACGAGGCCATTTTAGATGACCTGGAGGACAAAATCCAGCAGAGCGTCGACATCGCTAACAACGTCAAGAAGGACGTCAAGCAGGTCAGTTCGATTCATGTGTGCGGAAACAACAGAAACGACATCAAAACTCAAATTAACATGGATTTATCACGTGTCTCTTTCAGATAGAGGACGCGCTGGTTCCCGCCGAGCAGGGGATTGTGGGTATCTCAGGGCTGCTGGATGAGATTCGCCCCCTGCTGGATGAGTTGAGGAATGACGTGACGACAGGAACAGCGCTAGCGAACAAAGCTCAAGATCAGGCAAATTCGGCTCAAGACGAGGCCGACCAGGCCGCACAGGTACCCAAACACACCCAACGCTCACCTGATCTAGTTAGTAATGGTTTGGTTAGTAAACCAACATGTGTTTGTAGGACCTGGAGACCTTAAAAGAAGAGTTAGAGAAGATGAAACAGGCCGCGGCGGAAAACACACAGGCAGGCGAAGACGGCGCCCGCCTACTAAAACTGCAGGAGGAGGCGGAGTCTCTGATGACGGACACCTCCGACATCATGAATGCTTTGAAAGGTAACGCCCACAAAGCATCCATCCCATAATGTCACGCTCATATGGTTTTTGAATGATTGTAAGACATTTGTGAGACATTTTAGAGTGATGATGCGAACAAATCATTGAATCAGAGTTATGAATCAGTAAATAGACTCAATTCACTGAATCTGCTCATTTGAATCAATGAGTTGATTCTGTAGCTTCAGTAAGTTGATTTGATTGCTTCAGTCAATCAAATGAATCAATTCCATGATTCGAACGAGTCAATTCACTGACTATTTGAATACATTAGGAATCTATCCACTGAATCAGAGTCAGTTGAATGAACTGAACTGACCAACTCAAACACTGGTCTTGCTATTGAAGGTTAAATTTTAAATGCATTTTATAATAAAATCAAAACATCCATCCCATTATGACAAGCACGCACACATTACCCATGGTAACCGCTCGTGTTGTTTGTGTCTCTCAGATAAAGAGGCGTCCATACGGCAGCAAGCGGCAGAGATTGAGAAGAACGGCGCGAAACTGACCGGACTGGACGCTCAGGTGGAGCTACTCAGAGACGACATTCGCAATAAAGTCACCAGACTGAACATATGTCAGGGCTGATGACGCACAAATAACACACAATAAACACATTAACACTGTCTCAGTGAGGATTGTGAGTGTGTTATATTTACAGTGGGATACTAGCATACTACACAGTGCACACTGTAGAATGCTTACTAAAATGAGTATGTTGTGATCAATAAAACTATTAACTCTTTCCCCGCCATTAGTGTTTTCACTGTTATACGGTAGGGGGCGCTATTACACATCTTCTGAAAGAGTACAGAATCTCCTGATCAAAACACAGCTGAAGAAGCAGCAGAAACAAGTGATAGAAGCATTGCTGACGCACATGTTGTAATCTTTGAGAAAAAACGTGATTTTCTCAGCTTCCTCCACATTCAAGTGTTGCATGAAGCTAGAATAAAATGTTTTTTCTTTTGACATTTTAAAATATCAATAATTTTGATATTTTTACAACATTAATATAAAATAATCTTCTAAAATTACAAAAAAAAACAGATTAATTCTCCAGGACATGGTGTTGGTGTGTAAACAGTTTTATTTTATGTTTTTTAATACAGACATACAGCAGCATATTTATGGATTTCAGCAGGGGTCTGTGATCATGACACACACTTAATAAGCCCCTAAACTGAGCTTTTAACAGATAAAATGCTCTTATAAGCACATATAAAACACAAACATAGAGATTATAACAGCGAGGATGAGTTTTAAATAAGAAAATAATATTTAAACAGAGTCCTTTAGTATTTCTGACAGTAAAAACACTCAAACACGCAGCCGTTCACAGGAGAACAGTGGCACATGTGATGCGTCCTTCCCATGATGCACCCTGATCAGCTCACCATGGGTGTAAATATGACTACTGTACATGAATATGCAGACAGTAGGTGAAATAATACGATAAACAGACCGTACGGTCTCGCGGCTCAATCCCTGAGAGGAATGGCGTTCCCAGCCTCCTCAAAATGACACGTTGTCTAGTCAGAGATGAAGGTTTGAGAAGCGGATGTGTGCGATTGGCACTCGTGTGACTCGGTCTGTGGGTACGACGTGTGACGCACAGATAAACACACAGGATCTGAGAGAGAGACAGAAGAAGAAGAGATGTCAAACACTTCCACGATCACCTGACAGTCAAAGAAGAGGCCTGAGTGGATACTCACTTCATTTGACTGACAGCTGTCATTCAGACGATTACATCACAGAGCAAACCCCGGTCTGCAGGGACTGGCCACGCCCATCTGTGCCATGAATCATTTTGTCTGATCTGAAACACACAGAAGAAACTCATGAGGGCTTGGATTTAATGAATTAGCCAATGCAATAAGCAAAAAAAAAATGTACAATTCTACTAAAAAGCATGTTGTATGTATATTTTAAAAGCAATAACCTGCAATATAGTTATAAACAGCAATATTTATCAACACTTGTTGCGTTGAACTATTTAAAAGCATGAGAGATGACACATGGAGACTTCAGGAGACATTTTAGAGTGATGATGCAAACGAATCACTGAATCAGAGCTGTGAATCAGTAAATAGACATATTTGGTTCACTGAATCTGCTCATTTGGATCAGTGAACCGATTCAATTGAGTCACTCAGTCGATTCAGTTATTCGAATGAGTCGATTCAGTGAAACAAATGAGTCGATTCACGTACAGTAGTTGAATTTATGAAACAACTATTTGAATCCGTTAGGAATCGATTCACTGAATCAGAGTTATGAATTGACTCATTGAAATTTCAGTTGAACAAATCGAGTGACCAACTTGAATAAAAACAAATTTGTGATTTGAACATGGAATAATTTTAAAACTAGACATGCTCTTTGGGAATTGTGATTTTTTTTTTTGGGGACCAAATTCAAAGGCAGCACTGCATGAATTCTTTATGAACGGTGCTGTCCCAGAATGCACTGCTCTGAGTTCAGTGAAAATGGCCCAGGATGGCGGACGGAGTGGGAAATGAATCACAAACAGTTATAAACAGCAATATGTATCAACACTTGTTGCATTAAACTATTTAAAAACATGAGAAATGCCACATGGAGACTTCAGGAGACATTTTAGAGTGATGATGCAAATGAATCACTGAATCAGAGCTGTGAATCAGTGAATAGACATATTTGGTTCACTGAATCAGGTAATTTGGATCAGTGAGCTGATTTAATTGAGTCACTGAGTTGATTCGGTGACTCGAATAAATCGATTCAGTGAATCAAATGAGTCGATTCACTTGGTTAAATTTAAGAAACAACTATTTGAATCCGTTAGGAATCGACTCACTGAATCAGAGTTGTGAATTGACTCATTGGAATTTAGGTTGAACACAGTGGACTGACCAACTTGAATAAAACATCCCATTTATGATTTGAAATAGACATGCTCTTTGGGAATTGTGATTTTTTTGGGAGGGATCAAATTAAAAAGCAGCACTGCATGAATTCTTTATGAACGGTGCTATCCCAGAATGCACTGCTCTGAGTTCAGTGAAAATGGCCCAGGATGGTGAATCACAAATGTATTAAAAGCTCTCTATTTTGCACATGATGCTGCCTGAGAAGGTAGCTGCAGATTTTAACATTACCTGTTGGCGGCGCACTCTGGCGCACACAGGTCAGACTCTGAGTGATACGCGTGTTGACCGGTCTCAGAGATGACCAGCGCGTGCATCGGCTCGCTGTTGCAGGCCTTGAGCGGGCCCCGCCCCCTGACATCAGCATGAGGAGACAGGCTCATGTGACTGCATGAGGGGTTCCCATTGGTGTCCAGCTCGTCGGGGGCCGGGTTGGGAGACGAGACGTCCAGCACCTCGATCAGCGGGGTCGGGCTCGTGGTCTTGGCCGGGGGCGCAGGGTCAGCGTGGGTGAGCTGCAGCCGTCGCATGTGACTGACCGCCACCGTCACATTGATGGCTCTCTGAAACACACACACACGGTCATACAGACTCTGAGTCATTTACACAGAGACGCAGAATGAGTGTATACATGATCCGCTCTCTCTCACCTTCCACTTGGATTTGGCAAAGTTCTTCTGCATCTGCTCACAGACGGACTGAATAATATTGTCATTGTGCGCCGTGTCTCCAATTATCCTGCACAAAGAGAACATTAATGCTTATTAACTAATGTTTATTCATGAATCAGTATATTTATTTATGAATCAGCGTATTTTTATGCATTAGTTTATTTATGAAAGTACTTCATAAACATTTGTCTGTTTATTCATGCATAAGTATGTTTATTCATGACACAGTATGTTTATTCATGAATCAGCATTGGTATTGAATTAGTATGCTTTTTATTTAATCAGGAATTTGTATATTTCTCTACGGCTCAGCAGGTTCAGTTTTTTAATGATTCAATATGTTAATTCATGTTCATCAGTCCACATATAAAACGTTTGCTGAGATTCTCAGAGGTTTGTCACGTTTCTCACCATGGATGAGCGAGCGCTTGTTCAGTTGTGTAGCGTTTTGTAGGGTTCTTCTCCAGCATGTGCCTGATAAAGTCCTTCGCTGCAGAAATCAGGACAAACCAGAATTATTCACAAATATATATTTTTTATAGGGGCAAAAAAGGACCCTTGTTTGAATAATGCCTATGTTGTAGTGCAGCTGATGGCCTACAGGTGGCAGTAATGAGAACAAGTGTTTCTGACCCACCTGACTCAGAGATTTCATCCCAGTAGGGCGAGTGGAACGCATACTCTGCCTTCATGATCTTGGAGAAAAGGCGCGTTTCATTCTCCTCGTAAAATGGCGGGTAGCCGCTCAACCTGAAACAAACACACGAAGAGATCAGCGTTTGAGGAAAAACACAACTGACCGGCTCTCAAGTGTGTCTGTATGACGGCAGACTCACAGGATGTACGTTATGACGCCGATAGACCAGCAGTCCACAGCTTTACTGTACGGTTTCTGAGCCAGAACCTCCGGAGCTGATGAGAATCATCACAGTAATGAGAATCATGACCATTACAGGCATTCAGCAAAAGCGGATGTTTGGTTGTGTAAAACCATTCGTACCAACATATCCTGGTGTTCCACAGGCGGTGGACATCACGCCGTGATCGGCCATCTTCGACAGACCAAAGTCACTGATCATGATCTTGGCGTTCTCTTCTGGACTGTAGTACAGCAGGTTCTCAGGCTACAGACACACAAAACCACATGACATTTTACGCCCTTCATTTAGTTTTTGTGCTCTACTAGAACAGGTTTTCCTGCTTGAATGTTGATTATTTTCCTCATATTCTCCATTGTTCAGCTCCTCTCTTCCCAGTCTGTCAGTAACGCTCTGTTTAGTTCCTGTCTCTATGAAGCCCCTCCTTCTGAAAAGCACAATGTGCTCTGATTGGTCAGCTGGAGCAGTGTGTTGTGATTGGTGTTTGGGAAATGTCCCGCCCCTTACCATAACCGCCAATTTCAACACACTACTAACTAACTCAACCAGGCCCCGCCCCTTTATTCTGCATATGAATTATTTAAATTAGGAATATTGTGAAGAAAACTCAATGGAGACGTTTCATGGAGTTCAGAAACACTGACACTGATATAGAGAAGAACTCAACAGAAGATGGATTAGAAGATCAACCTCTCTCACCTTCAGGTCTCTGTGGACGATGCTGTTCTGATGCAGGTAGGACACGGCCTCCAGGACCTGTTTGATCACACGGCTGGCGTCTTTTTCTGTGTAAACACCTCGATCCAGAATACGATCAAACAGCTCTCCGCCCGACACCCTTCACAGACACGAAAACGTGCAAATTAACACACATGCTAAAAGACGTGTGAAGGATTGTGTTTGAGTGTATATTTCAGGCATTATGAAACACGTACAGCTCCATGACCAGGTAATAGTGTGTTCTCGTTTCGTAGAAATCTTCCAATCCCACCACATTATCATGCTTTATCCTGAAAGAGAGAGAGAGAGAGAGTTTCACTGTGATGGAAATTAAGATGACACGGCTTAAAATTTTTCTACTTGCTTTTAATTTTCCACTTTTGTTCACAAAATTACTTAAATTAAAATTAAGTACTATTTAAATTTATACTAAAAAACACTATAAAAATTAATACTAAAATTAATTTTTTATATGTTTTTGAATGTGGTTTGTGACTTTTGGATCAGAGTGCATTTGGTCACTGGATCAAAGCGCTGTCAATCACTGCCATTGATTCACTTCCTATAGACCACAAAACTCGGTCATCATGAAGTCAAGACATCGAGGATGCTAAATTGCGAGCGAATTTTTGATATCTCAAACAGTTTGCCCGTGGCGTTGAAACAAATTTATGGTGAAAAAAGGGAAACAGGAAGCGTGTTATAACTTCTGCATAGATTAACTGATTTTGATGAAGGCCAATCACATGGATGTGACTATTGTGAGTCAAAGTCACAGCGCCACCAACTGGCAGCAGGAAGTGTGTCACTTTCAAAATGCTTTGAAATCACCCTCTTATTTTTAACCGATTAGCTTCAGACTTCGTCAGAATAATGTCAAGACACCGAAGATGCACATCTGTGAAAGGATTCTTGATATCTTGAATACTGTTGTCATGGCAACGCATTAAACTTTAATATTCTTTATGGGGGTTTCTGAGGCACTTAGCATGCTTCAAATTGCATGAAACTCGACACACACATCAGACTTGCCAGCCAGAAGACAATTGGGGTAGAGGAGGGCCTCTATAGCTCCACCTTCAGTCTAAAGTTGGGGGTTAGTTTTACCTATAGTCACCAAACTCGGAACATATATTGTTCTCATCGAGCCGGACAACTTTCTATTTTACAGTCATTAGCTCAGACCAACAGGAAGTCAGATATTTTGGTTTGAATGTGGATTTTTTGAATAATCAGGCTCTAAGTTTTTAAGTACAATTGCCACCAAACTTGGTCAACATGAAACAAAGACACTGAAGATGTTAAATTGCGAACGATTATAGGATATCTTGAACAGTGTTGCCATGGCAAGGGATTTAAGTAATGACAAAAAAGGGAAACAGGAAGTGTCTCATATCGTGTAAAATCATTGTTTGATTTAAATTAAATTAAGATTGTATGTTGCCCATCATGCACAGGTTTCCGTAAGCCACCGGGGCGGCGGTGGCACCAGGACTTGGGCCCGTCATCGCTGCTTGCAGCTATATTTTAAAATATCGCCCTGGTCACACTGAGCCAGTATTTATTCTTATGACTTTCGTGTGTCTGATCACGCTATACGTAGCTAGTATGAGTAACAAAATGTTTTCTCTGTGTCCAAATTTGCCTACAATAACTGACACTTCAAACCAACATTTAAATGTCAACTTTTACGAATAGTAGTCTTTAAAGATGTCTGAAAATATTTCCAAATGAACACCCTAATACAAGTAATGTAAATGTACTTGCGTCTTACATATGCTTCATACTTAAGTCTTACGTTCTCACTCTATTTATAGGCTATCATTAGATATAGGGCTATACAGCCATCTAGTGGTTACACCCTGGTATTGCAGATGATAAACGGTGCATAATTTAGAGGTAAATATTTAGTAACATCCCCCTTAAAATAAAAAAATATCAAAGAAAAAATGTTATTGAACTAAAGTATAGCACAAATATAACTCTGTCCTCATTAATTTGTATGTCCATCTATAAGTGTTGATTGGTCTGTTTAATATTAGGATTTTGTTTAAAATCCCCCATGCGACCTCGCCCCGCTACATCAAACCCCGCCCCCAGCACGCCCCTGATAAAATGCGTTCCTGCGGCTATGGTCTGTAGTGTTGTGTCAGTAGTTTTAGGGGTTGGTGGTCTGTATGTGGAGTCAAACGTGCTTGTTTTAGTGCTCTGCAGTATTGGTGATATTAATCTGTGGTGATTGTGTCTCATTGTTTTCTCGTACCTCTTCAGCACCTTGATCTCGTTCTCAAGGTTCGAGTGGTGCAGCTGTTTTTTCTTCACACACTTCAGGGCATAGAAATTCCCTGTCTTTCTCTCTCTCACCAGGTAGACCTCAGAAAATGAGCCCCTGCAGAAACAGTTAAAAGTATATAAACATTTTAACACAACAGAATCACAATGTTGAGTGAGTTCGAGTTAGTGCATGGAGATCAGCACTAATCTATCAGCACAAGGCCGTGTTGTGTGTGTCCAGCCTGTTCCAGTAAAGACCCACCTGGTCTATCTTGAGTCCACCTCTCCCATGAATAACTGTCCTAGAAGGAGGATTACTGTGCATTGCATAACAAACCCAGTGCTGCCCCTCACGACTCAATACCCACAATGCCTTTAATCCAGAACACTCTAGCGATCATCTAGCAATGCCTGGCCACCACCCAGAACAACACAGCAACCACCTGGCAACATGTCCTCACCATGCTTGGCACGTTCTCAAACCATCTGATTATCACAGATTTGAGATTGAGAACATAATAATCTTTACTCCAGGAGTTACTTCGGTTTGAGTCACCATTTGGCTGTTGCCCGTTGATGATTGAATGATTACTCGAAATCAATCAGATCTTGCCAATTCTCCAAATGTGCTGTAATCCACATGTGTGCAGCAGCCAATTATGACACTCATTCTAGACACTATGAATAATTCATCCATAATTAACAAGAACTGACAAGAAAATTTAGCTCAATTAGCAAAGATTCGTTAGATTTAGTTCTCTTTTGGATACAAATTTGGATACAAATCCCGGTGGTGGTATAGCTTAGTAAACCCATTTACATTCACCGCCTCAGTAATCCTTTAATTAACTAGTGTCAGGATGTTCTCTGATGTCTGTCTCATTCACCTGCAGATGAAGATTGACATGTGTCAAAACTCTCTCTCAGAGAGAGAGAGAGAGACAAAACGTACTAATGCTCACACGGTCAACAAACTCCTGACAAACATTTCTGAATATCAACTTACAAATACTAAAAAAATTCATACCTTCTAATGTCTAATAATACCTCATAAAGCTGAATAACACTTCATACCGATTCACCCCTTAATTCTTCTCTATTCCTCAGTATGCCTTGCTAAGCTTTGAAACACCTTATACTTTCTCATACAGATTCATAATAGGTTTTATTATGCATTATAATGCAGATTATTTTCTAGCACCTCATAATGCTTCAAAACGTCTCATAGCACTTCATACTGCTTCATAATGTTTCACAACATTTCATAATGTGTCATAACATGTCACAGTGTTACAAAATGCTTCAGAGAAACTTATAAAACATCATAACACTTCACAATACCTCTGTACAATTTACAAAGCTACATAACACCTTATAGATTCCCATAATGTTTCACAACACTTCAAAAACCTTCATAGCACCTCATAATGTTTCCTAACCCTTCATAAAGAGTTTGTAGTGGCTATTAAAGCTTCATAACATTTTGGAACACTTTCTAATGCTCCATAACAACTCATAAATCTTCATAGCACATCAGAATGCTTTACGACATTGTGCCCCATACTGCTTCATTAAATTTCATAAAGCTTCATAATGCTTTATAAAGATCCATATTATTTACACTGCCTCATAATGGTTCAGTATACCTTATGAAGAATCCTTACACATTATAGTGGCCCATAAAGCATTATAACACTTCAAAAAGCTTCATAACAGCTCATAACACTTCATAACCTAAAGAGTGTCTCTGAAAGCTTCATAACATTTCAGAATGCTCTGAAATGACATGATTATAATTAAACCTGTTAATGCTTCAAAACCCTTCAAAAAGTGTCATAAGGGCTCATATTGCCTCTTAAAGCTTCATAGCATTTTTGCCCACTTTATAATTCTTCATAACATCTTACTGATTTATAACATTTCATAAAGCTTCATAATACCCCATAATGCTTCATGAACCTTCAAAAAGAGCTTATAGCACCTCTTAAAGCCTCATAACATTTTGGAACAGTTTGTAATAGTTCATAAAGCTTCATAAAACTTTTCAATGCCTCATAGTGGTTTGTTATGCCTTACAAAGCTTCCTAACACCTTATAGTGCCCCATAAAGCCTCACAACATCTTATAATGCTTCAAAAAGCTTCATAACCACCCATAAAGACATTTTACTTCACAATGCTTTATAATAGTTCAGTACAGCCTTACAAAGCTTCCTCACATTTTACAGTGCCCCATGCTACTTCATAACATCTCATAATACTTCATAACTCTTCATAAAGTGTCGTAAGAGCTTACTGTATATTGACTCTTAAAGCTTCATAGCATTTTTGCCCACTTTATAATTCTTCATAACACGTCACAATGCCTCATTTAATAGTTCAGTAAAGCTTTAAAAAGTTTTCTAACATCTTATAGTGTCTCATACTGATTTATAACATTTCATAAAGCTTCATAACACCTCATAATGCTTCATGACCCTTCATTACGTGTCATAGGAGCTTATAGCACCTCTTAAAGCTTTGTAACATTTTGTAATGTTTTGTTATGCTTCATAACACCTAATAATGCTTCATACCCCTTCATAGAGTGTCGTAAGAGCTTACAATACTGTATATTGACTCTTAAAGCTTCATAGCATTGTGGCCCAGTTCATAACCCTTCATAACAACTCATGATGATTCGTAAAGCTTCATAACACTTTACAATGATTCATAATGGCACAGTAAAACCTTACAAAGCCTTATAACACCTTATAGTGTCCTATTCTGATTTATAATATTTCATAAAGCTTCATAGCACCTCATAATGCTTTATAACCCTTCATAAACTGTTTCAAGAGTTTAAAGCGCCTCTTAAAGCTTCGTAACATTTCAGAACACTTTGTAATGATTCATAACAACTCACAACACTTCAAAAAGCTTCATCGCATCTCATAATGCTTCATAAACCTTCATTAAGTGTCATAGGAGATAATAGTGTCTCTTAAAGCTTTATAACATTTTGAAACAATTTGTAATAGTTCATAAAGCTTCATAAAACTTTGAAGTGCCTCATAATAGTTCGTTATGTCCTTTCTGTATATTGACTCTTAAAGCTTCATAGAATTTTGGCCCACTCTATAACCCTTCATAACAACTCATGATGATTCATAAAGCTTCTTAACATTTTACAATGATTCATAATGGTTTAGTAAAGCCTTACAAATTTTCTTAACATCTTATAGTGTTCCATTCTGATTTATAATATTTCATAAAGCTTTATAGCACCTCATAATGCTTCATAACCCTTCATAAACTGTTTTAAGAGCTTAAAGTGCCTCTTAAAGCTTCATAACATTTCAGAACGCTTTGTAATGATTCATAACTCACAAATTATTTTCCTGTTATCACTGTAAAGCTACTTGACCTGATAACACTTCAAAAAGCTTCATCGCACCTCATCATGCTTCATAACCCTTCATAAAGTGCAATAGGAGATAATAGTGCCTCTTAAAGCTTTATAAAATTTCAGAATGCTTCGTAACACTTCACAGTGGTGAATAACGCTTCACAGCACCGTATAATATTCTGTATCAGTGCTAAACGGTTCCTCCAGGTATTTCTCAATAGGAGCAAGAGGATGAACGGCTTCATTGATAAAAATGTCCCCTGGCCCTCAATCCGTTAATCTGTGTCTCAGGCTCAGATTACCACTGCTGTCTAACACATGTGTCTCCTCTGAGAAATAAAGCTGCTAATCCCGTAATAGTGCTCAGGATCGCAAAAACACCTTCATGAGCGCTGAACTGATTTCTGACCGGCAGACAAGTTCAACGTCTCCTCAGAAAATCACAATGAATTTTCGATACTTACGATCCCAGAACTTCCTTGAAGTCAAAAACATCCTTGATGTTGTCGGTGATTTTCTTCCAGCTGCAGTTGATCTCCTTCCGACCCATCGTGGCTCAAGTTTCAGAAACTGACTCCTGCAGAAAATATAAACACACATCTGTCGTGTTAATTCATGATCGCACTTACATAAACCATCACATGCGTGTCTGTTCATAATCCTTCACTCTTATATAAACGTGAAGTTCGCGGTCGGTCACACTAATGAATCTGAGTGCGTTTCTGAGAAGAGTTTTGACCTCTGACCTCTGATCTCTCTCTATGTAGGTTATTGCATTTAACTTTCACACTGATGTCTGGAGCAAAAGACCATCATCATCATCCCAGTTCACTTCCATACAAAAATGCTACAGTATGAACTAACAATGCTTCTACAGCATTTATTAATCTTAACTCATATTAATTTCAACATTTACTAATGCATTATTACAATCAATTAATGCAGTGTGAACAAACATGAACATGCGATTCAATTTTACTAACAGTAACAAAGACTAAAAATGCTTTAAAAATATATTGTTTGTTAATTCAATTTAGCTAATGCATTAACAAATGAGATCTTATTGTAAAGTGTCATCCATTTCACTTAATAACATTAACAAACATTATAATGTTGCCCAGATAATTGGTTAACACGCATTTGAAAAATTAAGAGTACACGTCACAATGCCTCATTTAATAGTTCAGTAAAGCTTTACAAAGTTTTCTAACATCTTATAGTGTCTCATACTGATATTTCATAAAGCTTCATAACACCTCATAATGCTTCATGAACCTTCATTAAGTGTCACAGGAGCTTATAGCACCTCATTTTGTAATGCTTCAAAACACCTAATAATGCTTTATATCTCTTCATAAAGTGTCATCCATTTCACTTAATAACATTAACAAACATTATTACACTATATAATGTTGCCCAGATAATTGGTTAACACGCATTTGAATAGTTAAGAATAGTAATTAAACTGTAATTCATATATTTTCATATTCAAGACTGAAGAACTAACGATCTGTTCTGCATTATATAAAGTTTGTTAATGGTTATCATTTACATTTATCTTTGGTATTTAAAAGTTTTTAACATTAAACGTTTAACATTTAATGTCAAAATATTCACAACAGCTGAAACTCTCAGAGAAATGCTAGTTCAGATGAATGAAGATGTCAGTCTTACCCGGAGCGGACAGGAGGAGTGATGATGTTGTGCTGATGAGGAGATGTTGAGCATCTACCTGAACTCTCACGCGCTCGCTGCAGCTTCAGAAGCTCGCGCGGTGGGCGGGGCCGAGGTGCGTGACGTCATTCGCGATCACCTGGGAGCCAGATCATAATAACCTTCCCCTGCAAATACTGCATTACAAATATTAAAGTTAAATATGCTAACTTGCACATTAATGATGAAGAAAAACAAACTTGTTTTTATTCATTTTTTGTGTAACGTGGCGAAAAACTGGGAAATGATGTATACAGCAATGTGAATGTTAATATGTTTTACAAAAGAATATATTTTCATTAAAACGATATGAAAACAGGGGGATTTTATTACATGTTTGTGGTTTAGAACACAATTAAGTGATTGCTATGTGTGCAGCTTAACGTGTGACGCGCGCACGCGCGCACTCACCTGGGAGAACAGGTGCGCGCTGAATCATTTCACTGAGTGTCTTATAATCTAATATAGTTTTGCATCATGCTTGAGTTCATTCTGTTTATCAGCGCCGTGTGTGTGTGTATAATCACATGTATGATATCTGTTGATAATATGATTAGCTATATATGCTCTAAAGTGAAGCATGTTGCTGAACGCACATGAATCTCCATGAGCCGCAGTTTCAGTCGCATGTGTTTAATCAGATCGAGTCTCAGCAGCACATGTTCAGTCTGTGAGCGTTACGTCACATTACATCATTTCACACGAGCTCCAGCGTCTGTCGTTCACATTATCACATCATAATAGTTACAATGATTACAGACAGCTCATAATATTATGTAATGTAATTGCAGACGATTATTATAACTACATAATATTAAAACATATTTATTGACACTTAAATAATATACAAACCACACATATGATTATATATATATATATGATACTTTGTAAAACAAAGTATCTCATGATTATTTTATAAACAAAAATATAAAATATAATTATTTTCAGTTTATTTGCATTATTTTCTGTCATGCACATTGTTTTTCAAAGTCAAAAATGTTGATTATGACTTCACTTTTCCAAATAATCCTCTATAAAACCATTAAATCAAAAAAAAAGTTAAAGATGATGATCTGCATCAACAGTAGATGTTCGTTTAAGAACATTTTCAGATGCCATGACCTGATTTAATCTGGTTAAAATGACCTGACCATAAAATTAAGAGCACTTCCTAATCTTGTTTCTCATTCTGAGATGTGATTGGCTGTGCAGCAGGATGTGGGTGGGGTTAAGATGCCCTAAAATTCATAGCACAGGAAACAGGAGCCCGTGAAGGAACATTAGCTAACTTCTTTATATAACTTCAAAGTTTAATCTCATCCAGATCAGGTTCATTCGACACCTCTGTTAAATTGCATTAACCTGCATAAATGAATATTAACGTCTCTTATGCATTAATTACCATTATTAGCAATCCAAATAAAAGCAGCGTGAAATGAGCAACACCTGTATGAAGCTTCTCAATGTCTCTCTGAATTTAAATACTGTTAATTAGTGTCAATAATCTGTTGCCATGGCTTTGCACCTGTTTCAGGAGAAAGGAGGACATTCAGTTGAATTAAATAGGAATATTTAATGTTTGTATTGTGCTCAGGACAGGCGTGCAGCCACATTCACAAGGATTAAAGTGAATTTAACACTTTAATCCAGTTATGTTCATCTGCTGTGCTCAGTAATGAGTGAATGAGCAAGTGTAACTCTGTACCGCCACCTGGTGGAAACCCACAGTGACACTCAATTCAAGCCACCCAAAACAGAAACGTCCTTTCATTCATGATTCAGTTATGACAGAGTGGTTATTTATACCTAAACTAGTCCTCTAAGATCAGATAACAACACTAAACCATCAGTGTTTAATACAAACACTCACGACTACATATAAAAGAGTCGCCATCAGCATCATCAGACCGAACACGAGCAATATCATTCTGATGATCCATCCACACGGAGTCCTCCAAGACAACAGGGGGCACCGACGTGGCACGAGAAACCTGCAAACACCATAAAACATGTCAGCGGTCTGAATTATGCGCATAAATTATGATGAATACATAAATGTAAACGCACAGCTCAGGGTTGGACTCCTCCCCTCTTTCTGACTCCTCCCCCTCAAATGAACTTTCTTTGGGTTTGATTGGAGAATAGCGACGGCGACGGCACATCGGCGTGACTTGCGTCGCACTGGCGAATATGAAGATTGGTCACATGCATTCATGTAGTGTAGGAATACATATGTCAGAGTACTGCTCGCGTTTTACCTGCTTTCGCCGTCATCATCTTGGTTTAGACTGTTCGCAGGAGAATCTGCGGGAGCTACTTCCTGTCTGAGAGATGCACACAGGAAAAAATCATATTTTCTGGTTAAGTTTTAGCTACTCTCAAACTTAATCATGTCTAGTTTTACCTCCCGTCAAGCTTTTTCTTTGTGTTTGCACTGGTTCTGCAGTTCTCCAGAAACGAAGCCTCTAGATGCTTCAACTGCAGAGATAAAAACCCATAAAGACTCGTAAAAACACCCAGACATCAAACGCTGGAATATGACCAAGTTATGTACCTCAGATTGAGTTGGGAGTAATGTGATGCTGACCCTGCGGCGTGTTGGCTACGACATAAACACAAGCTGTTATTGATGAATAATACAAGAAAAAATTATAATGACAGTAAATAGTCACTACATCTATCAAGCTCCAAAAAAGAAGTCTGGTCACTGAACTGTCGTTCTACTGAAAAGAGTGGCATTAAGCTACAAAAAGGGGGTTGTAATGACATGAAGCTGTGAGTTTTCACAGCTCTTTAAATATGCAAAATAAGGTCTAGAGGTACTAATATGAGTCCCTGATTTAGTCTAACAGTTAAATCATTGTCAGTTACCTGTTGTGATGAATGTCTGAACAGGTCTCGGTCATCTGTTTGAGGAAAACTCTGATTATATAAGACTACAGGTTTATTTAAATACAGGGATGTGATGTCCTCCAGGCCACTAGGGGCCAGCACTGACCTGTGGAGTCACTGTGTAATCGGCCCCTTCTCCTGTGCAGCAGCTTCCTGACCTCCAGCATCTCCTCACTCTCTGTAGTGTGACGTCTCTTGAGATGCTCCACGTGTACTGACATCATCTCCACGGCATGACTGACGCGCGCCTCCTGATGCACGCAACACATAAACGATGCATGGTTATAAAAAGTTTCATGAAAGGTTTATGTGGGTTTTGTAATGTGAAGTACCTGGTGTACAGCTCCAAGCATCTCTGCTGTTTTGACAACATCGTCCACATTGCTCTCCAGCTTCTGCAGGTTGTTCGTCATCTGTTGCACCATCTCTCTGCTATCCACATCTGGTAGGCGCTCATACAACACCTGCAGGACAGCACAAACCCTTCACAACACTCTTATAGCACTCTCACAACGCTCCCACAATCTCCTCACAAAGTTCTAACAGCTGTCTCAAAAATCCCCCTCAATGCTCTATCAACTGTCTCACAATGCTTCCACAGTGCTCCCAAACACAACTCACTATGCTTCCGTAACAATTCGATAACTTTAATAACCTCTCATAACACTCACATAACATCCTCACAACCCTCTCACAATGCTCCCAACATTCTCAAAACCCTTTCACAACATAACCCAAATGACCTCATCGCACTCACAAATGACTCTCATAACCCTCTAACAATCCCCTCAAAACACAGACAACACTCCCATTACGTTTACAACCTTCTCACAATGATCTATCAACCCTCCCACAACACTCTGTCTCACAACCCTCCTTGATTCCCTCTCATAACACTTGTATAATGTCCTCACAGCCCTCTCTTAATGCTCCCACAATGCCCTCACAACCTTCACAAAACAACTCAAATGACCTCACAACGCTCTAACAACATCCCCACAACCCTCTCACAATGTTCCCATAATCCCCTACAACACCCTCATAACCCTCTCACAATGTACCCTAAAATGTTCTCACAACGTCCTTACAACGCTCTCACAATCCCTTCACATTCCCATAACACTCTAAAAACCTTCATACAATGTACCCACAACCCTCTCACAATGCTCTTAAATTCCCCCACAATGCCTTCACAACTTTGTCGCAACACTCTCACAATATATTCAAAATGCCCTAACAACGTCCCCACAACTCTCTCACAACACTCCCATAATCCCCCAAGAACGCCCTCACAACTGTCACAACCTTCTCACAATGTAACCAAATGTCCCCACAATGCTCATGACGCTCCCATAACGCTCAAATAACCCTCTCACAATGCTCCCATAATACCCACAATGCCCTCACAACCTCACAATGTCTCCACAACACCCTTACAACCTTCTCACAATTTAACCAAAATGCCCTCACAACGCTCCCACAATGCTCTCACTGTGCTTTCATAAACCCAACACCCTCAAACCCTTCTCACAATGTAACCAAAATGTCATCCCAATGTACCCTAAACACCCTCACAACCTTCTCACAACACTCCTATAATGCTCCAAAAACCTTCTCACAATGCTTCCATAATCCCCTACAACACTCTCATAACCCTCTCACAATGTACCCTAAAATGTTCTCACAACGTCTTTACAACTCTCTCACAACACTCCCATAATCACCCAACAATGGCCTCACAACTGTCACAACCAAATTGCTCTCAAAACGTCCCCATAGTGCTCGTTCACAACACAACACACAACACTTTCACAACGTTCCCACAACACTCTCACTATGCTCCCATAAACCCCCACACACAACACCCTTACAACCTTATCACAACATACCCAAAATGCCCTCACAACGCTCTCACAACGTTCCCCAACACTCTCACAATGTCTCCACAACACCCTCACAACCTTCTCACAACATACCCAAAATCGATGCCCTCACAACGCTCTCACAACATTCCTGCAACCCTCTCACTTTGCTCCCATAAACCCCTACAACACCCTCATAACCTTTTCACAATGCAACCAAAATGCCCTCACAATGCTCTCACAACGTTCCCTCAACACTTTCACAATGTCTCCACAACACCTTCACAACCTTCTCACAACATACCCAAAATCGATGCCCTCACAACGCTCTCACAACATTCCTGCAACCCTCACTTTGCTCCCATAAACCCCTACAATACCCTAACAACCTTCTCACAACATACCCAAAATGCCCTCACAACGCTCTCACAACGTTCCCTCAACACTTTCACAATGTCTCCACAACACCTTCACAACCTTCTCACAACATACCCAAAATCGATGCCCTCACAAGGCTCTCACAACGTTCCCACAATGCTCTCACTATGCTCCCATAAACCCCCTCAACACCCTAACAACCTTCTCACAATGTAAACAAAATGCCATCACAACACTCTCACAACATACCCAAAAACAATGCCCTCACAACGCTCTCACAACGTTCCTGCAACCCTCTCAATATGCTCCCATAAACCACTACAACACCCTCACAACGTTCCCACAACGCTCCCTCAACCCTCAGTAGAGTACCTGCAGCATCTCTCTGGTCTGTCGCAGCTCTCTCTGCAGATTCTCCTCTGCGACGACGCGGTCGTGTCGCTCCGCCTGCAGCCGCTGGGTCAGCGTGTACTGGTCGCAGTGAAACCCCAGTGCAAACTGGGTAAACGCGCTCTGTGTGTGCGAGTTCACAGATGTTAGCGACATCTGGAGATGTTATATCTAACACACTCAGAGAGAAACTCACCTCGACCTCGTCCTCAGTCATCTCCACACTGCTGTGAGAAACATTTCCTGTTAGCGTTAGCATTAGCAGCCTGATACTGTGTGTGTGTTTCATTGGGTCTTTACCTCTTTAATCCCAGTCTGTCCATGATGGATAACTTCTCCCAGGAAGCCGCCAGCAGCTTCTTTGAGTTTGGATCTGTTTAATGTGACCAAAATCAACTAAAGTTAGTGTTCATCTCAAGTCCAAAACGTGGTATTTTGGTACTATGTTAAAAAACAAACAACTATGGTAATACAATGGCATGTTTGTAAGTGTGTGTGTCGTACCGTCATCGCTGTCGTCACTGTCTCCCAGTATTCCAGTATAATCACACAGGCCCGATTCATTCATCTGCTCATAAATCACACTGACAGAAACTAATAAAACACAAGAGTTTAGTCTCTGTGTTTGTATCGTGTCCGTTCAGAGATAAAGAATCAATCATAATCTTCTTAGCGCTCGTCAGGACTGAACACTGATCTGGAATCATCTGTCGTGATCTGAAGTGCCTCAACACGCACAACACAACTGATCCCAGAGCAGCAACAAAACACGCTGAACAAACCAACAACATGAAAGAGCTGCAGGAGGAACCGGGACAGACGTCAAGGGTTAAAAGAGGCAGAAAATGACCAGAAAGACTCATAAATCATCACTCAAACATAAAAGGGTCAAAGGTCATCAGAACTGAGTCATACAGAGACCATCATCAAATCACCGCAAAAGAAAATATAATAAATAAATAAATATAAAATGTAATTAAATTATTTGTTTTAAAAATGATTAACAGTTTTTTTAATTATATTTAATTGTATACATATTATTATTATTATTATTATTAATACCCTGGTTGTGAAACTATAAGAAAGTAAAACGCAGGATGTATTTCCATATCTGACCACAAGAGGACGTTACAGAACTCACTGTGTGCAGTGACCGGTGTTTGAGATCTCAGAGTCAGAGGACAAGGATTGAATTACTTATAAAACTCAAAAAAACAAACAAACAAACAATCAAACTAACAATTGATATTAATAAAAAAACACCCATGACAACCTCAAAGAAATCCTGTGAACAATCTTCTCAGGGTAATGCAGTGAACCTCTGAGATTCATTACATTTATGAAAGTGTTTCATAAACAGACTGTTTGGTTTTGTAACAGCACATTCAGCATTCCTCACGAGCGTCTGAGGCCGCATGATTTGAGTGCTGATCCGTCTAATCTGTATTAGGCAGATTTCAGCATCTCGTGTGACCAAATCCTGACCAAACCCTTAAACCCTTTTGTTTTGCGCTTCGAGTCAGCGGGAGACGAACAGACAGAGAAACGACAGAATCCGGACTGGAATCGGACCGCTTGCTGGGACGCGGAACCTGCGCAGAACACACACACAATGGAGAGAGGGCGAGTTATGCTGCCCTGGGGCCACATTGTTCATACAACATCTGCAGAGCACATTCACACACACACACACACCCCCTTAAAACAAAGGTTATTCACAAACAATCACACATAATGATAATCATAATCAGGTTTAGATGGGCGTGTGTTATCCTGTGACCCACATGATTGTTCTGTTCCTCATGCATTTAATTACTGACCTTACAGAGAGGAAACGAATCAAACAGAACGCAGGGTCACGACCTTCAGCTGAGGAGGAAATATACGTAACAGACAGGAAACAACCTTACAGAAGAGCACAACTCGGAGGAAGAGCACGTACCTTTGGAAACCTCTCGCTGACCCTCACACCCTGTGATTTATCACGACTCTTAAATCACACAATGAGCCTCAAATACATCTCACTGACCATCTGAACCTCAAGAACACCACAGTGAAGATCAAAAGCACCCCACTCACCCTCAAAAACACCCCGATGATCCCCTAAAAACATCCAGTGATCTTCTAAAACACCCACTGAAACCCCAAAATACCTAGATTACTCCCTAAATACATAATGACCCTCAAAACACCCCAATGATCCCCTAAGACACCCAGTGACCCTCAAATACACCCACAAACTCCAAAACACCTAGATTATTCCCTTAATACACAACAACCCTCAAAACACCCCAATGACTTCCTAAAACACCCACTAAAACTCCCAAAAACTCACGTTACTCTCTAAATACTTGATGACCCTCAAAATCACACCAATGATCCCCTAAAACACCAAATGACCCTCAAAAACACCCACCGAAACTCAAACATCCAGATTACTCCCAAATACATAATGACCCTCAAAAACACCTCAATGATCCCCAAAACACCAAGTGACCCTCGAATACACCCACAGAAACCCCAAAACACCTAGATTACTCCCTAAATACATAATGACCCTCAAAACACCCCAATGATCCCCCTAAACACATAGTGACCCTAAAAAACACCCCAATGATCCCCTAAAACACCCACTAAAACTCCCAAAAACTCATGTTACTCTCTAAATACTTGATGACCCTCAAAATCACACCAATGATCCCCTAAAACACCAAATGACCCTCAAAAACACCCACCGAAACTCAAACATCCAGATTACTCCCAAATACATAATGACCCTCAAAAACACCTCAATGATCCCCAAAACACCAAGTGACCCTCGAATACACCCACAGAAACCCCAAAACACCTAGATTACTCCCTAAATACATAATGACCCTCAAAACACCCCAATGATCCCCCTAAACACATAGTGACCCTAAAAAACACCCCAATGATCCCCTAAAACACCCACTAAAACTCCCAAAAACTCATGTTACTCTCTAAATACTTAGTGACCCTCAAAATCACACCAATGGCCCCCTAAAACACCAAGTGACCCTCAAAAACACCCACCGAAACTCAAACATCTAGATTACTCCCACACCTGAATGATTCCCTAAAACACCAAGTGACATAAAAACTTAAACTCATGTACATAATGACCCTCAAAACACCCCAATGATCCCCTAAAACACACAGTGACCCTCAAAAACACCCCAATGGTCCCTTACAACACCCATGGATCTTTAAAAATGCCCACTACATCTCCAAAACACTCATATTACTTCCTAAATACTCTATGACCCTCAAAACACCCCAATGATCACCTAAGACACCCACTGACCTTCAAACACACCCCCAGAAACTCTAAAATATCTAGATTACTCCCTAAATACATAAAGAACCTCAAAACCTTCCCAACAATATCCTAAAACTCACAGTGACCCCCCAAAACACCCCACTGATGCCCTAAAAATACTTATTGACCACCCAAAACAACCACTGAACCTCAGAAACACCACAATGAACCCTTAAATACCCATAGTCTCAAAAACATCCCACAATCAATCAAATACACCCACAATCATCAACCTGACCCTCAAAAACACCCTAATCTCACATTATGCTACTGAGAACACAACTGACACTTTAAATGGCACCCTAAATACCCACACTGACCTTCAGAAATACCCAACTGCAACCTGACCCTGCAAAACACCCCAATGACACCCTAAAAATATACATTGACCCTAAAAACACTCAAATTACAACAAACAACCCAAAACAGCCAGTGAACTTCAAAAACACCACAATGAGCCCTTAAAATACCCATCAAGACTGCAAAAACATTCTATTGACCCTCTAAAACAACCACTTACCTCATAAATAATCCAGTGACCCCTGTGTGAGCATAAGAGAAAAACATTTATGAAATAGCCCAGAAGATCAATCTGTAAGGTTTTACCCTGTAGTTTTATTTAGATGTTTTACAAAAGCTGGTAGAAAACATCACCCTGCAGTTCCGTCAGTTCAGTTGGAGGAATGTGCCCACATCATTCACATTACCAGGAAACAAATGGCCCCTCCAACAGGAAGACACGGACACATTTCACCGGCACTTGTCTCCGGTCAGAACGCACAGATTCACAGTATGTCATGTCTACAGGAACCAGTTAGCAGCACGACCATGACACATACAGGAAACGACATCAGATTGAGGCCTACAATGCGCATAGGGTCAAAGGTCATAGTGGATACAGGAACAGCTTTGCATATCGATATGCTCCCGTTGGGACGTTGTGTTGCGTCTGATTCAGGAAACTAACTAATAAAGCGTAATTAAATAATATTTGTATAAACTCTGGAGTCAGATATTCAATCACTGATCTGAACTCTTGATATAAATGTGATCACAGTACATTTCTCAGAAACGCAAACAAAAACAATTAAAAAACGGAAAGTTTGAGGTTTTAAAAGTTGTAATAACGTTGTTCAGGTGCTGTGATAGCGACTAAGGAAGATTCCTGCTAAAAAAAACCCAGCCCGCGTTAGTTAGCTGGTCTTAGCTAGTCTCCTAGCTGTTTTTTGAGAGTTTTTGGGCACTTTTTGGCTGGTCAGGCTGGGATACCAACTTAAACCAGCTAGGACCAGCAGAACATATGGTTTAAACATTGGATTTTCATCAGCGATCTAATTTTCATATCTTGAAGAGTGAAGGATTATTTTTAAAAATGTGTTTTTCAGGCTGAATGAATGAAGTTTGTGAGTGCGAACACTTCTAGTTACAGTTTTACGTATTGTTTTGTTACGAAATTCGTCAGAAAACAATGCAAGTAAGTGTTGCATTCTCAGTTTCACCCACAAGGAGCGCTAGCAGACATTAGCGCAATTGTTCTTCTTCTACAGTCAGCTCAACTATGGTCTAGATGCCACAACATTTAAAAATCTTGCTAAACAGGTTAGATAAAGTTAGTTAAACTGTTTATATGTAGCTAGCTAAATAACACATCTTGTTTAATAACGTTAACGTGCTTATGTAGTGTGTTTTTGGCCTTCAAGGTTTGCAAACAGCAGCATAACAAATGGACAAATGTAACCCCTCCTGTTCAAACCGCCTGCTCTAAGCGAGACTTGAACCCGGGTACGCCGGCATAGGAGGCGGGCCCTCTAACAAGGAGGCTAAAGACTGCAGTCTCTAGCGTCAGTCGCTAGAGCACCTCTTGAGATCAGGGGAGTGAGGTTTACATGCACAGCTCTTACCAGCCTACGTCCGTTACACAAAGAACATATTAGTAAAATTTAACATTACTAGTCTGCGAAACAACCTAAAATAGATGGAGCAAAATAGATTTCACTAGTAGCAGCAACCTTTGATGTTTAACGTCAGTTGGCAAAAACGCTTGTCATGTTGCGCGACAGTAATTCGCAGGTGTCTTTTCTTATCCCCCCCCCCCAAAAGAAACGACCTTAAACAACAACAACAAAAAAAAACATTGTGCCGTCAAAGACATTTTCATCCCCATTGTAAATAGGAATGCACTGCTGCGATTTAAAGTTGAGAATATTTGCGGTTTGAGGTGGTTAAAGAAGGTGTGACGCATATGTGAGGCAGATTTGAGCAGCAAATGAGGGTCTTTATTGCGTCTCTTCGACCTGCACAATCTCATTGGCCGGTCTGGTTCAGAGTTCAGTTCGCATTTCATCAGTAACAAATCATCCAGTCGCATAAAATCCAAAGTGTTTTATAAAAATAGCAGTAGGTCACAGTGATTGGTCCGCGTGCCTGGAATGGTTTGGGTCAGTACATGTCCCTGTAGATCTCCTGTAGCAGCGGGTGCAGCGACGTCTCCGACTCCGTCTTCTTGATCTTCTGCACCAGCTGTGCGTTCTCCGTCACCAGCTGCCGCAGGTCTGCGAGCTTCTGCAGCAGTTTGGGGAAGATAAAGCCGGCGTCGGGATGATTGAGCTGCAGGTGCTGATTGAGGGCCTGGAGGATGCTGTCCTGGATCTCCTCCACCTGGTGGACGTTCATGAGTCCTGGACGATCTATGTTTAAGTAAACAAACCAATTTTATTTACACGTCAATTCTCTTACAAGTTCCATTATGAACCACTAGGGGTCGACAAAAGCTCACCTCCACACAGGATAATGGCAGCCACGAACAGGGCGAGGTCGCTGTCATCCAGCTCGAGAGCGTTAAACTTCACCGCAAACTCGAACTTCGGCTCCATGATCTCGCTGAAGGGTTTGCGAAGACTGCGGAGGAACTCTCTCGTCACGAAGCCCCGCCCATTCGCCACCAACAGCCCGTCCTTGTTCATGAGCGACGGCAGCATGGCGAAGATCGCCTCGTGGACGCCGTATTTCAACAGCGTCACCTGCGGGAGCGAAGGGAAGCTAGTCAAGAGTCAAGAAACAAATTTCTGCGTAAATTGTTCGTAAAAGAATTCTTGCATAAACTTGTTGGTTTTACGGAAAAAGTAGGTTTCATAAATTACACCGTTCCGTTACCTGGTCATTCAAGAAAAGGTCAATGAATCCCGGGATGCTTTTGGCGAACTCGGTGAGTTCTCGTACTGTTTCCACGGTCGTACATTGACAACGGTAAAACACGTGCACGCCAATCTCCTTATTGGGCGGAGCTCCGTTAATCACCTGATTCCAGACCAGCCCGTTTTCCGCCTGCCACAGCGAGTCCATGTCATGAATGACAAACGGCTGAAGGACACACAAAGAGAAATCGGTTTGTTTTCTTGACTATCTTTATTGACAAGGTTGCTTTACGCTTGACTTTCTCGAGCGGGTTACCGGGCTTGCGTTGGTCTTCCCCGTCAGGATGTTGCGAGCTTTCTTCTTGGTCATGTTCAGATTCTTCAGGTAGGCGTTGTTGACCCGTTTGGCAAGAGACTTCAGATCTGAACCGCTGGAGGTCTGAGAGCTCTTTTCCCCCGCTAACAGACCCGCGACTAGCTTACGCTTCTCTGCCTCCGGCATCCGTCCGTATCGGATCGCTACAAACACAGAATCACATTGAACACCGTAGAAGTCAAGTTTGTTTTATTGTTCACGTGTGTCTGTTGTCGTTTCGCTCACCGTCATGGGACATCCCGAGCATCAGGCACTTTTGAAATCGACAGAACTGGCATTTATTCCGACTTTTCTTTTGGATCTTACAGCTGCGGTCACATTTCTCATATTCCAACTTCATTCGAATGGTCCTCCGGAAGAATCCCTGAGAGACACAGAGACACAGTCCAGTCTGGGAGAACATACTAACAGATTTTATGGAGTATGATGCAAGCATGACCTCTGACCTTGCAGCCCTCACAGGCATGAACGCCGTAGTGGAATCCCGACGCTCTGTCTCCACAGATACGACACTCCATGTTTAGCCCCGCCCCCTCCTCACGGCCCTGCAGGAGCTGCTCTGACAGAGGCGACGCTTTGCAGAGATCTACACACAAATACAGAACTGCATTTCTATGCGAGAATCAAACACATCTCCTTCATGAAATTGTGCGAACGCGTATATAAGTGTGCGAAACTTATCATCCACCCAACCACCACCATCATCATTGTCCTCACCTGTGGAGGCTGCTGTAGGTTCAGGACTGGCTGTACTGTGGCTCGTGTTGCTGTGCTCTTCCAGTTCGTTCGCCTTCTGTCGGTTCGTCTCCCAGCTAAGCTCCTCCCCCTGCAGAATCTCGGCGTCCTGAGGCTCCACCCTCACATCCAGCTCCAGGTTAAGCTCCGCCCCCGCACCAAGCTCACAAAGCACATCCTCAAGTCGCTCGTAATCCGGCCCCTCCCCCTGGCTAATGCAGGGGGAGGAGTCTTCATTCGCCATACAGACTCCGCCCACTGCCCCTGGATCTTTGGGTAATCTGCTCCTCACGGTCACAACCGCCGAGTCTCTTCCATCCATCTCCAGAATTTTAAACACGCTCATGAGCCGCCGCGGTCATAACAGCATCTGTGAGAGACAAACACGTCACAGACACAGTTTTATGTGTCATAATTAATTTCTGCAATAGAACTTTAGTACAACCAGAAAGACCATATAAATATACCATGATTTGCTACTGTAATTCTAGAAGGCATCTGATTGGACAGAAAAGTCCATATATGACCCTGTGAACAACATCAATATTTTTGGTCAGTTTTCCCAGAATTACACTAACATATAGATTAGCTCAATTATAATTGTAATAAAAGACTATTTAATAAAAATTAGTTGGCACACAAATTTAATTTTTTTAACTTCTGTCTAAAAAAACGACATATATATTTATCATATATTTATACAATATAATTATAAATGAGTAATATTACCAATATACCCAAACAAGCTGTCTTTTGTACTGTAAGTTGTTCTTTAGTTTCATAAAGTCCGATCTTAAAAGCGCCTGAAGAGTGTGTGTGTGTATTCGAGGAACAGTTGAAATAACACAACACTGATTTGACAGCTGCATCGTGTTCAGAAGACACCAGAAACCTGCGGTACGCCCACCCCCAACCGACTGATGCACTGCATTCTGGGAACTAACACACACCAGCTGCAGAGACATGAAACGTCTGCGACTGAACCAAAGCAAAACCCAAATGTTCACAGACGGTCTTTAGACCTTTGACACACACACACACACACACACACACACACACACACCCCTCTGTGAGTGAGTTTCTCAGTATTAGTTTCAGCAGAAAGTGCCAATGAAAGCGTCAGAATGAAGAGCAGAGGTCAGTCAGGCCCGTCACTGGAGCGGCTGCAGGCAATGCCTCTCACTGGAGCTCAAACTCAAACTCTAAAGTCTATGATCTATGACAGTGTTTACACATAAGCTGCCCACAAACAAACACCACAGCCTTTGTCTTTGAACCCTGCAAGTTTGGAGAACATATTTTAACATACAAAAGAAAATATAATTTAATCACAAGCTAGCTTTGATGTAGCGATGTGATTGGTGTGCGTATGAATTACATTCACACAGTAATTGGTCGGTTCAAACCATGCTAATTGTTGTGAAGCGGAGAACAGTTTCCCACATTGTGCACAAAACAAGCTAAACCAAACTAAAGAAGAAAAATAAAATAATAGTTTTATGTTAGACTTAGTCTACAGTTATAATTTGCTTTACAGTAAACCTTAAAAGTAAAGTAATAAAATAAAAAAAATATTAATAACCCCAAGTTTTCTTTTAGAGTTAGTCTATAGTCATTATTATCTGCTTTACAACAAAACTAAACAAACAAAACTAGAAATAAAACAGTAAAATTAATAAAATAAAATAATAGCGACAAGATTTAATTTAGGGTTAAGGCCTGTTAACGATAACTATAACGGGAAAGATATATTTCTAAAAATCTATATAGTTATAATATAATATAGTTATCATTATAGTTGTCGTCCGCTGGTGTGGACGCTAATATAGTTATCATTATAGTTATCATCTGTTAGTGTGGACGCTAAAATAGTTATAGTTATTGTCTGTTGGTGTGGACGCTAATATAGTTATCATTATAGTTATCGTCCGTTGGTGTAGATGCTAATATAGTTATCATTATAGTTATCATCTGTTAGTGTGGACGCTAAAATAGTTATAGTTATTGTCTGTTGGTGTGGACGATAATATAGTTATCGTTATAGTTATCATCCGCTGGTGTAGATGCTAATATAGTTATCATTATAGTTATCGTCCGCTGGTGTGGACACTAATATAGTTATCATTATAGTTATCGTCCACTGGTGTAGATGCTAATATAGTTATCATTATAGTTATTGTCTGTTGGTGTGGACGATAATATAGTTATCATTATAGTTATCGTCCGCTGGTGTAGATGCTAATATAGTTATCATTATAGTTATCGTCCGCTGGTGTGGACACTAATATAGTTATCATTATAGTTATCGTCCGCTGGTGTAGATGCTAATATAGTTATTGTTATCATCTGCTGGTTTGAATGCTAACATATGTAGTTATGATAGTTTTCGTCCACAAAACTAAAAATAGTAAAATAAAATGAGATAAAATAAATTAAAATAATAATAATAAAACAAAATAACAAAATTAAATAATAGCCACAAGACATATTTTGAGGTTAATCTATAGTCATTATGATCTAGATAAATAAAAAAGAGCACAAACTGTCACATTACAACAACTTTCTCCGGCAAACAACCCAATCCCGACCCTCACACGACATCTCACTGGAGCTTCAGCTGGTGCTTCATGATGGGTCAGGTGACCGTGATGTGGGTCAGTGTGCGGATCAATGAGTGCGTTCAAACACACGGACGGAGACTCTGGGTTTAATCTGCTGCAGAATTCACAGCAGCGTGAGGTCAAAGGTCACTGTGAGGCGCGCGACATGCTAACGCAGTATACAAAAAAACTTAAAACTTTGATTTAAATGCAAAATACTTTTTAATGTTCCTGCAGTGTGCATTAGTATTGCATTCTGAAAGATCAAATGACCTTTTGACCCCAACAATGTGAAAGGCAGACGACCTTTGACCTCTTATAAATAGCCCAAACCACCAAACTCAGGTCAGACCTGTAAGAGCAGAGGATCATGGGACTGGAAGAAGGTGCTTGAAGAGGTTACTGAAGTGCCCATGGCAACAGCATCGCTGATGTCACTTCCTTACCGGAGTGAGGTTAATGAGTTCATTAGAGAGAGTAACTCTGCTAGTTAGACCCGTCGACTAATCAAATAACGGTTATATGACTAAACAATGAGCAGCCAATCAGTTTACATCAGAACACATCATCGTAACACACATAAACCAGCAGCATGAAGACAACTAACCAACCCTCATTGACCCTGATGATGGTCCTCTCCGTCTATAAGCCAATTAGCACTCATTAGTATTCATTAGCTGCTCATTAGATGTTTACCAATGGCCTCTACATGATGGATTTTAGGGGTTTCAATGTCATAACAACAGTCTAGTCAATGCAGTTCGTATGAAATCGATTGGGAATAAAGAGAACGCAAGTTCATGAATTATATTTCTCCTTCATTTTCTACAGGAGAACTTCAAAATATACTTCAATAAAGAGCCGTTATCAAACCAACCAGCTAAAAGATCTTACAAAATGTTCAAACATCGTTTACATAAAGTTGTTAGCAAAAGTAAAAGTATTTAAAAAGCACTTTGTACTCAAATTCTTTTATGGGAATGAATCCCATGATGCATTGCGAATGACATAAAACAAAAACCTACTTAAGGCAAGCGCTCCAGTTCTTTGTTCCCATGGTAAAAGCGACTTCTCTGATTGGTAGATTTCTCTTCAGGATTCTATCCACAGTCCTTAAAGGCTTTTCTGGAAAGTTCGCTTTGGCAAGCTGTTTCGACCTCCCAAAAACAAACTTCGTTTTGCCCTGATTTTGTTAGAAATGACGTCACATCAGTTTCGTTCTTCGATTTCACTTTAAGTAAATCGGGCCTTAAGGGAGATCGACCAATTAGAAGAGAGATTTACGTTTCCATGGAAACAAGAATCGCGCCAGAAACTTTCTACGCTATGAATTTTTAAAATCGCACTTCTACCAAATATCATCACCACTGAACAACCTCACAGCTCGCGGTGCGTCTGTCTGGAAACATTTATACGCTATCGCTATTTCTCTATAACGACAGCGATTTTATCATTCAGAACTGACCTGATTTACATTACAAAAGCCCAACTGGAACTGTCTGTCTGACATTCTCATTGGGCAACAGACGCCTACGTCAAAAGCGCGTTAAGCCCTGAGTATACTTCGTTTTTTTATGCATACGCTAGTGTACGCACACAGTCGAACACACAGCTTTGCAAATTATACTTCATTTAACTCGTACACGTACACATGCGTTCGACGCATGGGCAGTTTTGAGCAATCTCTCGCAACAAGTTGCAACCCATGTAAATATATTTGTATTCTTTCTTGCTAGAGTTGTACAAATGAGGGCACTTTCTAACCTCTTCATACAATCTCTCGTCTATATAGGCCTCCATCGTCGCTGTAGCTTGCATGTGTTCCGGTCTGTTCTGTTTATGCAGGTTTTCTTTGATTACCTTGTGAATCGACGCCCCCAGGGCACGGCTGCCACCTTGTGGATAAACTAATTACTGCATAAACAATTAAATGTGCATGTGCGACTTGCGCTTACAAAGTACACACGGTTACAAAAATCTGCTGTGCGCATACAGTACGCTGACCCTCGCATACACGTAAAAAGTGAACTATACTTTGGGCTTTATTTTGTCAACTTTTGGCCACATGACGAAGCACCAGTTTCGCTGTTTCCATGAACACTAGAATTACACCAGAAACTTTTTAAAATATGAATTTGGCCGTTAAACACTTTTTAAAATCAACTTCTACCGAATATCAATCATCTCTGAACAACCTCACGGCTCTGGATGCGTCTGTCTGGAAACGTCATTGCTAATAATACATATCTCTATTACAAATGTAATTTTATCATCCTGGGGTGCGTTTTCTAAAAGCATCGTTCGCCAACTAATCGCAAGTTCTGTCTTTACTAGCATAGTTCAACGATTTGGTGTTTCCCGAAACCATCGTTCAAACAAACATTCGCAAACTTGTGTGGTTAGAAGCATATAGTTTCTTGTTTTTATGACATGTGGACTTAATAAATCGTTATCTTGAGTAAAATAAGCAAGCTGACATTAAGTACAATGGATATCTTTTATTTCGAATATATACAAATGTAATTTACGTATTTTAGTTTGTCAAGAGATTTGAAGCACCGTTTTTGAAGAGTGCGCATGTGCTCTGGTACGTAAGAACGAGCCTATGATTGAGTCTGGAAATATAGCAAAATAACTGAGAAAAACGAGAATTAGTCCTCAGATGCCATGTCTGTAATTTATTGCAAAAAATCTAACATTAATTTGATCTCAAAGAGATTGATTTAAAGAAGTTATTACTCCACCACCTGCGTGACTGAACAACAGGTTTATGACAATACGGTTTCAGGAAACAGAGTCGTGACTAGCTAGTTGATTTTGTTGAACGATGCATCGTACTATGGTAGTGAAGCGGCGAGTTCTGTCGTTCTACGGGAAAACACACTCCAGATTTGACCTGATTTCCAAAATCCCATTGGTCAATGGACACCTAAGCCAATGGAGTGTTATTCTGTTAACTTTTGGCCACAACACAGTGCTGCTTTCGCAAACTTTTGCGTTTCACCATCTCAAACACTTTTATGCAGTCATCAGGAACGTGAGACAAAAGAGACAGACAGCCTGGGAAAATCACAAGCGTTGACATTTATACAGACCACAGCAAGGAAGGAAGGAGCCCTAGACGTTGTTGCCTGAAAATAAAATACAAAGGAAAGAAGAGAAGGAGACGCTTGTTCAACACAAAACCACAAAACCAGTGACGAAGCAGATAATGCTAAATAATGCTAAAGGTTTGTGAGACACTGCCCAGATAGCACATGTACATCTGTGAAACGTCTGTTAAAGATCCCGATAGCACACATACATCTCGGAGACGTCTATCTGATGTGCGTTTTTATTTTTTAGAGTGTTTGCTCATCTGCAATACGTCTATAGGATGTTTCCTGTCAGATGTCAAATAGACATCTTTAAGATGTTTATGATTTATAATGTATGTAAAACTGACAATCTTAAAGACGTCTATCAGATGTTTGTAAACAGCAGATGCTTTCAGTGACCCATATAGCACACAAACGTCTGCAAGATGTCTGTTAAAGATCACTTCATCTGGAAAGCATCTGCTGTTCACAAACATCTGATAGACATCTATAAGATGTCAGTTTTACATACATTATAAATCATAAACATCTTAAAGAGATTTTCTAAACATCTATTTGACATCTGACCGAAAACGTCCTATAGACGTATTGCAGATGAGCAAACACTCTTAAAAATACGTCTTCCAGACGTAAACGCACTTCAAATAGACGTCTCCGAGATGCATGTGTGCTATCAGGGTAACGAGCCGATGATGATGTGTTAATATTCAGTGGCAGATCATGACTCCTCAGGGTCAATGGACGGGTTCCATCACAAACATCTCAAAGTTCACATCAACATATTTTTTGTTCGGGTGTGAGAGTGGGCGACTCTGGCCTTGACGGCTTCTTCATGTTTGTATGTTTACATGAAGCTGAACCTGTGATGAATGAAGCCACTTCAAAGTGATTTCCAGCCATTTCACAGCCTGTTACTGGAGTCCAGTGAGTGTTTGTGTAAAGTTAGTAAATACACACTGTGTGCCAGTATGTCGCAAGAGGACAGACGTCCCAAAACTACCCCAAAACAACTTTCACCTACAAACAACACAAGCCGCATCTATCTATCTATCTATCTATCTGTAGTTCTATGCATCTATCTATGCATCTATGTATCTATCTATGCATCTTTGTATCTATCTATCTATCTATCTATCAAGTCTTTATTATTCGCGCGATATGTCAACACAATACTCTCTTTGAAACTTTATATGCGCATAAACTTCATGGTCTCAGTAAATAATCCATCAGAGTCTCATATGACTCCGGTCCACATGACAAAACAAACGGAAAACAAACTTACGAGACTTTTTTTTACCGCGTCAGAACGATCCCGAAAGTTTATTCCTTCCGTTCGCGTTGTTTTTTCGATGACGGATCAGCGAGAATACGAGAAATGCTCCATGTTTACCGGGACGCGCTCCGCTGCGCTTCATCATACGGGAGTCCCGACGGCGCGAGCGCTCCGGATCACAAGCGTCACGGCCCCGCTCCTGGATGACGTCATAGCGGCTCATTTTAACCCTGTAAGAACCTCATCATGTGTATTTATGTGCATATCATTCACATATGCTGCATTGTTAAAAAATGTCCTTTTAATGTTTGTTATCAAATCTGCAGCACAAACAATATTTATACATTTACATTTACTTCCAGTTTTCGCGCTCACTTCCGGTCACCGCCAGCAGATAGCGCTGTTCGCCGCATAAACAGACATAAAAACCGAACTAATGTCTGTACAAAGTTGAGAGGATATACATGTTTGTTAAATGCTTTGTTTTAGTATCCAGATAATCGTATAAACGCTCAAAACGCATTATTCTCTCATGTAAGACGTCTCATTTGTATAACGCGAATGACAAATTTGACGTTTTTACCAAGTACTTCTCCAGTAATTTGTTGAGTAAGATTGTGGATTATAATGTATAAAACAGTCTAGAGACTCACAGATTTTGTTTTTCTAATCATTTATTCTCTTTCAAGACAGTGAGCGAGAGATAAATTGCAGTTCTACACAAGCACAGCATCTTCTGCTGACACAGGAAACAGGAAGTAAAACCACAAGTTTCACACAAAAAAAAAAAAACAGCCTGGGTCTATCAGACAAGAACAACAAAACATGTATATTTCAGTCATGATTACAGCTGCTCTGATTCATTCACAGTCAGTTTAGTTTGCTATGTCAGGACATTTCAGTCAGGTTTATCACTGTTATGTCAGGTTTATTCAGCATCAGTTGGCTCTGTGTTTTCGTTGTTGCAGCAGTCCATATTCTTGCCGCCGCTGTTGTCTTCACAGTCAAGGCTGTTCTGTTTGTCTTTCTGTGGAGGTCTCGATTCGGTCTCGCTGACGGAGGGGACGCGGACTGGAGGGGCGAGAAGATTACTGGAGGATGCTCTCCTTTCTTTAAGACAGGACAGAAAAATAGAAATCAACACATGTTCTTGTAGCATTGAGAATGCATAAACACTTAACAAACCTCCAGGGCCGATGGGGTGCATCAGGCGGTTCATCTGAACGTTCCAGTGTTTAACGCTCGTGCTGGCCTGACGAAGTTTACGTTGGGCGGCCTGTGGACGACATGTGTTCATGAGTGTGGACCCAGCTAACAAAAATATGTTCTTAAGGTCCTTTCGCACCAACAACGATAACTATAAATATAACTATAACGATAACTATATTAGCATCCACACCAACAGACGATAATTATAACGATAACTATATTAGCGTCCACACCAGCGGACGATATCGTTCTGTTTATTCTAAACACAAGCTTCAGTTTTGTCATCTGTTGCTTTAAAGCAGGATGGATTCTTATTGGCTGTCAATGTTTTTATCGTTCATCAGCTGGAAAAAAAGTAGAATCGGCTATTCTTTTATATTAAGAATGATTATCGTTATAGTTATCGTCCTTGGTGTTAACGGTGCCTCAAAAACGTTTCGCTAATGTTGCCATTAAGTTATGAAAATGTAATTTATAAATGTTCTCTGAATGTTCAAAACGCCCAGTTTTTATTAATGTTTTAAAAAAAGTTTTTTATATACTTTTGAATGTTCTCTGAACGTTTTGAAACAAGAAGTAACATTTAAAAAACATCAGGCGAACATCCAACTAAACGTTACAGTTAAAAACTTTACATGAATGTTTTTGTAATAACTTTGAATGAAAGTTCTAGTAACATTACTGGAAGAACGTTTGTTCATAACTTTGAGAGAACCTTGCCACAATGTTAGCTAAAGTTCTGTGAGCGTTCTCTGTTAGCTGGGGAGGAACACGTGATAAACACAACACAAGCACAGCGTTGAGCTCACCGCGATGTCCTGGTCCACTCTGCGTCGACTGGCCCGCACTTTTTCCAGTTGCCGCTGGGCCTCGTCCAGAGCCTGAGACTTCCTCTCCATCTCCTGCTCGAGCTCCTGCTTCTCACGCTGAGTTTGCAGGAGCTGCTCTTCCTGCTCCTCCTGCAGACCCAGCAGAGACTTCACCTTCTCCTCCTCCTCGGCCAGCAGCCTGGAAACACCAGCGGCACTATAAAGCTAAACACTAGCGTTAAACTAGACACAGAAACATGTCAAACTAAACACAGAACTAAACCTAAACAAAAGAAACATCAATTCTAATGCAGCTAAACACCAGAAACATCTGATATCAGAGGTAAATGCCAGAAATATCACTGCTAACACAGGAAATATCCACGTTAACACAGCTAAACACCAGAAATATCACTGCTAACACCGCTAAACACCAGAAATATCACTGCTAACACAGCTAAACACCGAAAATATCCATGTTAACACAGCTAAACACCAGAAATATCACTGCTAACACAGCTAAACACAGAAAATCTCAATGTTAACACAGCTAAACACCAGAAACATCTGTTAACACCGCTAAACAACAGAAATATCACTGCTAACACAGCTAAACACCAGAAATAATGTTAACACCGCTAAACACCAGAAATATCACTGCTAATACAGCTAAACACCGGAAATATCACTGCTAACACAGCTAAACACCAGAAATAATGTTAACACAGCTAAACACCAGAAATATCACTGCTAACACAGCTAAACACCGAAAATATCCATGTTAACACAGCTAAACACCAGAAATATCACTGCTAACACAGCTAAACACAGAAAATCTCAATGTTAACACAGCTAAACACCAGAAACATCTGTTAACACCGCTAAACAACAGAAATATCACTGCTAACACAGCTAAACACCAGAAATATCACTGCTAATACAGCTAAACACCGGAAATATCACTGCTAACACAGCTAAACACCAGAAATAATGTTAACACAGCTAAACACCAGAAATATCACTGCTAACACCGCTAAACACAGAAAATATCACTGCTTACACAACTAAATACCGGAAATATCAATGTTAACACAGCTAAACAC
This sequence comes from Mylopharyngodon piceus, assembly GCA_039654765.1. Classification (NCBI taxonomy): domain Eukaryota; kingdom Metazoa; phylum Chordata; class Actinopteri; order Cypriniformes; family Xenocyprididae; genus Mylopharyngodon; species Mylopharyngodon piceus. The sequence continues at coordinate 47,979,172 of CM077438.1, forward strand.
CATAAATATCACAACTAATAAATCTGAACACCATAATACTGTAAACACAGCTAAACACCAGAAACTTATGTGTACTCACTTAAACACCAGAAACATCACTGCTAACACAGTTAAATGCCAGAAATAGATCTGACACTAAAACTAAACATCAGTGCTAATAAACATTAGTGCTAAAACACAAGAGCTAATGGCTCTTTACATCAGCAAAATGTGTCTAAACTGAAAACTAGCGCTGAAAATCAACTTAAGACCTTGTTAAACTGTGTTAAGTTACACAGTCGTGAGGAGAAACTAAACACCACAGCTGTAAAGTGTTAAACGTTATGCGTAACTTATTTTATTTTTATTTATCAAGTAAACCATAACGGCTAAAGTCAGAAATCAGTGTGTCTGATAAGCTAATGACGATAATGAGGTAAAAACTGTTGAGCAGAAGCACGTCAACATTTGTGTAACATTTATTGAGACGTCCAAACCACAACATAGATAACAGGAAGTGTGACTTATACTGTGTGTGTGTGTGTGTGTGTGTTCTTGTATATATGGTTTATGAGGACACAAATGTGTATAATGACATGGGTATTACAACGTAAACATGGTTTATGAGGACACTTCCTGTGTCCTCGTAAACCGAATGGCTTAAAAAAACTTACTAAACAGTGTTTTTTGAAATTCAGTTTAAATGCAGACAGTTTCCTGTGATGGGCAGGGTTAGGGGTAGTGTAGGGGGAGAGAATATACAGTTTGTACAGTATAAAAACCATTACGTCTATGGAGAGTTCCGTAAACCACATACACAAGTGTGTGTGTGTGTGTTTAACATAGCCTTATTTATTAGCTGTCTTCAGATGGGGACTATGAGACTATATATGTGCGTTATCTACATCTCATTTACATAAATATATAAATATATAAAATGACTGTGTGTGTGTGTAAGATGCATTTATGGGTTTCTAAGTGTGAGGGCAGCGCTTCCTTTGAGTGTTACTCACAACCTTTCTGTCTCTCTCTTTCTCTCTCTCTGTATGTCTCTCTCGTTAGACGTGTGTGTTGTGATGAGTGTGTCGTGATGAGTGTGTGTGTGTGTGTGTGCACCTGGTCTGTGTGTATCTGTAGGTCTCTTCCTCCTGTCGCGCTCTGATCTGTTGCTCTAGAGCTTCCTGCAGTCTGTGATGAAGATCTTCCAGCTCTCTGATTCTCCTCTGCTGATGTTCGGCCTCCAGATCACGAACCGCCACCTCTGCTCGAAGATTCGCACGGGCCTGCCGCACACACACACACAGTTTAGCTTGACTGTTCATATGGGACTTCCTGCTCATGTTCAAGAGTCATACTTTATACTTTTGATGCAGTTTTTTCCACTTTAAAAATGCAGTTCGTTTAGTTGTTTTTGCTACTGTACCTTTAAAACTTGTATATATAAATGACCTGTTCTAGTATAGTTCATGCTGTCATTTATCATGTCAAGGTGTTGATTTGTTAATGTGAGTGGGTCATGTGTTAATTTTAATTAAACGTAAATTAATTTAAATTTAAAACTTTTTTTTTTTGAATAAAATGATATTTTATTTAAAAATTTTAACTTGTTTAGATATATCACACTCTTTTAATTTTTTATTTAAATTAAATTTAAATTAAGTAATTTATTTTGACTTGATATTAAAATTATATTTTAAAAAAAATTAGATTTTATTTAGAAATTTTAACTTGTCCAGATATAATATCACACTCTTAATTTTTTATTTAAATGAAACGAAACAAGTAATTTGTTTAGATTTGTTATTAACAAAATGAAAAATTTTGATAAACATTTTATATAGATTTTTTAACTTGTCTAGATATATCACACTCTTATTTCATATTAAATCTAAACTTTAAATTTATTTTTGATTGATTATTAATATTAATATTGAATAAATATTATTAATATTAAAATTACAACATAAAAAATTCTTTTTTAGAAAAAATTAAATTTAATTTCTATATATATATATATATATATATATATATTAATATAATTAAATATATAATTAATATATATAATATTAACAGATTTTAATATAAAATATTTAAAATATTTCCTATTTTGTTTGCATATTTTTACCAGATATTTTTACTGGTCTAGATATAATATCACTCCTTTATTTTTAATTAAAATTAAAAGTAAATTTTTTAAATAAATTTATTTTTGATTAATTTTATTAATATTAAAATTGTAATATTAAAAAAAAATAAAATTCGATTTTATGTAGATATTTTAACTTGTCTAGATATAATATCACACTCTTATTTTTTTTATTTAAATTAAATGCAAGTAATTTGTTCTGATTTTTTATTAATTTTAAAATAAAAATAATATTTATTTATAATCACAAATCCTTTCTTTGAAAATATCAATAGAAATATGTCAAGTTTGTAGATGTGAGAGCGTGTCTGTGGACCTCCTGCGCCTCGAGCAGCTGCTTCTGCAGGGTTTTCTGCAGCTCCTCATGCTGACTGCGTCTCCTCTGCTCCTCCTGCTGCAGCGAGGCTCGCGTCTGTCTCTGCGCCTCCTTCAGCAGCTCCAGCTCGGCCAGCTGCTCCTCGCGCTCCCCCTGCAGCTCCTGCAGCCGCCGCGTCTCCTCCACCCGCAGCGCGCGCCTCCGCTCCCGCTCCTCACGCAGCTCCCGCCGCCGCACCTTCAGCTCCTCGTGCAGCGAAGTCTTGCCGTCCACGGACAGACGGAGAGCGGTCTGGATCGCTGACAGAGAGACAGGATCAGGTAGAGTTTAGGGGGATGTTTAGATATTTCTATTGTGCCCTTTGAGAACATGACTTCTGCGGTGAGATCAGACCTGTGATCCACTCCTGTCTCTGTCGGGAGTCCGGCGCGCTGATCTCGAAGGTCTTGTTGAGCGTCTTCACGCAGAACATGCATCTCTTCCCGTCCCTGTCCGACAGCACCTGTCAATCACAGCCGAGACGCATCAGATACGGAAACGCACTGGACGGATATTCGCGGCGAACGCAGCTCCGTACCTCCACGCAGCAGTTCTGGTCCATCTCGATGACGCCCTTGCAGTCCTTCCCGTCCTCGCTGACGTAGTAGGAGAGCGATCCGGGCTTCAGGCAGAACCAGCGCTCCGTCCAGTTCCTGCGCAGGTGTCCCTTCTTCCACAGGTATCCCTGAAAAACACGTTCACGTGTCACACGGACGCCGGTTCAACATCGGACCGGCGCCTGAGTGAGGAAATGACATCAGCGCACCTCTTTCAGCACGTTCCCCACCATCTCTCGATACACCTTCTCCACAGCCATGGAGAGGCTCTCGGCGTCGTCTCCTCGACTGCCGGCCGCCGCGTTCACCAGCTCCAGGAAGCTCCAGACGCTCAGGCCGTCCTTCTGAAGGGCGTCCTGCGACAGCAGCTCCTCCAGCTCCACGCAGCTCAGCTCCACCGTCATCACGCTGCTGATCTTCCTCAGCAGATACTCCGCCTGATCGGGGATTCACTCACATAATCAACCGGGAAAACCTCATCATGCGCTTACGATCCAGGAGATTCCGATGAAAGATTATCAAAACACGTCCTAGCCGGCACGCGACTACCTTCAACACTGAAATAATGTTTAGAAAACGTTTTTAATAATGAAAAACGTTTACAAAACATTGAAACAACATCTAACACTAAACGGTTAACAGTTGTTAATTGATAATTATATTTACATTTTTACATCAAAAAAATGTAAAAAAAACATTGAAACGACATTTAACGCAAAATGGTTGTAAAAAGGTTAACTAAATAATTTTTAAATATTTAAATTTTTTCATCTATATGTCACAGACACGCCAGGCTCCACAGTCACCCAATCACAGCGCACTCCCTCTCCTGAGTACTGATCAGCCACACCTGTCACGCATCAGCACTCATCACCACTGCCACATAAAAGAGCACACTGAACACACACACATCGTCCGGTCTCGTTAATGCATACCTACATGCTATGCTTACCTTCAGGACTCCTACTGTGATCTACTTACCTGTCTCCTGTGTTCTCCGTGACTCCCTGTGTCTCCGTGTTCCAAGTGAGTTCAGTGTGCCTCGTCTGCTCCACGTCCGTCTGTCTCCACGCAACCTGCAACAACAACAACCTGCATCAGAAGCCAGCACGATCACCAAGCCACGTATCATCCTGTTTACACTCACCTGCATCACTCCAGCACGCTCAGTTGACTCTAATAAAACCCTGCTTGCACTTACCTGTGTCTCCGCTCCCTTCTGTACGTAACAGAAGACCGGACCACAACCGTCACGTCAACATGAGCACCTCGGACCCCATTCAAGACCTGGTTGATGCACTTCACCGCACGCTCACTGCGGCATCTCCTTCACCACCAGCCGTCGCCAGTCCCATGGCTAAACCGGCGCCCTTCTCTGGCCTGGCGGAGGACTGCAACGGATTCCTTGCAGTGTACGCTGGTTCTGGAGATGCATCCTGACGATAAAGCGAAAGTGGCTTTCATAATCTCTCAACTCCATGGTAAAGCACTGCGCTGGGCTGAACCTCTCTGGAATCAAGAAAACCCTGTCGTTCTTTCCCTGTCCAGCTTCATTACGCACTTCAAGGAAGTTTTCGGAACGCCAGGGAGACTCAACCATTGGTGAGAGATTATAAGGATCACTAACTGTGTTTGATTATGCCCTCCAGTTTCGTACGAGCCCTCCTCACCCTGTATCGTCAGGGTCTCGAGCCCCGTGTGCGGTTGCATCTCGCTGCATACGAGGATTCCATCGGGCTCGAAAATTCATTCAACTCTCCATCAGATTCGCCACTCGTATGCAGCTGTGTCTCGAAGAGCACCCAGCCTCCCAGAACCAGCCAATGATCCTATGCAACTCGAAACGTGCTGGGCATTACATCGCTGAATGCCCCACCCGTCCAGTTCTTCTGTCTTCCAGTCAGTGCGCTCCTCAAAGCCTCTACGGCAAGTACGCTACATGGTGGGACCCCTCCAGCTCCAAGTCGGAGTTCTCCATAAAGAGGAAATTCAACTGCTGGTTCTGGAGAACTCAACGGGCGCCCGTGGCTAGAGCAGCACAACCCCACGGGTGACCAATGCTTTCAAGACTGTTTTCCTGAGTTTCCAGTTCCTAGCTCTCCCACTGTGGAAAGCCCCCTCGAGAAACGTTCCACAGAGATCCCAGCATGTTATTCCCACTTCAGTGATGTCTTCTGTCCGAAGAAAGCCTCCAAGCTGCCTCCCACGCACCCCAGTACCAACCAGGACAGAAGGTTTGGCTGTCAACCCGGGACATCAAGATGCGCTGCCGTGTAGGAAACTGAGTCCCCGCTTCGTTGGCCCCTTCACCATCCTCCGGCAGATCAACCCAGTCACCTATCACCGCATTCACCCAGTTTTCCATGTTTCACTCCTTCGCCTCATCACCCCTCTGTTCTTCCCTCCACAGAGCCTGGCGATCTCGAGGAACCCCCTCCTCCACTCATCGTGGAAGACGGAGTGGCATACCGGGTCAAAGACATCTTGGACTCCCGGCGCCGTGGTGGTTTCCTTGAATATCTCGTGGACTGGGAAGGATATGGCCCCGAAGCTCATGGGTACCCAGAAATGATATCCTTGACCCTAACCTTCTCCGAATTCCATTCCAGTCATCCAAGCAGACCAGCTCCTCGTGGCAGGGGACGACCACCACGACGTCGGGGTCCACGGTCCTCAGGAGCGGACCGTGGAGGGGGGGGTAATGTCACAGACACGCCAGGCTCCACAGTCACCCAATCACAGCGCACTCCCTCTCCTGAGTACTGATCAGCCACACCTGTCACGCATCAGCACTCATCACCACTGCCACATAAAAGAGCACACTGAACACACACACATCGTCCGGTCTCGTTAATGCATACCTACATGCTGCTTACCTTCAGGACTCCTACTGTGATCTACTTACCTGTCTCCTGTGTTCTCCGTGACTCCCTGTGTCTCCGTGTTCCAAGTGAGTTCAGTGTGCCTCGTCTGCTCCACGTCCGTCTGTCTCCACGCAACCTGCAACAACAACAACCTGCATCAGAAGCCAGCACGATCACCAAGCCACGTATCATCCTGTTTACACTCACCTGCATCACTCCAGCACGCTCAGTTGACTCTAATAAAACCCTGCTTGCACTTACCTGTGTCTCCGCTCCCTTCTGTACGTAACACTATATGAGCTCATTTACATTAATATATATAAAAACGTGTGTATATACTTAAAATATAATGAAATATAAATAAATTTGTATCATTAATCGATTAATCATGATTAATCGCATCTAACATAAAAGTTTGTAAATATATGTATTTATGTATACATATACACAAACTTTTGTGAGATGCAATTAATTGTGATTAAACGATTTGACAGTACTAAAATAAATAAATATTTTTCCATTTTAACATCAAAATATCTAATAAATTGAAACATTTAACATTAAATGGTTGCAAAAAGGTTAAACTTAAAATACTTTTTTATAAATATAAATATGAAAAATGGGTTTATATATTTCAAATAAATTTAAATTCTATTTAAATTTTATCACGTAAAAATGTTTAAAACCATTGAAACGTTTAACACTAAATGGTTGTAAAAAGGATAACAAAATACTTCTATACATAAGACTAACAAAATATGTATATTTTTTATATATTTTCTTTTTTTTGCATAAATATATATAAAAATGTGTATATATTTTAAATATTTTCGAATTTAAATAAATATATAGCTATATTTAAATATATAAGTCTATGTGTGTGTGTGTATATATATATATATATATATATATATGCACACACATATACAACGGTAAAATTTTAACAAGATCTGTATGTAAAGCAAGAAGTTTAAACAATGCCGCAAAACTGAAACAAAATTCAACAGTGATTCAAGAATCAGAATAACGTCAAGGGACGTGAATGAAAAACTAAATCGAGTGCTGATGTTATGGTGGTCAAGCTGGTTTCTGAAACATGGTAGCTGGTTTGTTGCTGGTCCAAGGTGGTTTACCAGCCTGACTGAGATGGTTTACCAGGTCTACCAATGAAGTAGATCACTTTGGACCAGCTAATGTTTATAAATGATGAAGAGCTTCCATTGAGGTTTGAGACGCGTGTCAGCTCACCTCCTCTGGCACGAGAGCGAGAGGGTATCTGTCGTCCGCCAGGAAGTTGAAGAGACACCAGAGCCGCAGAGCGTCCTGATTGGTCAGAACCCGGAGCGTGTTGGGACGGTAGTTCTTCTTGGAACACAGAGTCCAGCACAGCTCATCGACTTCCTCTTTAACGAACGTCCCCTCCGTCACCTGACCACACAGCAAACGCAACGTCATCTCAGTTATTTCTCCGAGAAGTCAATGAGTTTCACTACACTCTTAAAAATAAAGATCCTTTACTGGCGTCCATGAAGAACCTTGGAACTTTTCCATTCCCCAAAAGGTTTTAGAATTGTTCCTTGGGGAACCAAAAACGGTTCTTCCATGGCATCGCTGTGAAATCGCGCTTCTGGAATCTTTGTTTTTAAGAGAGTAGCTATGTTTACATCCAAAGTTGCAAATTTAACTTGTGTGCAAAATTGGAATATTGCATTAAACCTTTGCGAATAAAGCAGTGTATCCATCCCATGTGTTCAAGAGAACAAAACCGTCACTTCCTGAGAAAATTAGTGCAAAATATCTGTAATAAAAATGGAAGTTGCTGCAATCAGGCTCTTTTTCCCTCCATCATAAATGAGTTCGTCGCAGAGCGTCAGACGAAACACAATAAACGCTGTCATGTTCTCTTGCGTTCGGATGCTGGTGTTTGGGAACACAATCGTGTGAGACGCTTCTGGAGGGAATTAAACCAAATCATTCTGATGTCAGACTTTGACTCAGGCGTTTCAGAACCAACATTTGAGATGCTGCGATGCGATTGGTCCACTGGTTAGTCCAGTTATCCAATCACAGTCTCATGAGTTTATTGAGAGATGTATTTGGTAAATGTGTTTCCATCGTAGTTTATGCGCATGTCGTCATATCGGATAAAACAATTATCCGCCTCGATTGAGCGCATATGTTTTTTTAGGGCTGGGACAATACATCGATTCTCGATACAATTATTCTGGATCGATTCTGATATTTTAACGAATCAAGTCTGCTCATAGTTTTTAACAGCAGATGGCGCTACGTGCTTTAGAAACACACATACTCTGCCTGCTTCCAGTTCCTTTATACACTTCAACCTAAAATAATCATTCATAAAGTTCGAAAAGGTTGAAATGAATTACAAGGGTGTTCGCAGTGGGCTGTGTTTACATTAATCTTGCGTCATAAAAGCATTCTGAGCCGAGGTGCAAGTATATTTAACCACTTACATGACCGAATGCAAGAGCGCTCTTCTTCATGAGCATTTGAGCATGCGGTTAAAAACTAGCCTAGAGCGTCATCTGCTGTTAAAACTAAGCTCAGAATCGATTCGAGAGAGAATTGCGATACATTTGGAAAATATCAGAATCGTTGTATAGCAAATCGATGTATTGTCCCAGCCCTACTTTTTTTATGTGCAGTTTTAGAATTTATACGCATCTTGGTGTTTCCATCTAGAGTATTTTATGCAATATATCAATAATGCGCATAAAAATAGGTGGATGGAAACATCGATAATGGAGCCTTTTGTCTCCTCTAGAGTTTCAGAAGAGATCTCAACGACGTCTCAATGTAAGGAGAAACATCCGAGACAAAGTTGGTCCTTCAGTGAATCGTAACGGAGAGTCTTGTGAGCACTGAATGAGAGTGTGTTTGTGTCGCGGTACCTTGTCCAGTATGAACTGGTTCAAGTAGGGCATGTACCCCTGACTGGACACGGGACCGTCATCATCATCGCTGAAGTGTCTCTCGAGGGCCGCCGGATCGTGAGGAATCCGCAAAACACTGTGAAGGTTATGAGACAAAACCTGTGCACACACACAAACACGGTCTGACTGCAGCGTTTGTTTGATAACAATCTAAAGCCACAGAGTGTGAGAGAGATTAACTGGAACAGCAGTTTCACAAACTCACATATCTAAACGAGGACATACTGGAAATACACTTCTGTTGCGTTATATAAAGACGTTCATGATAATGAACTACAGAGCAAACCATAAAGGAAAACTTTAATCACGACAAATCACTCTACAGCCACACACACTGACGTATTGAGTGGAAACATCAAGTGCGCACTTGAAAACACTAATGTACAGAGTACACAACATTTGCACATAACACAGACAGGTGTTATTATGTTACACACGGTTGAATTATTTACCTTATCAATCACTTTTTAACTTTGTGGACGTCCATAAAGTGAGTTTTCGTGTACTTCTGGAGATACTATAGTTTGGTAAATCCACAACAGACACACACAAGTACACACACATGCACAATCAAACACCTGTCTCTCTCTCTCTCTCTCACACACATCTGTCTCACCTTGAGTTGTGATTTGGACACTTTGCCGCTGTCTTCGGTGTCCAGGGACGTGAAGGCGTACCAGATACTCTTCAGCAGAGCAGCTCTCAGCGCCATGTCTCACACCTGATGATTTTACTTTATTATTTCTCCTCTCCTTCATTCTCTCTGCAAGTCTGTCCACATCCTGCCAGCATTTGCTGAACTCTGGCGCCTCCTGTCTGCAGACCTGAGATCAGTGTGCAGTAAACACTACTATATATATATATATATATATGTCTCCTCAGCTTGTCCTACCATATGAAGACTGGACTGGCAGCAGCAATATATCATTCATGATTTTTATCCTTCCTTTCTTGGCTTATTACTTGATCGACCTGCAAAAAAAGACATTTTTACACAAAATAGGGCTAAAAAAGCAAAATAACCATATTTATTTCTGAGATTATAGTAAATGAAATAAATATGCTGAATATTGAGGTCACATGACAAAAATGAAGCACACTTCATTTTCACATAATGTATACAGTATATACTACACAGTACAGTAGTATCCCACACACTGTAAACACTTAAACATAGCGCTGATGGACACAGTGTCATCACGTTTTCTTGAACGCACACCTGGATACACTCGCACCTGTGGAAATGAGGTGATGTTATGATACGATCATGTCAGATGATTTCTGACAGACACAGAGATGTGTTAATTGTTGCTGAGTGTTTAGCGCTCAGGGCTGTGTGTGTGTTCATATCCGCTGCTGCTGAGAGACGTTTAAACGTGATCCTCCTTCAAAGTTTCACAGACACATTGTGTGTGAGTGTGGGCTCTGCTTCATTAGGTAATACAGTTCGTTTCCCGTCACATGGGCGTGTTTTGGGAGTCTGATCGGGACGTCCAGGCGATGATGACAGCGGTTTGGATGCAGGTCTCGTTCCTCAGCGATGTCACAACAACTGAAGAGCTTCACATTCCACCGCTGACGTCAACATGATGAGTGATTCCTGAGTGTGTTTGTCTCTCGTGTTCAGGAGATTAAGAAAAACAGACAGACAGACAGATTTAGTCAGAACAACAGAACAATAGAATGATAAAGCGATAGATAGAACGATAGAACGATAGATAGATAGATAGACAGATAGATAGATAGATAGACAGATAGATAGATAGATAGATGG
>CM077438.1:47992303-48147303 GCA_039654765.1 Mylopharyngodon piceus
TTAAAACTAGTTTGTGCCGATCAAGTTTAAACTTAATGACAAACTTAGTTTAGCTGCATGTTTAAGAATGAATCTGTATGAAGAGATGTTGATGTGCAGAATAAGATACTTTAATGCCGTGTCTAATATCTAATCTATTTTAAAACTGAAATAAATTTAGATTTAAATTATTAATCTGTACAGTATTAGTACAGTATTAGTATGTATGTGTGTGTGTGTGTGTGTGTGTGTATATATATATATATATAAAACAAAAAAATTATAAAATGTATTACATATATATACATGCTATTTTTGCAATTGTTGACAATTATTTATTTTATATATATTTTTCTTTGTTTGTTCTCTAAGCCTTTGGCAATTATATATAGTTTGTGTTAAGTGTTGTTTTTTGTATTATATGCATAAATATGCATGTATGTTACTTTGAATAAATTTGATTTTGGAAAATTGAAGTTGAAAATATTATACATAAAAATACACACACACACACATACAGTACATACATACATATATATATATATATATATATATATATATATATATATACACACACACACACACACATTCTGATAATTTTTTTCTTGTTTTAAGCCTAACTGGTTAAATTTATTCAGAATTATTATTCACATATATTCCTAATTTGTGTTTTATTATTATTCTTTCTTATTTGTGAATTATTATTTAAGAAAGTTCTTTTCTGAATAATAATACTAGCTACACTTTCAGATTTGTTAAATATCTTTATCTGTTTTACTCTTGTCTGCAAAAGCTGCATCAGCTACTTTGCTAATAAACGTCCCGCATGCATTTACACAAGAAGTGCAACGGGACTGTTTTTCTTTGTAGCCGTACGACATGTTTTCATTGATAATTTCTCCTCTGTTTCTTCATTTTTCTCCTTAATACATCCAATCTGACACCACTTCCCAGTTGAGGGGAATTCCACTGAGAGACAGACAGATTAGACATCATTTAATGATTCGCCTCAAGCTCAAATACATACAAGACAAGCGCAGATATGTCTTTAAATCAGAAATGCATTGAGCGATAAGATCAGCTGTTTATTTTCCTTCCAGAGATCTGAATTATCGCCTCACCGTTCCCGTCGAGCACATTCTGCTTTGCTCCTCTTGTGTAGTACACAATGTCGTGAATTAGAGACGGATTACATGTTCTCAGCTCCGACACACTGCCGCACGCTTTTATCTTTAGGCCAGAAACATGCTATTGTTTGGCCAACACATCACAAGCGTGCAGTCATAGTACATACTTCAAACTTTATTTAACTTCATGTCTGTTAATAAACCGAATGTGTTATTATTTGGATAGCATGTTGATTTTAACTACTAGGCAAAATACAACAGCACATGAAACCGAGTTCGCTAGAGGCGTTTGCATTCACAAACTATGTTTTGGGTCTTTTCGCCTGTATTTTATGTCAAATCCATGTTAATTGCAAGGACCATCCGTGGGTTTATCCTGTGTATTTGAACCTCAGCCTAAGCGGTTATTAAGTTAATCTGGAGTGTGTTTGAAGTCTTCTGGTCTAAACTCAAGTCTGTCTCTCTCAAAATCCTTCACAGGGCTTTCAAAGAGCAGCAGAAGCCGTTTTCCGAGCGTCTATCATTGAGACCGGGGAAGAGGATGATGCTTCCTCACCTCAGGAAACGCACGCTAATCCATCAGTCTTAGACAAACTTCCTTGGGCTTGGCTTTCATTTATGAACGAACGACACCAATAGCAACTCGACACTCTCAACATGGACGCGTCCCTCCCGGACTCTCATTGCCATTTGGGCAGGAGCAGTAGGTATTGTGCGCCCTCTGGTGGTTACCGAGGGAATGATGTCCACTCAGATCCGCTGGGTCGCTCGCTGCCGCTGTTCTTATACCCAACCCATGTGGAGCAGCGAGTCTACGACGGCTCGTACTGTGGGGGCGCGTCACTGCTGTCATACCTGCCGCCGTTCCACGGCAGCTTCGGTGTCTACGAATGTCCATTCGAGCCCGCCTTCATCCAGAAGCGCAATGAGCGGGAACGCCAGCGAGTGAAGTGCGTGAACCAGGGATACGCCAAACTACGCGACCACCTGCCTAACGGAACCACGGACAAGCGGCTGAGCAAAGTGGAGACGCTGCGGGCGGCCATCCGCTACATCAAGTACCTGCAGGAGTTGGTGGAGAACGCGGGCAGCGGCGAGGAGAACGGAGGAGCGTCGCCTCTTTCCATTTCCGAATCATCTTCCGAGGAGTCCATTGAGAGTTAAAGACGTTCAGAAAACATTGTATTCTAACAACTTTTATCATGCACCACCTTTGATTCTGAGTGATTCTCAAATATCAGCATGTGTTTCGATTAAGCAAAACCACAATTCTGCAATCTAATTCAAAAGAGACATCAAAGAAATGTGTCAATAAGTACAGAAGTTTAATTAAGTTTGGCCTTCAATAAACTAATGAAATCTTCTGAAATGAGTTTTGGTGGTTGCTCGTGTGACGTCTCCCATTGACAGTGTGGTTTCTCAGGCTGGGACATGAGGGCACAGGGGTCACGACGCCCAAAAAAGCCTTGAAATCAACACAACACCCTGTTCTGCCCTTGAACTCTCTGTGATCATGTAAACTGTGATTTTAAACTGTTCTTAAATTCAAATAAACCTTAAATTATAATTAGAATGGGACTGTTTTCACTTAGAAATACATAGTGTTTTCCGGGTTTGAAACATGTTTTGTTGTTGTGGTTTTATGCCTGTGTTGAACATGCTCATTGACACATGTACATCTATATTTTGTATGTTTTAGTATATATAAAAAACATAATATATTTATTATTATTAAAATCCATAAACCATATATAAATATAATGTAATAATAATAATTATGAAATATGACATTTTGACAGTTTTCATAAGATTCACCCATTTGCACTGTTGAGAATCATTGGGACAATCAGAAAAAAAAATCATAAATATGTGAGACCAAATTTCACAGTGATTTATCTGTGAGCTGATTGGTTTGCCAACTCAGTGATGTCACAAAGCCCAAACAGAATAAGCCAATGAGAACATTCCAAAGATATGACTGTGTTAATGTCCTGCCTCTTTATCTATGCCTCTGTGACCATAACTGTGTCATGCTCCGTTGTCCCCTAACACACACACACTGAGTGACAAGCATTGTCTATATTTATTTTTTAAGTCAGACAGCTGCAGTACTAACCAAACGAGCAGAGAGAGACAGTGAGAGAAATAGATTCAGGGACAGACAGAGAGCGGATGGTGGGGACACGTTCATTTTTGACTCTTGAGAGCAACCACTTGAAGATACTGAACTATTGAGCCGGGTACCTGATCTCCAGAATTCCTGCGCCTCCTGCTCTGGTTCTGATCGGATCATGGAGGGTGGTGGTGAAGCACCCATGAGCACCTTCATCATGGATGAGGAGACGCTCAAGAGGAAGCAGAGAGAGAAACTCAAGAAGCTCCAGGCTACAGGTGGAAACCCGCGGCCTGCGCGATCCCTCCTCTTCCTCACGCTGAAGAACCCCTTCCGCAAGGCCTGCATCAACATCGTAGAGTGGAAGTATCCTTTAACAAATCAGAAAATGTTTTTAATTACAATGTGTTTTGTAAGTTAAAATGGTCACTAAACATGTCAGCCAATCAGGCAGAATTTAATGCATGTTGTTAAAGTATGTAAAAGTCATTTCAGCATCATTACTCCAGTCTTCAGTGTCACATGATCCTTCAGAAATCATTCTAATGTGTTGATTTGAAACATTTCTGATTATTATCAATGTTGAAAACAGTTGCGCTGCTTTATATTTTTATGGAAACCGTGGTACATTTTAATTTTCAGGATTCTGTGATGAATATAAATCATTTATTTGAATTAGAATCTTTTGTAACATTACAAATGTCTTTACTTGCACCTTTGATCAATTAAATGTGTCTTTGCTGAATAAAAGTATTATTTTAAAAAAAATTAAGTTACCCCAAACTTTTTAATTGTACTGTTTCCACAAAAATATTAAGCAGCTAAAATTGTATAAAAATAAATTATATATAAAATACAAATTATTTTTTAAATCAATTATAAAAATGTAATTATAAAAAAATATAGAAATTAATACAAGAAAAATAAAAGTCTTTCACTGATCAGCGGTCTTAAAGAAGTTCTCAGTTATGCATCAACTTCATCTCAGGTGATTCTCCTACAATTAAAACCAGAGACAAATGAGACTATTTGCTGACATATTGTAATATACTAAACAAACATCTTAATTTACTCTCCATTTTATCTCATTGTTGCATAGGAGTGAACAAGTATACATAAAAGTCATTTATTACTAGAGGTGGCAAATATGGAGTCAACAAAAAGTGTCCAAACACAGAAACTATGAGATGACAGACAGTTAATGAGCTCATTTAGTCTTGAGCGTGTGTGTAAATGTCAGTGTTTCAGCACAGTGCTCTGATATTCTGAGCGAACAGCTGTTCTGTCCTCCAGCTCACTAAATACAGACATGCTAAGCTCAGAGAATGCTAGCGCACACAACAACACACTGAGAAGGCAGTCATGTAGATCATTATGGTACAACACATACACAATCACATTGTGTGCTACTGTAGGAATATTTTTTCTCATTTTAAGAGTTTTGGACACATATATAAACCATAAATTGACGCTGGTTTATTTTCCTGAACATGTCTGTCAGACCGTTTGAAATCATCATCCTCCTCACCATCTTTGCAAACTGTGTAGCTCTGGCCGTTTTCATGCCAATGCCTGAGGAAGATACGAATAACACCAACAGCAACCTAGTGAGTCTCTCTCATATGCGAACTAAGGCACCTAAAACAACCTACAGACCCCACCCTCAACATACAAACCCCTACCCAATAGAGTGGTGCAGGTATGACATCACTTTGTAGGCCAACCTGGAAGTTAGCGACGCACGGGTTCCCTCGATCGAAAGCCTATGCATTTTTCCCATAGACTTTTGGAAAATCGCAAAAAATAAGCTCATCAAGATAATTTTCACAGATGAACATAACTTTTATGAAGTTTGAAGCCTAAATGCAGTCGCCAGAAGTAAAAAGTTAAAGGTAGGACATAAACTAACTACACCACGGTCGACTTCAACGTTACCATCACTAAGCTTCCGACAACTCTTTCAGTTTTTATTTAAAAACATTTTCCCAGCACGTTTGAGTTAGAATAGTTTATAAGAGTACAATTATGAGCATAATGAGGCTGTAAAACATGAAAGTGTCTGGAGCTTGTGTTCACCAAAGACCTTATTTCAGCCATTTAACCAAAATCCCATTAAAAAAAACCCATTGACTTCGGCACGCTGGAACCGGAAGTGCTAAAATGCTAACTCGCTTCCGCGTTTTGGCCTACAAAGTGATGTCATACCTGCACCACTCTATATCTGTAGACTCTGCCTTAAGACATCCAAGAACAACCTATAGAATGTGCCCTCACACACAACCTCAACATATAAACCCCGCCCCAATACCTGTAGACTCCGCCTCAAGAGACATGCTTAACCTACAGACTCCACCCTCATACACTCCCTCAACATATAAACCCCGCCCCAATACCTGTAGACTCCGCCTCAAGAGACATGCTTAACCTACAGACTCCACCCTCATACACTCCCTCAACATATAAACCCCGCCCCAATACCTGTAGACTCCGCCTCAAGACACATGCTTAACCTAGACTCCACCCTCATACACTCCCTCAACATATAAACCCCGCCCCAATACCTGTAGACTCCGCCTCAAGAGACATGCTTAACCTACAGACTCCACCCTCATACACTCCCTCAACATATAAACCCTGCCCCGATACCTGTAGACTCCGCCTCAAGAGACATGCTTAACCTACAGACTCCACCCTCATACACTCCCTCAACATATAAACCCCGCCCCAATACCTGTAGACTCCGCCTCAAGACACATGCTTAACCTACAGACTCCACCCTCATACACTCCCTCAACATATAAACCCCGCCCCAATACCTGTAGACTCCGCCTCAAGACACATGCTTAACCTACAGACTCCACCCTCATCATATAAACCCCACCCCAATACCTGTAGACTCCGCCTCAAGACACATGCTTAACCTACAGACTCCACCCTCATCATATAAACCCCACCCCAATATCTGTAGACTCCGCCTTAAGACACCCAAGAACAACCTATAGAATGTGCCCTCACACACAACCTCACCATATAAACCGCGCCCCAATACCTGTAGACTCTGCCTTAAGACATGTTTAACCTATAGACTCCACCCTCATACACTCCTTACCATATAAACCCCGCCCCAATACCTGTAGACTCCACCTCAAGACACCCAAGACAACCTATAGACTCCACCCTCATACACAACCTAAACATATAAACCCCTCCCCAATACTGTTTAAAAACCTGAACTTAAAAAAGGGTGATTTAAATGTTTCCATTTGTATATATAATATTCTGTTCTTATAAAATACTGAACTATATCCTAAAAGAACAAGTGACAAGTTAAAATCTGTCTTCTGGCAGAATGGCTGACACCTAATGCCTGATATTCATCTCACTAAACCCTTGTAAGCGTGCGTGACCTTGACTCAGGTGACTGAAAGTAGCAGGTGCTTTAAACGCATGCCGATGGGACGACTGCATGTGTGGACACTTTAAAATTAGCCACAAACTCAAACTATACACTCACACACACTTGCAGCTCTCTCATCACTGTGGTGTTATCTGAAAGATTTTGTGGTTTGTAATATGATATGTCAGATCGTTTGTTTTGTAATCAGGTTGACATCAAAGCATTTGGATGGTAATAAACTTGCATCTAGCTTTGTTTTATGTGATGTAGCTTATCCATCTATCTAAACAAAAAATAAAATAAAATAAAAAAGAAATAAAATCAATAAATGATACAAACAAATATCTAAATGTCAACAGAAATAAATAGTGTCTGCTTCACGCTAACAGTAGGTGCCATGTTGGTTATAAAATTCACACTGTCTGTGCCAGGGTAGTTTTCAAAATGCCTTGATGGAAACCGGAGGAAAGTGTCAGGTTCTAGCATTTCTTCACCCCGTTCACCACGTTGGCACGTTCCCACCAAACTCAATGTGTGTATGTTGCCAGAATGTAAAAAGACATGTCAAGACAGATATTCAAAGTCAAAACAAAAGCGTTCTGAAGTAGAAAAGCCATCATTGACACCAAATACCTTGAGTCAGTTGGTTGTACTGAAGTGTGCTGACAGCTCCATTCATCTCAATGTTGTGTACGTTCACAGGAGAGTCTTGAGTACATTTTTCTCATCATATTCACTATGGAATGCTTCCTGAAGATTGTGGCGTATGGATTACTCTTTCACGCCGATGCTTATTTACGGAACTGCTGGAATATATTAGATTTTGTCATTGTGACAATGGGGTAAGACACACACACCACTCCCTGAATATGTCCAGAAACACCCTACACAAGTACACAAACACCTACTGTGTGACATCTCACAGGTTGTTCACTGTCGTGGTGGACTTCATCAATAACATCAGCGGCGTCGAGGCGCCAGTGGAACAGAAAGGCGGGTTTGACATGAAAGCCCTCCGAGCGTTCAGAGTCCTGCGGCCCCTGCGGCTCGTCTCTGGGGTCCCCAGTAAGTGACAACACCTTCTTCTGCTCACCTGTCTTATTTCTCGAGTTGGCTGGTTAAAGTGTAATGTCTCCTCCAGGCCTGCAGGTGGTGATGAGCTCCATTCTCAAGTCCATGCTGCCCCTGTTCCACATCTCTTTGCTGGTCTTCTTCATGGTCACCATCTATGCTATCATAGGCCTGGAGCTTTTCAAATGCAAAATGCATAAAACATGTTACTACGCCGGCACAGGTAGGAAAAGATGCAAGATAGATGAAGTGAACTTACATAGAACCAAAACTCAAACTTACCTAAAATGTTTTCCTTTTGCCATCTTGCAAGCACTGGTGTTTCCTTCAATAAATGCAAATAGTTCCATGATCTGTTATGTCACAGATATCATCGCCACGGGGGATGACAAGTGCGCGGCTCCGTGTGCTCAGGCTGGTAACGGCAGGCGCTGCACTTTAAACGGAACCGAGTGCCGTGGCGGTTGGCCCGGGCCGAATGACGGCATCACCCACTTTGACAATCTGGGTTTCTCCATGCTCACTGTATACCAGTGCATCACCACTCAGGGCTGGACGGATGTTCTGTACTGGGTCAGTGACTAATAGAGCAGTGGTTCCCAACCATGGTCATGCAGTACCCCCAAATCTGCACATTTTATATTTCTCCCAAATCCAACACACTTGATTCAACTCTATCAGCCCGTTAGTAGAGACTCCAAGACCTGAAATCGCTGTCAGATAAAGGAGACCTGTTTTGTGTCCTGTTGGGGTACTCCAGGTCCAGGGTTGGGAACCACTAACATAAAGAACTATGATAAGGATCTGACAGCTGACTCTTGACTTCTCCTAGGTGAATGATGCGATTGGAATGGAGTGGCCCTGGCTGTACTTTGTGACTCTGATTCTCTTGGGCTCATTCTTCATCTTGAATCTGGTTCTGGGGGTTCTGTGCGGGTGAGTCCAAACATTTGTTGTCTTTTACTTAGTATCACTCTTCAAGATATTGTCCACATTATAGAATAATGATAAAGAATGAGTAGATGTGTCCAAACTTTTGACTGGTAGTGATTTATTTCCATAATATTCTTTACTGAGAGATTTTGCCGCACACCATCTCATGTTCGTCTCCCTCTTTGTGGTCAGCGAGTTCACTAAGGAGCGAGAAAAGAGTTCTCGAAGTGGAGAGTATCAGAAACTGCGGGAGCGTCAGCAGTTTGATGAGGATCTGAAGGGGTACATGGAGTGGATCACACAGGCAGAGGTCATGGACAATGACCAGGAGGGGCAAGGTGCTCAAACACACAAATGCTGTTACAGATTACAGCCAGTGTGAACCAAGACTCATAGGGTTTGAAATCTGGTTAAATGTGGCACAACTGCTCTCCACAGGTCTGCTCCCACTTCAGAAGGACGGATCTGAAACGGAAACTCTCTATGAGCTGGAGGGACTGAACAAACTCATGTTTTATGTGTGAGTTGATTGAATGATTGACTTCATGTCCAGGAGGATATTTTCAGACTTCTAAAACACAAAGGCTTTGAATTTCTCTGTGCATTTGTTTTACAGTCGACACGCTCGTCGGTGGAACCGATTTTTTAGGAGGAAGTGTCGTGTGTGGGTGAAGTCCAGATTGTTTTACTGGCTGGTGATTCTGCTGGTGTTCTTCAACACTCTGGCAATCGCAACCGAGCACCATGATCAGCCCGAGTCTCTCACCAACTTCCAAGGTTCTGTTCTGTGCCCAGTAATGTCATTCCTCATTTATATCCTAAAACAAGATTTTAGGAAGTTCAAAAATGCAATCATCTTCTATCATCATTTACTCATCCTCAAGTCGTGTCAAACCTGTATGACTTCTTTTTTCTGTGGAACACAAAAGAATAAGAAGATTTTTAAAGCCTCAATTCCCATTTACTTAATGAAAAGTCTAAGATTCTGCTAAATGACCATAAACCACTAATGAACACTAATGAATGACCAACTTCAACCAACTAGAAACCAGCCAAAAAGTTGATTTTAGCTGGATTTTCCATAAGGGTATTTATTTATATTGCTTTTCCTTGTTTGCAGACAATACCAATAAGGTGCTGTTGTCTCTGTTTGCGGTGGAGATGTTTCTAAAGATGTACGCAATGGGGCTGCCGTCTTACTTCATATCCCTCTTTAACCGTTTCGACTGCTTTGTGGTGTCTGTGGGGATCCTGGAGCTCATTCTTGTTCACATGGATGTAATGTCTGTCATGGGGATCTCCGTACTGCGTTGTATTCGGCTGCTGCGTCTCATCAAAGTAACCCGGTACGTGATTCTTGATACCACCATGAAGAACCAAGCGTGTATGTTTACATAAGAATTTATCGGAACTGTGCATGATTTTCAGGTACTGGACATCACTCAGTAATCTTGTGGCATCACTCTTGAACTCTGTGCGTTCAATCGCCTCCCTGCTGCTGCTCCTCTTCCTCTTTATCGTCATCTTCGCTCTGCTCGGCATGCAGGTTTTCGGGGGGAAGTTTAATTTTCCAGATGAGTATGTGAGACGAAGCAACTTTGACAATTTTCCTCAGGCTCTGATCACGGTTTTCCAGGTGAGTTTATCATTCATATGATAAGCGAGATGTTTGGATCCACAGTGCCTCTCCAGTGTCTGGTATTCTGTCTGTTTTAGATCCTGACAGGTGAAGACTGGAACTACGTCATGTACGATGGCATCATGGCTCACGGGGGTCCCGCCATGCCTGGAATCCTGGTCAGCATTTACTTCATTATCCTGTTCATCTGTGGAAATTGTATCCTCCATGCAACACAAATGTGTGAGTTATAGAAATTACATGTCAAGTGGATGAGGACTTTCCTGAGCATTGAACTCCAGACATCCTCTTGAATGTCTTCCTGGCAATTGCGGTGGATAACCTGGCTGAGGCAGAGAGCCTGACCTCCGCCCAGAAAGAGAAGGCAGAGGAGAAGAAACGCAAAAGGCTTCTTAGGTGAGTGACATACATCAAACAGCATGAAAAAGAGACTTTTACAGAAATTTCTGATGCGTAGTTTGTTCTCGGTGTAGGGAAAACCTACCTGATAAGGGCGAGGAAGAGAAGGCCATGCTGGCAAAGAAACTAGCCGAGCAGAGAGCCAAGATTGACGGAATTCCCACCACAGCCAAGGTCAAAACCATCAGTAACTGACCGAATGACATCATTATATTACTGTGAAATGGTGTTAGAAGTGGATTTTGTATTCAGATAATTCACATTAACTGACAATCACATTGATGCCAACATGCTAGTTTTGGCCAAGACAGTTGATTTTTAAGATAAGAAATTACACTAAAACAAAGCATATTAATCTGATTCATGTGTTTCTTTATATTAATCTGCAGCTCAAAGTGGATGAATTTGAATCAAATGTGAACGAGATTAAAGATCCATTTCCTCCAGCTGATTTCCCGGGTAAAACATGAAGGATAATTTAGCTTAGTTTATTCAGTTCACATGTGTCTTACTGCTAGGTCAGTCTGATGTTTTGATTGACCTTTTGCTCAGGTGATGATGAGGAGGAGGAGCCAGAGATTCCTCTCAGCCCTCGGCCTCGTCCAATGGCAGACCTCCAGCTGAAGGAGACAGTGGTGCCAATGCCAGAGGCCAGTTCCTTCTTCATCTTCGGCCCACAGAACAAGTAAAAACCTTTTCCGTAACCCTAATACAAAGCTCATAATTGGAGCTTCTGTGTTTATCTGTGTCTCTCTGCTCAGGTTCCGTAAACTCTGCCATCGCATCATCAACGCCACGACCTTCACCAACATCATCCTCCTCTTCATCTTGCTCAGCAGTATCTCATTGGCTGCAGAGGACCCCATCGACCCAATGTCCTTCAGGAACCAGGTACACAATCTCCAGACTCACCGATCTCTATTTGCACCAACCGTTGTCTTCAACAGCTACCTTTCTTCCTATGTTGCAGGTCCTGGCCTACGCTGATTATGTCTTCACCTCAGTTTTTACTGCAGAGATTGTGCTGAAGGTGAGACAAGAGTTCGGTGTGTGTTCCAAGAAGCTGTTTTGTTATATTTGGATTCTGTGAATGGTTCAGTGCTTCTTCTTCGTCCACTGCAGATGACCACGTACGGTGCCTTCTTACACAAGGGGTCTTTCTGTCGTAATTCCTTCAACATACTGGACCTGATTGTCGTCGGCGTCTCCCTGCTGTCCATGGGAATGGAGTGAGATTTCAAAGCAATACGGCCTTGTGCTAACACAGAAATAGAACAGAGTTAGATACAAACAGCCATTATTGGAGCTGTACATATATGTGAATAAAACAAAATGATGGGGGTTTTTAGAAAAGGACAAACATTCTTTTACAGTCCTCATGTCCCTCTGCAGATCAAGTGCCATCTCGGTGGTAAAGATCCTCAGGGTCCTGAGAGTGTTGAGACCTTTAAGAGCCATTAATCGAGCCAAAGGTCTCAAAGTGAGTTGTCTAGTTTTGAGATTACAATATGACAAATGTTCCCCTGTTCCTCCATCTAACTGTCTTTGCTGTCTTTTAGCATGTAGTCCAGTGTGTGTTTGTGGCCATCAAGACCATCGGCAACATCGTTTTAGTCACGATGCTCTTGGATTTCATGTTCGCCTGCATTGGCGTCCAGCTTTTCAAGGTCAGAGAGTTCACAACATCCATGTGACTAATTTCACAGGCTGGTAAAGGAGAGAATTTAATACGTTTTATTTTTCTTGTTAATCTGGCAGGGGAAATTTTTTTTCTGCACAGACCCGCTCAAAATGACGGCGGAAGAATGCCAGTATGGTTGAACTTTAATTCATTTCTCCTTCACTCCAAGATCTTAGAATCTCCAAATCGACATAATTCTTCTCTCTTTCGGTGATGCTCTCAGGGGAAAATTTATTCAACACCAGGAACATGGTCTTCATGACATGGTACTCCATCAACGTATGTGGATGAACAGCGACCTAAACTTCGACAACATTCTGAACGGAATGCTGGCTCTCTTCACCGTTTCGACATTCGAAGGCTGGCCAGAGTAGGTATTTAATTAACAACTTTCTTTCATGTTTGTAATTAGGGGATCAAGCACGTAGTGCTGAAACCCTATTGTAATTGTTAAAATTTCCAAAGATCAGCATTCTCCACTAAAAGTGATCAGGCAGACCAAACCGTAAGTTGTAGAGACTTGAAACTTTGAGGGCTGGTAGTACTCACACCATCTACAACGTCACCAAGGCTTGCCCCAGTCGGCCTGAAGGGGGCGCTACAGTGAACGGAATGAGATATTTTTACCAAACTTGGCACTCATATGCAAAAGCTCATTCTGTGGTCGCGTGAAAAAGGGCACAGTGACTGGCCACTTGGTGGCGCTATAATAGAAAAAAAATTAAAAATGGCAATAACTACGCAACCTAAGACTGATTGACTTGAAAATTGGCATGCGGTGTCTTTGTCCAAGGTGCCAAGACTGCCTTTGAGGACATTCGCGTATCTCAAAAAACGGCCAATGAAATTTGAGCAGCTATCAGACAAGGTTAACAGGGGCCGATCGGAACGAAACTCGCTGGGCCTGTTTGTCTCACAGCCCTAGAGGCCTGAGAGAAATTTGAAAGAACTTGGCAACCAGGGGGCGCGTTTGCATTTTACATGTGCGTAAAGGATTGTATACCACACTCCAGCGACATTCATACCACATGGTAAAACTCCTCATTCTGAGCAACTTTGCCTCTAGGACCACCGCTGTCCATTCTTAGGTGAGCACATGATTCTAAAGAAGCATGCCAACTTTTATGGAGATCAGCCCATAGGTGGGGCTAGAACTGTTAAAAACTACTATATTTCCTTAGTAAATTAGATATGATCTAAATGGTTACATGCTTGTTAAAGAAAACATAATACCTTTTTACGCATGTGCTTAAAGGCCTTAAAACGCTTGAACCCCATTAATTGATGCTTTCAGCTATATTTATATTTGTCTTCAACATTTTTATCAAACGCTATATGAAGTTCAAAGTGGCTCAAACCCATTCTCTCAATTGTATCTTTACACGCAGCTTGTTGTATAAAGCCATCGACTCGAATCTGGAAAACATCGGCCCAATTTACAACAACCACATTGAGATTTCCATCTTCTTCATTGTCTACCTCATCCTCATCGCCTTCTTCATGATGAACATCTTTGTGGGCTTCGTTATTGTCACCTTCCAGGAACAGGGAGAGCAGGAGTACAAAAACTGCGAGCTGGACAAAAACCAGGTACGCACTGTCACACACCTAATCATGTCTCATGATTCCAGTTTATAATGCGCCTTTACATGCACATCGGCAGCGTCAGTGTGTCCAGTACGCCCTGAAGGCCCGACCTCTGAGATGCTACATCCCCAAGAACCCGTATCAGTATCAGGTGTGGTACATCGTCACTTCTTGTTACTTCGAGTACCTGATGTTTCTGCTCATCATGCTCAACACCATGTGTCTGGGGATGCAGGTGAGAAGACAACCACAGAGTTACATTCACAGAAATGAGGATGGCAAACATTGGAAATAAATAATTAAAATATCAAATGCATTTCATAGTTTGAATTTCTTTGTCCTTCAGCATTGTAACCAGTCAGATCACATCACCCATCTTTCGGACATGCTGAATGTCATCTTCACCGTACTGTTCACAGTGGAAATGATACTTAAACTCGGCGCCTTCAAAGCAAAGGTGAGTCCTGCATTTAAACTACTCCCAGAAAAAAAAAAGCTATTAAGTTATTCTTACCTTTACTTGATAAAAATCAGTAAAATTTTCACAGCAGAAAGACACGTGAAGTACGAGCTGAAGGTGGATGTTTGTACAATTATACTAAAAGGCTCTTACTTGATAAAAAGTCTATCAATCAGATGAAAGAAGGCATGTAGAAATGTGCGTATGAAATATGATACAGTAGCTTTATATGGTTAAAAAGTGTTTCACTCTGCTAGGGTTACTTCGGGGACCCCTGGAACGTCTTTGATTTCATAATCGTGGTGGGCAGTATTGTTGATGTCATACTGAGTGAAATTGACGTAAGTTTCTTTTTGCATGTTCAGTAAACATGTTGACTTATGTTATGCACAAATGCTTGGTTTTACCTGTTGTATGGTTCTCAATGAGTACTGATGTTGGCTTACACTCACATTTACTGGTGATTTCTCTCTCTCCAGGCGGCTCTCGCTGCTCAGGGCGGACTGTACTGTCTCACTGGCTGTTCTGTAAATATCGATTTCTGTTATTTTACATCCACAGATCATTGCATGACTATGATTGAACAGACTTCATGCCAATATAATCCAGCAATTTTAAACACTATGCAAGTGAAATGGATTCACATGATTCAAAGTTTAATTATTGCCATATATTTTCTCTCTTTCCAGGAAGTGAATCCAATGCAAGCTATAGCAGTAAGTGAAGATTCAATGAGTTCTTACCGAATGGATCTGAGCTGGTATTAACTGTAGAGTTTTTGTTTGTTCCTCAGGACTCTGAGAACATGAGTGTGTCAATCACACTTTTCCGGCTTTTCCGTGTCATGCGGCTGGTAAAACTGCTCAACCGCTTTGAAGGGATTCGGAACCTGCTGTGGACCTTTATTAAATCATTCCAGGTCTGATGGTCCGCTGCGTCATTATGTTGTAATAGAGATGTGTTTACATGTGCTGATGAACGGTGGCGTCGGTGTTTGTTTTTCAGGCTTTGCCATATGTGGCTCTTCTCATCGTTATGCTGTTCTTTATCTACGCCGTCATCGGCATGCAGGTAAAACATGCATGATAAGTGTGATACACTGCCAGTCAAAAGTTTTAGGGTTTTTTTGTGTTTTTTGGGGGGAAAAAGTCTTGTTGATCTCTGGTTGATCTTAATTATTCCAAACCTTTGACCAGTGCTGTATATTCAGCGTCGCTCAAATGACAATGTGACTTTCCTTGATCAGGTGTTTGGCAAAATCGCATTATTAGACGGCACCGTGATCAACCGCAACAACAACTTCCAGACGTTTCCTCAAGCCGTTCTAGTACTATTCAGGTAGGAAATGTGAACGCCTCACTGTATGTGTGTTTCTGAGCATGTTTGTAAAGACACGTACCTGTC
The DNA here is from genome assembly GCA_039654765.1 of Mylopharyngodon piceus. Taxonomy (NCBI): domain Eukaryota; kingdom Metazoa; phylum Chordata; class Actinopteri; order Cypriniformes; family Xenocyprididae; genus Mylopharyngodon; species Mylopharyngodon piceus. The sequence continues at coordinate 48,008,094 of CM077438.1, forward strand.
CACAGGTGTGCCACAGGCGAGGGGTGGCAGGAGATCATGTTGGGCTGTTTGTACGGTCAGCGCTGTGACCCCAAGTCAGAATACCTACCTGGAGAGGAGTACACATGTGGTTCTGGATTCGCTGTCCTGTACTTCATGAGTTTTTACATGCTCTGCGCTTTTCTAGTGAGTATACACTCTCCCACAAACACACACATGCACAGACGCACACATTAACTTACACTGAATGTGTTCTGTTGCAGATCATTAACCTGTTTGTGGCCGTGATCATGGACAACTTTGACTATCTGACCCGTGATTGGTCAATACTGGGGCCGCATCATTTAGATGAGTTTAAGAAGATCTGGGCTGAATACGACCCTGAGGCAACGTAAGCAAAACACTGAGTTAAAGTCACCATGAAATCAAAATGGACAATTTTTATTTTTTTATGGAATATTGCAGTGTTTATTATAAATGATTTATCTGTGTACATCAATGTTAAATTCATGATCTTTAACTCTTTCCCCGCCAGAAGTTTTTCTCTAGTTTCATGCATTCGTTTTTTTATCAACACTTGAATGTGGGTAAGTTTCAAAAAACAAAAAGCTGATAAAATCATGTTTTTTTGTGCGTAAGCAATGCTTTTATCGCTTGTTTCAGCTTCTTCACCTGTGTTTTGATCCAGAGATTCTGTACTCTTTCAGAAGATGTGTAATAGCGCCCCCTACCATATAACAGTGAAAACATGGAAAGCCAGAAATTTCAATCAATGGCGGGGAAAGAGTTAATCAAAATAACTAACCCTCCCTCTTGCAGTGGCATCTCTTCTCTGATGACGAGGGCGGGGCAACCTGTCACTCACATGAGATCCACCAATAGCAAACCACAACCATCCAATCAATTTCCCACAGATTTCCCCACAAAACCAAGCCTCGCCCTACATTTGTACTTGTTCCAAAAGCCGTTTCACTCAATATATGTCACAATAGGGAAGAAAAGACTAGCGCAACTTATGTTTAATGCCGACTTTAATATCGACGTGAAATGGCATTCGCAACACATTTTACTTTTGTGATCAGATGCTTGAGAAAAACAAGAAAAACAAATGTAGGGTGGTACTTTATTTTATCCATCAGGAATTGATTGGATGGTGAGAAGTGTCTCTTTATGAGGTGGTTGAAAACGAAGGGATTGGTGACATCATCCTAAAATGCAGCACTTTTTTCTTTGCAATTATGTAACAAATGAAACGTTGCCATAAGTTAAAGTGGCCCGTTTTGAATTTAGGTTGATTCTGAATGACATACATCTGATTATCGGTGCTATTTTTGTGTTGTTCTGGCAGAGGCCGCATTAAACACCTGGACGTCGTGACGCTGCTGAGGAGAATCCAGCCACCGCTGGGGTTTGGAAAGTTCTGTCCCCATCGTGTTGCCTGCAAAGTGAGACATAAACACATTAATACACTGCTTGCCCAAGCATTTCTACATATTTAACAGTATAATAATTCGTTCTCTGCGTCACTGTGTTTGTGTACAGAGACTGATCTCCATGAACATGCCTCTGAACAGCGATGGAACGGTAACGTTTAATGCCACGCTGTTCGCTCTGGTCAGAACGGCACTGAAAATTAAAACGGAAGGTTTGAGGCATTATTTTTTTAATAAACTGTCAAAAAATGATTCTTCAAAGATTAAGTTATTGTAAATACTATTTTTAGGGAAGCCCTGAACCGCATGGTGGGGAAAAAAAGAAAATAAAACTTATCTTGTTATTTCGACATAACTCGTTATTTCAAGATATTAAGTCGCTATTTCGACACATCTCATTATTTCGACATAACGACTTAATATCTTGAAATAACGAGTTATGTTGAAATAACGAGATAAGTTTTATTTTATTTTTTTCCCCATCATGTGGTTCAGGGCTTCCATATATTTAATCTTTCTACTTCAAAATTTCACATTTTATTTAAAGTGTCACTTACCATTTTTACAAGAAATTTGTGAAAACTGTTTCAAAGTAAATCCTACACCAAACTGTTTTCAGTGAAGATTTAAAGTAAATTTATGGAAATAATGTCAATACTCACCCATTAAAGCCTGAATTCTCTGATTGTTCATTCATCAGGTAATTTTGAGCAGGCAAATGAAGAGCTGCGTGCAATTATTAAGAAGATCTGGAAACGCACCAGTATGAAACTGCTTGACCAGGTCATTCCGCCAATCGGAGGTCAGATCTCTCATGAATAATGCTGAAACACAAATAACACGCCTATAATGAATAATAAACTGCAATAATATTAGCATTATTAAAACTCTTGTGCTGTGCTTAAAAACCTTTACCCAATTTGTGTCAAAATGAATGCAACACAATTTAAGGATTAAATGTTTCCTAAATCACAGATGACGAGGTGACCGTGGGGAAGTTTTACGCCACATTCCTGATCCAGGACCACTTCAGGAAGTTCATGAAGCGGCAGGAGGAATATTACGGATACCGGCCGAACAAGAAAAACAAAAACACCACAGAGATACAGGTCACACATCTCTTCGTCTCTGCATGTGTTTCACACTATGATCAGACAGTCTCAATCTGCTCTCTCTCGTTCTCTCAGGCGGGTCTGAGGAGCATCGAGGAGGAAGCTGCTCCCGAGCTGCAGCGAGCGATTTCTGGAGATCTCCTGAACGACGAGGAGATGGACCGAGCGATGGAAGAGGCCGGAGAGGAGGGAATCTACAGGGTGGGTGGAGAACAGAACAGATCAGAGGGGACAAACGATGACAAGAAGGATTAATGCATGGCAGCCGTATCTCACCTCTCTCTTCTTCTGTTCAACAGAGAGCAGGCGGCCTGTTCGGCAACCACGTGGATCCGTTCACTATGGAGAGAGGAACCCCGATGCCCACCCAGGTGACCAGCCAGCGCCCCCTACAGATCGCAGACAGCCGAGCAGACGAGACCGAGGCCTCGCCCTCATACGTTAATTACCACGCCAACAACAACAACAACAACACTAATAATCACAGACCCCGACAGAGGTGAGCGTACAGAAATAATAAAGAAAAAAGAATGTAAAAATAACACTTAAGCAAGTTATTGCATTGATGAAAGACGAGGATAAATGTGTATAAAGAAGGTAAATGGGGTGATTTCAGGTTAATTTTAAAACAAAATTAAGTCATCGATCAACACTGCTCTCAGCAACTTTAAAATCAACATGAACTGTCATTTTTGAATAAGATATTGAATAAGAACTTGAATAAGACATTGAATAAGAACAAAAATGTAGGCTAATGGGGCGTTCACACCAGACGCGACTTGCGCGAATAAATCACGCCATTCACGCGTAGTTGGACGCTTGAACATTTTGAGTTTACTCGCTTCATTCGCGCGTGAAATTCACTTCACAACACAACAGCTTCTGTCAGGCGGCTCCAGTCTCGTTTCTGCACACTTCCTCTGAATAAACACATCAACTCGTCAGCGGGAAAGTAGTTGTAAAATACAGCGAATAAGCTCAATTTGCCGGTTTTAGCTAGCTTGTAGTCTCAATATGTGTATATATATAGCTCACATTGAGTAAAGAGCGTTTTTTACAACTTACCAGATTGTCCGACCTCCTCATTCACCTTCTTCCAAGCAAGATCCTTTTTATTCCTGTTTCTATAAAAGTATGAAGATGTATCGTACAGCGACGATGATTTCGTCCGCCATTGTTGTTTCGGATTTTTGCCTCCTCTCGCTACGTCGTAATCACGTCACTACTAGAGCAAGCTCCTGATTGGCAAAAATTCGCGCCACGTTAACCAAAGTTCAGATTTTTCAACTCGCGCGCCTCATTCGCGCGAATCAGGCGTTACGCGAATCAGGCGTTACGCGCGTCAAGCGCCCAGAACGCTCAATTCCCGCCGCCTCATTCGCGCGAATCGCGCCGCAGGATGTCTATTCGCGTCTTTGCATTGACTTAACATGTAAATCACTCGTGCTTAACGCTTCATTCGCGTCTGGTGTGAACGCACCATAAGACTAATTTTATCCAGAAGAAATGGACTGGATGGTGAAAAGTGTCTCGTTATGGGAGAATTGTTTGAAATGTCAGTCAAAAAGAAAGTAATTTCAGAGGCGACGCAAGTTATCATATTTAGATGAAAGAACTTTTTTTTCTTTGCAATTACGTGCACTGACGAATCATCACAAGAAGACCAGGAATGTGTGTTGAGAAAGTAAATAGAGTCCTAAACAAAACAGAACCACACAGAAACGAGAGTAAAGAAACCATGTGTGTTTGTAAGGAGGACGATTGTAGTGACGATAATGATAAAGCTGATCTCTTTCTTGGAGCAGATGTGGACTACATTTCCCATCAGGCATCAGTGCATCCAGACAGCACGGTCCAGTGAGTGCAGCTGAGTTCCTCATCCAAGAGGTGAGATCAAACCTTCAGGAAGAACCGTCTTCATCAGCTGAAATGATTTTGACATATTCTTCTGGTTTTGTTCCTCAGGCTCTGATCGCTGGAGGTTTGGCGAGTCTCGCCAGCGACTGCCGTTTTGTGTCTGTGACGAAGGCTGAGATGGCCGCGGCGCTGAACATGGATCTCGCCGTGCTGGAAAGGAAATCAGCAGCCGTTCTTAATAAACGTAAAGGACAGTGTTTGTTCAGGAAGAGGAAGGTGGCAACGTCTCGTCCAGACTTGACACACTGCCAGGTGTAATGTTCATCAGAGGCATCTGGTAGAGCGAAATTAAGGCTAAGACAAAAAGAAGACATAAGTGATTCAACATCAGGACTCTGATATAACTGTGAGGACTGTTTTATGAGCCAGTACTAAGTGTTCAAACGTATCGAAAAAAGGACCGATAATGGGTTTTTCAATTTACATATATAAAAATATGAATGAAAAATACATATCATCGCTATTGAACAGAAACCTTGTATTTCCAAAAACCTTTCAGGAAATCGAGTATGACTTGATGACAAATGCTAGACTAAAAACTCTTCTCCGCTCCTCAAATACATAAAACATTAGCCTTTATATATATAAACCACAGACAGAAATTAAAGGGTGACAATAGTAATGATTTATGAAAAAAAGAGGAAATATTACGGAGATACGAGGTTTCCGCCCGACAGCGACAGTATTCAAAATGGTGATATATATCGACTTTTCGTTTCACATTTGATATTTGATAGCAAATGTGAACTAAATTAAAAGAACACTTATAGCGCAACATATTTCCCAACTAAAGTGACTCTTCTGAGGTGATTATACTGCTTCTTTTGCATTATACTGTGAGTGAACTTGGATGTGACTATTACATAGCATTTCCAGACATAAACTGGATAAACTGAACATTGTTTTACTCAGAATGGTCAACTTACCTGTTTTTGTTTAATGTAACGTTATTAATAAATATTAAGTTATTATAACACTGTCTGTTGTCATTTCTGTGGTAGGGAACGTAATATTTCGCGTCACGAGAGGGCAAAAAAATAAAGCGTAAACACAAAAATACTCGCCGACGCCATCTTGAAATTATAACATTCTCAGTTTTGAGATATTGAGCTTCAAAGTTTTTGCATTCTTACGCCTTTGTAGATCTAGAACCTTTTTGTTTTCTAAAAAAAGTCCCAAAATGTACACAACTTTTTAAAAAATCGCATGTAAATAAGTTGTCACAGAATAAGGACATGTGAATAACTCGATTTTAACAAAAAATGTCAGACAGAACCTTATAATTCCAACCAAACCTGTCAAGTTGACTCGTTTTACTCGCTGTTGTAAGTTAGTCCTCAGACATCACCTCTGCGCGCGCATCCCGCCCTGGGCACCGGCCTCACGTGAGCGCCGCGCTTTTATTGGATTAATGTCGGTTAATCCGTGCGCCGTATGGAGCCGCTGTCTCGCGGTGCAGGAAGGCTCTGAAGAGTCTGAATGTTTTGAAAGCAGACACTCCGGTGAGTAACAAATATTCTAAACATCAATATATTTTTTAAAAAAAAGCGATAGTTTAGTTAAACTAAAAAGTGTCCGTTTTCTTTCTTGAGCTCTAAATTTGTTTGAATTTATGTACAATCTATCTATGGCTGGCTGCATGTTTGTTAGGAATAAATTAGCTAAATCTGTTTATTCCTTTGCACCACAATAACAAAAATATACAATAGTAAAGTATATTGGATATGTACCTCTAAACAGCTTACCATAGTAATTACTTCCATGTACATAACACTGTTTATGAATATGGTATTCAGTACCATGGTTTATATCAAAGTTCTATAGTATTAAAACTATGATACTATTACTGTACTCTGGCTTGCAGTTTGATTAAGTTTAATTAAGAACACACAGATGAAGTGTATTTTAATGGGTCGCATTTACTCTGCATAAATAAACATGTTTGTTCCGGGTTACCGGGTGTCTGGGGGGTTAAGCTGGACGCATGAGCCAGTCAGACGGGCGTAAGGAGTTTATAATATTATGTTCACCATATGGACTGTCTTACAGGTCTGCCGGTGTCCATAAGATCATGATGGAGGAGCACGCAACAGGTGCTACACGCCTGTCCCAATCAGGTAAACCTGAAACACCATTTCAAGTACTGAAAAATTAATTTCTACAGCCTCAAAAAGGGATTTAACTTTTTAATTTGCAGCCAGCAGGATGACTGTAGGCGCAGAGGGCGGGGCTGATGTCACAAAGGAGGTGGGGCCTGCACAGCCACGCCCTTTATCGCACGACCGGGTCACGCTAGTAGTTGATGGGACTCATTTTGTGGTGGATCCCGCCGTTTTCACGACTTACCCGGATACGGTGCTTGGGAGGTACTGAATACGATTACCTAAATAAATAATTCAATCACGCAAAACGTGTGATAACGAGGTGTGTTTTCACAGAATGTTTGGGCGAGCGCGTCAGCACAGTTTTACGCGACCGAACGCTAAAGGTGAATATGAAATCGCAGAGGGCATCGGCGCCAACATCTTCAGAGTCATACTAGTACGTACAGTCACAGCTTCCCTCCAGCTCATCGCTGGTCTAATTCTGTGCAATTTTAACCTAACGTCATCTTTTTCGCTCAGGATTATTACCGCTTTGGTATGCTGCACTGTCCAGAAGGCGTGTCTTTGGCGGAGCTGCGCGAAGCGTGTGATTATCTGTGTATAAACTTCGACTACAGCACCGTCAGATGCCGAGACCTCAGTGAGTCAAAAACGTTCGCTAATAAAAACTTGCATACGCTCAAACTAATTACAGTTTCTGTCCAATCAGGCGCTCTGCTGCACGAGCTGTCCAATGACGGCGCCCGGCGGCAGTTCGAGGTGTTTCTAGAGGAGCTGTTGGTTCCGGCGATGGTTTCGAGCGCTCAGGAGGGAGAACGAGAGTGTCACATTGTGGTCCTCACGGACGATGATACTGTCGACTGGGATCACGACCACCCTCCGCCGATGGGAGAGGAAAACTCGCAAAGTGAGCGCAGTTTTTAACACAAAAATTTTCAAATTAAAACTTGAGAACACGCAACAAAGGGGGCGGGGCCATGTTGGGCTGCTTTAGAGAAGAGGAAGAGTTGTTGTAGTAGAGTGTTGTTGACATGCCGTCATTTTACGCCGGACTGCTTCACAAACGAGGGTCAATTCAACGCTGGATTTGCACAAAAGATTAACATGACGGCACATGCTAGTGGATGAGTTGAATCAACTCCACAGCAACTACATAAATTTATCCACTAACCATTCAGAAACGTCTAAAAGTTGTAACTTCTTCCTGAGTCTCTCCATCAGTGTCGACTCCGGTTTGAACAATGTAAGGCTGAACACCGTTACTGACAATCCTCATTTTGGCTGCGTGAGATTCTCCAGCTTTGTTGTTGTTGAGCTGTTAAAGCTCCGCCCTCTTCTGGAAAGGGGGCGGGAGCAGCAGCTCATTTGCATTTAAAGGGACACACACAAAAACGACGTGTTTTTGCTCACACCTAAATGGGGCAAATTTGACAAGCTATAATAAATGATCTGTGGGGTATTTTGAGCTGAAACTTCACAGACACATTCTGGGGACACCAGAGACTTATATTACATCTTGTGAAAGGGACATTTCCCCTTTAACCTAGTATTAGTTTTCGCTGAAGATTGTGAAATTTCACTGATATTTACAATTACTCATATTGTGAACTTATGATCTTTGATCATATCGCCCACCAATAATCGTGATTTCAATATTGACCAAAAACATTCTTGATTATGATTTTTGCCATAATCGAGTAGCCCTATTTTCAACCCAAGTGCCTATTTTTGGCTGGTCAGCATGGTGAATACTTGTGACCAACTTGAATACGAGTGAAAACTGTGGGGAACTTTTTTGTCCAATTGAAATGACAGGATTTCGCCTGTGAAATTTCACCAAGCAACAGTAAATGTGACCTCACCTTAAAGGGACAGACAAAAACTAATATTCTGTAATCAATTGCTCACCCTCATATTGTTCCAAACCCATTTTCTCATCTTCAAAACACAATGTTCGTAAAGAGATCATAAAATAAAATCATATTAACTCAAGCAAGCATGCTTGAGCTTCCATTTACCAAATCTGAGAGCTGTATGTTCGCTGATTAATGTTTATATATGAATAAAAGCCTAAATTAAACATATTCATCATATAAAGTGCTTGTTTCTCTTCTGAAGACTTGTATTAAAACGCTCCATTCATATGGATTTACGATCTCTTTATGAACGTTTTGAAGCATTAGAGTTTTAAATGGAGGGACAGAAAGCTCTCAGATTTCATCGTAAATGAACAAAAGTCTTATGGGTTTGGAACGACACAAGTGCAAGAAAATGATGCCAGAATTTTAATTTCTGGGCGAACTAAGCTTTTAACGTTTGCTTTCTTGTTCCTCAAGTCATCTACAGCACCAAGCTCTACCGTTTCTTCAAGTTCATCGAGAACAGAGACGTGGCGAAAGGTCTGCTGAAGGAGCGAGGCCTGAAAAACATCCGCATCGGGATCGAGGGTAAACTCATATACACAGATTCAAACCTTGAGAGATACGTTAGCGTTCGAACGCACCACGAAACCTCATTCTGTGTCCCAGGATATCCCACCTGTAAGGAGAAGGTGAAGCGGCGTCCAGGCGGCAAGTCAGAGGTCATTTACAGCTACGTCCAGCGTCCGTTCATCCAGCTGTCCTGGGAAAAGGAGGAAGGGAAGAGCAGACACGTGGACTTCCAGTGCGTCCGCAGCAGGAGCGTCCCAAACCTCATCACCGCCATGGGGGAGGGGCCTACACGACCCGGGGCCACGCCCACTCCGCAGGTCGACGAGCTAGATCGGCTGAATGGCCCCGCCCCTCCCGGCCTCAACCAATGACTGAGGGGTTAAACTGATCGAGATGGAACACTGGACAATTATTCGTTCATTTATATTCACTATGTCATAATTATTCACTTTCATATTGACTCGAGTCACAAATTACTCCAGTTCGGTCTCATGGATAGATGACCTTCAAACTTAAAAGTACCTGAGATCTTTTCACCGTTGTGTCCTTGAGCGAGACCCTGCCATTACTGCACTGCACGTGGCTTTGGATAAAACAATATTTGCTTAATAATCAAGAACCAAATCACTCTTTTTAGATTATTAAACCATGCATTTTTGTGAGTGACAGGAGGATTTTCTGTCTGTCAGCACCATCTAGTGTCAAGAAGATGATGGTACAGTACATAGAGGGACAGTAGAGTAATAAATATCAGGTAAACAATTTATAAAGCAAACTTTTCAAGTGTTTTCTTGGTTTTATATCATTTGTAAGAGGTTTTGAATAAAAGCATCTGCTAAAGGAATACATGTACACTACCAGTCAGGAGATTGGAATAATTAAGATTTTTTTTTAATATATTTTTGATGTTTTGTTCTTCTGCTCACCAAAGCTGCATTTATTTGATCAGTAAAAAAATATGAAATATTTTTAATAATTAAAATAGCTGTTTTCTATGTGAATATATAGTAAAGTGTAATATATTCCTGTGATCAAAGCTGAATTTTCAGCATCATTACTCCAGTCTTCAGTGTCACATGATCCTTCAGAAATCATTCTAATATGCTGCTCAAAATATTTCAAAATAAATGGTGCTCAAGAATCTGAATTATTCCAAACTTTTGACTGGAAGTGCAAATGTTATAGTATATTTCATGACTAGTTTTGTATATCTTTGTTAATTCTCCCAAAAAATGTTTTAAAAAAAATTAAACAAGTGAATCAAAAAGCATATAACATTTTTATTGTATATATTTATAAACTTTAAATGCGTTTCTGGACATGAAGAGAAGATACTGATACTGAAGATATAAACACACACACACATCATACGTCTGTCTTTACAAACAACAGCTGCAGATACAAATAAAGACGGTTAAATATCAATATAAAAATATTTAATGATGCACTAAATGCTGGAAAATTTAAAAAAAAAAACTGGAAATATTTTCCAAGAATCTACCGTTGAATTTAAAGCTTTTACAGCCTGTGTGACACATCTGCGCACATAAAATCAACCGTACCGACACCAGTACATCCATTCGCTCAAAGCTTATGAAGGCACATTTTCAGCACCATACCATGTGACCCTCCCATTGTACCTTTGACAGTCAAATCAGCACCAGTCAAATCTAATGCATATACAAATACAGCAATGAATGTCAGAAAGCTTCAAACACCTGCGTTCACATGTATCAATAATACTACTGCATCAATGGGGCTGCACCCATAATTTGTCATTATAATTCAAAATAAACTGTATGATAAAGTGATTTATCATCACTATATGATGTTATAAGGCACTATATCGGCCATTTTACAGAATTGGTGCAAACTGCTGTCCTGCAACCAAAACACACACATATAAAGCATTTAATTATTTAAATCTTGGATGTTTACTAAGATCCTTCTATTAACTATTGAATCCCACAATAATATTTAAAATATCTGTAAGCTTAATATATATAAAATCATCCTTTATTGGGTACTTTCAATTGACAGGTGTCTGTCCCGAACCCTAACCCGTAAATTTCAACTTGTGAAAATGATATTTGCAATTTTTTTCCATTGTTGTTTTTACAAATATATTTTTTATTTTTTTTTTAAAAAAGTGAAGTTAAAAAATATTTATTTTATATTTTATTTTTAAATCATGAAACTTTATGTAAAAAAATGTGTCCCGCATGTTCATGTCACTACCGAAACAGTGTGTAAGATTGTGTAATGTGACAAAATCTTAATAGGTCAATGTAACCCTTCTTATTACATTATTTATTATTGTGTTTCGGTAGTGACAAATTTGGGGAGAGGAAAAATATTCCAAAACTTTCTGAAAATACAATATGAGAATTAACTGCACAATTACTAACAATGTGTAAAGCTTTAAATACCCACAGTACTTCAAAGCTACAAATGAAGTGTTTTTGGTATTATATCTGCTAAAACTTACCGACAAAATAAAGATTTCCAGCATAAAAATTAAATCCTGATGAGCAGAAAAGCATAAATAAAAAACAGTTGAGATATCCAGCATTGCAAAAGTGTTTTTCTACGGACAAGACTGGATATGGAAATGTTTTCTTTGGTAGTGTTTTCGGTAGATGGACTAAAACTTCCGGTTTTCTCTCCACATGGCCCTGAATATCTGCCGTCCACTCCAGTATTCATCTTTTCCCGCTCTTCATGTAGGACGGTATGGCTCCTCTGGCCGTCAGACCCTCGAAGCGCTTGTATGTGTAGTTGATGAAAACCCAGTCCTTATTCTTATAGTCCGACTCCGGGTGATGGTTGCTCGCCACCGCCGGACCTCGACAGAGCAAGAAAACAGTTCAGACTAGGGCTGGACACTGACGTGAACTTCACCATTCCATTCAACTTTGATTCACAAGCTTACGAATCAATATCGATTCATTTTCCATGTATATCAGCTAGAGGTTTCCCTTTCTCAAGGGAAATAAATCTCTCTGAACTAAAGCTGTAAACTATACAGGAACCCTGTCAGTCAGCCACACATTAAAGAGACACAAAAACATTTACTGAATTTAGTGACAGAATTGGAAAGCTGAGACTCTGTTTCATATCAAAGGTATCAAAGCAAAACGCGTATTGTGATTATTGGATAGTAAGTGTGACACAAATAATATTTAGTGAAGTTTTGTTCACAAATCAACACAGCACAGACTAAACTAGAAAGTAAAGTTCATCGGGTCAAACTTTTATGTTGGCTTGACAAAGCCTTGTCTGAAAGTTATACAAGCTTCCTAGCAAGTTTTATCATGTCTTAGCATGTCTAGCATTATTTAGCATTTTGCTAGCATGTTTGTTGCATGTTTTAATACACCGCTACCATGAATTAGCATGTTGCAAGCATTTTTAACATGTTGCTAGCATGTTACTAGCATGATTTAGCTTGTTGCTAACATGTTTTACAACTCTGCTGGGATGTTTTCACACATTGCTAGTATGTTTAACACGTTGCTAACATGTTTTAGCACATTGCTAACATGGATTAACATGTTGGTAACATGATTTAACATGCTGTTAGAATGATTTAACACATTTCTAGTATGTTTTAAAATGTTGCTACCATGCTTTAGCATTTTACTAGCATGAATGCATATGTTGCTAGTATATTTTAACACATTGCTAACATGATTTAGCATATTGCTAACATGTTTTACAACTACTGAAACGATTTCACACATTGCTAGCTTGTTTTAGCATATTGCTAGGATGATTTAACGTTATGCTAGTATGTTTTAGCACATTGTTAACATGTTTTAACATATTGCTAGTGTTTTAAAATGTTGCTAGCATGCTTTAGTATTTTGCTAACAAGATTTAATACACTGCTATCACCATTTAGTATGTTGCTACCATGTTTTAGCATGTTACTAACATGTTTTAACACATTGTTAGCATGAATTAACACGTTGCTAACATGATTTAACATGGTGCTAGAATGTTTTATCACATTGCTAGCATGTTTTAGCATGTTGCTAACATGTTTTTTAACATGTGGCTAACACAACACATTGCTAACATTAAAGTTTGATAGCATGATTTAACATGCTGCTAACATGTTTTAAAACATTGTTAGCATGAATTAACATGTTTTAACACATTGCTAACATGATTTAACATGTCTTAACACATTGCTAGTATGTTTTAACCCATTGCTAGCATGAATTAACATGTTTGAGCACTTTTCTAGCAAGTTAACACATTGCTAATGTTTTAACATGTTGCTAACATGTTTTGGCATGCTCCTAACATTTTTTAGCACATTATGATTTAGAATGTTGCTAGTATGTTTTAACCCATTTCTAACATGAATTAACACATTGCTAACATGATGCTAGCATGTTGCTAACATGTTTTAACATGTTACTAACATGAATTAGCACATTGCTAGTATGTTTTAACATGTTGCTAGCATGAATTAGCACATTGCTAACATGATTTAACATGTTGCTAGCATGAATTAACATAAATTAACACATTGTTAACATGTTTTAACATGTTGATGGCATGCATTAACCCATTGCTAACATGATTTAACATGTTGCTAGTATGTTTTAACATGTTGCTAGCATGAATTAGCACATTGCTAGTATGTTTTAACATGTTGCTAGCATGTTTTAGCACATTGCTAACGTGAATTAATTTGTTGCTAGCATGATTTAACACAAATAATGTTTAATGCTGAAAACAGCACAGACTAAAAGATCGGCTCTTGACATTTAAGAATCAGTATCGGTTCATCAAAACGAGAATGTTTTCAGCCCAGCCGTGTTTGTATCTTACTTGTCGGCTGCAGGATGTCCGACTCTGGAAACTCGTCGAAGTTTGACGTGTCGTCGATGCTTTTGATCTCGATGGGGATCGCCGCAGGTCTCTCTCTGCGAACGAGTCGTGAACCCTCGTTAGATCAAACCTCACCGTGAGCTTTTATGATCAAAGACACGTTACAAAACCAGACCTGATGTGATCGTAATCGACGCCCTCGAAGAAGCCGTTCCTCTTGATCTCGTCCACGCCGGCCGCGCCGATGCGATGATCGGCCTCGCAGCAGAAGCGCAGGATCAGCTCTTTGGCTCGCTCCGAGATCGGCACCTCCGGAGGAAACACCAGCGTCTCCTTCCAGCTCATCACCTTCTTATAGGTCTCCTGAGGAGTTTCTGAGCAGAACGGAGGGTAGCCTGCGACGACACGTGCGTCAATATACTGCGCCACAGACATCGCACACTGTAGTGTTTTTATTTAATGAAAGGATTTAATTTGATTTAATTGTTCCTTCTTGATGTAACTTATTTTGAAGCATTCATTTAATTTATTTTAATTAAAAAAATACATGTAATGTTTTCAATTTATTTAATTTATGAAGCATTCATTTATTTCATTTTAATATTTAATTTTTCCTTTTTGATATGTCTTTTCATGCATTAATTTAATTTATTAATTAAAATGTAAATTTTCCTTCTTGATGTAACTGATTTTTAAGCATTAATTTAGTTAATTTTAATAATTAAAATACATTTTATCCTTCTTGACGTAATTTATTTTGAAGGATTAATTTAATTAATTTTAATAAATGTATTTTTTTCCTTATTGATGTAATGTATTTTTTAAGCATTAATTAATTTTAATTAAAATTTAAATTTTCCTTCTTGATGTAATAAATTTTTAAGCATTCATTTAATCAATTTAATAATTAAAATTAATTTTATCCTTCTTGAAATAATGTATTTTGAAGCATTAATTTATTTTATTAAATTGAAATGTACTTTTTCCATCTTAATGTAAATTATTTTGAATAATTACTTTAATGGATTTATTTTAATCATTAAAATTTAATTTTAATTTATATTTAAGCATTAATTTATTTTATTTTTTTTCCTTTTTGATGTAATTTATTTTAAAACAATATTTAATTTATTTGAATAATTAAAAGTTAATTTTTCCTTCTTGATGTAATGTCATTTATTAACATCAGAATATAAAGCGAGAATCTGAATGACGCACTCTCATTTGCATATTGTTCACTTCTCACCAATCAGCATCTCGTACATGATGACGCCCAGGCTCCACCAATCGCAGAGCTTGTTGTATCCGGTCTGCATGAAGACCTCGGGAGCGATGTAGTCCGGCGTTCCCACGGTGGAGAAGGCCTGAAAGAGGTGGAGCAACATAACGCATCACTTCCTGTCTGCAGTGAACGGACTAATGAAGCCGTCGTAATCACTGACCAGCTGCCTCCTGTTTCTCTTCCACGTCTCCGCCTTCCTCTTGGAGTTCATATGCTGAAACGCTACAAGAAAAACGGGAATTATTCATAGAAGAGATTAGAATATTCAAATACGGACATGAATATTAAATATATTCAGCATTTTGTGTTATATTTGTTATTGAATTATGTTAATATATGCTAATAAGACAAATATGACGCACTGAGGTCGTTTGATTGGCTGTGGTTCAGGTTACGGTAAAACTCGGTCCGATGCGCTTTTTTGAGGCCCGTGCACAAGCCGAAATCAGACAGCTTGACATGACCCTGAAACACACACACACACACATCTGATGAAACAGCCAATCAGAGGCCTCGCTGACAAAGAAGTCCATCAAAAGCAGAAGTCAGCACAGGAAGAGGCTTATTGAGTCACTTCCTGCAACAGAACCGCAGCGTGTTTGACCTTGGAGTCCAGCAGCAGGTTGTCTGGTTTGATGTCTCGGTGAATGAAGCCCAGCTGATGGATGAAGTCGATGGCCAGAACCGTCTCGGCCACGTAGAACTGCGTCTCCTCCTCCGTCAGGGTGTCTTTCTTCATCAGCAGCGTCATCATGTCACCTGGAAGACAGACAAGAGCTCGACTGGATCTTTGATATTCCACGTACTTGAGCATCAAGAGCACAATCTGACTCAACGAATCTGCACTGATTCTCTGAAAAGAATCAATTTGAATAGTTCTTCTGAGTCAGTTTAAAGAATCATTCAAAAGGTTCTGAATGAAAGGTCTGAAAACAAAAATATCCAATTGATTTTCAAAATGAAGTGATGTAAACGTGAAGACACGTATGAAAGTATAAAATGAAGAAGTTCATTACACACACCTCCCGGCAGGAACTCCATGAGTAAGTAAAGATTCAGTTTATCTTGAAAACTGTAGAACATTTTCACCACCCACAGACTGTCTGCCTGAACCAAGATGTCCCGCTCCGCCCGGATATGACCCACCTGGGACAGAAAATAAAAATAAATAAAATAACTAAAAATAACAACAAATGACTAAATCAAATAATTAAAAATAACATCAAATAAACGACAAAATAATAAACATTGGTTAGTTGTCACCTGCTCTTTCTGCAGCATGTCGGCTTTGCGAAGGATCTTCATGGCGTAAACGTGACCAGTGTCTTTCTTCTGAACTAGACGCACCTGTGGACATCAGAAACACATTTGTATAGTGTATAACACACACACACACACACACAGTTTCATTATCGTATCGTCTGCACTCATTATCATAATCACCTCTCCGAACGCTCCTCGTCCAATCACCTTCAGAGACTCGAAGTCGTCCAGACCAAGTCTGGTTCTCTTCAGACGGAGGAACTCGGTCTCTTTACGAGCGTGTTGGGAGCGCCGCACACGCTTCTGGAACGCAACAAACACTTATGTGAATATTTATATACTCATAATGTGTGTAAAGCCCCATTCACACGAGAACGATAACTGTAAAGTTTTAATAATTGTTCGTTAGAGAGAATAGTGAAGTCCACACCACGACAATAACGACAACACAGAGGAACGACATTGTTGGAATCACTTTCAGAATGATTTTTCCAGCTAATAGATGACAAAAACATTGACAGCCAATCAGTATCCATCAAAAGAGCTCGAGCATTTAAAGCGCCAGACGGCAAAACTGCAGCGTGTGCTTAGAATAAACAAAAAATTATCGTCCGCTAATTTAGTTAGCATTATAGTTTTCGTTATAGCTATCGTCTGCTGGTGTGGATGTTAATATAGTTACCGTTATCGCTATAGTTATCATCTGTTGGTGTACACGCCAATATAGTTATCGTCCACTGGTGTGGATGCTAATATAGTTTATGTTATAGCTATCATCTGCTGGTGTGGATGCTAATATAGTTATCGTTAGTTATCATCCGCTAGTATGGATGCTAATATAGTTATCGTTATCGCCTGTTGGTGTGGACGCTAATATAGTTATCGTTATAGTTATTGTCTGTTGGTGTGGACGCTAATATAGTTATCGTTATAGTTGTTATCCGTTGGTGTGGACGCTAATATAGTTATCGTTATAGTTATTGTCCGTTTGTGTGGATGCTAATATAGTTGTTGTCCGCTAGTGTGGATGCTAACATACTTATCGTTATAGTTACTGTCCGCTGGTGTGGACGCTAATATGGTTATGGTTATCGCCTGTTGGTGTGGACGCTAATATAGTTATCGTTATAGTTATTGTCTGTTGGTGTGGATGCTAATATAGTTATATTTGTCGTTATTGTCCACTTGTGCAGATGCTAATTTAGTTACCATTATACTTGTTTTTGTCCACTGGTGTAGATGCTAATATAGTTATCGTTATAGTTATTGTCCGTTTGTGTGGATGCTAATATAGTTATCGTTATAGTTATTGTCCGTTTGTGTGGACGCTAATATAGTTATCGTTATAGTTATTGTCCGTTTGTGTGGACGCTAATATAGTTATCATTATAGTTATTGTCCGATTGTGTGGACGCTAATATAGTTATCATTATGGTTATTGTCTGTTGGTGTGGATGCTAATATAGTTATCGTTATAGTTATTGTCCGCTGGTGTGGACGCTAATATAGTTATCGTTATAGTTATTGTCCGCTGGTGTGGATGCTAATATAGTTATCATTATAGTTATTGTCCGCTGGTGTGGATGCTAATATAGTTATATTTGTCGTTATTGTCCACTTGTGCAGACGCTAATTTAGTTACCATTATACTTGTTTTTGTCCACTGGTGTAGATGCTAATATAGTCGTCGTAATATAATATTGTTGTATTTATCGTTAGTGTTGTTGGTGTGACCAGGTCTTAAGTGTGCGCGTTTGTTACCTCTTCATCAGGCAGTCCTTCCTCATCCATCACCTTCTCTAGTTTTTGCTGCCTGTCAACAGAATGTTCTAGATTACGAGATGCAAGAACCAAATTTGCACACTTCTCATAATCTTTCTGCAGTATGCAGAATACTATATTTGTCAAAATGTGTCGTATACATCAGAGCACTCTGTGTCAGATCACACAATAATAGCTCTGGCTCAGATATGCATTTTGTGTCGACTTTAGCACAGAACTCTGTGTAAATAAGCAACACAGGAAGAGAGTATTTCACCACAGAGGAATGATGTAGGGTCACGCTCGACTGACGGAGCAGAAAACACCACCGTTTCAGATGGTCAACAGAGCGCTTCTGAAAAACAACGCAAAGAGCCTCTTCTGATCAAGATCCAATGCTCTCCATGCTATATGGTTCTTTGGAGACGAAGCCATTCTTGATGCTTCATTACAGGTTCCTCAGATCAGTGTTTTGGTGTCATGGCTCTTTAATATCATCATTTTAAGAGTGACTTGAGTGTGCAAAAAGTTCTTTGTGAAGCTGTAGAAGTCTTTATTATTACGTTTATGTGTGTTTATACCTCATCTCGCGCTCCTCGTGTTGGGTTATGAGGTTGCTGTAGAAGTTCTCCAGAGTGACCTTGGCCATGGTCACTCGCTCCTTCGTGTGGTTGCTCATTAACGAGCTGGAGGCGTGGCCTCGGGTCGCCATGGTTACCGAAACAGCCTGAACTGCTGGTCTGGAACCGGTTGGGATGCAGATCTGCAGGCGTTTACAAACACAACATGATTTACATGTGCTGGAACACAACAAACTCCAGCGCTGGAGTCATGTTACACTGATTATACATCCAAAAAAACAAGGTATTACCGTGGTACCACAACACTTTAAGGCCACTATTACAAGATCAGCTTTAAGAATAATTCCTTAGGGAATAATTATATTTTATACTGAATAATTTCTCCAGACTGTGTTCAGTTCAGCCTGTCTGTGGCTCTGCGTCAGTGAGACAGACTGTGGAAAAGAACAAATGTGACCATAAAAACATTTGGCAGAAGTTATTCAGACAGTCTGTGGTCTAAAGCACAAATATAGAGACGTTTAAGAGAGGAAATTCAGACTCTGTTTCAGGAACAATAGTGCTATTATTATTTAACCAATTATTATTTAACAGGCATGCTAACAATGAAATATGAATAAAAAAGAATGTGCACTTTGAACTTAATACAGCTATAAATGAAGTGCAATTACAAAATGTACTGATTTCTCATAATAAAATAAATACCAAACAACATTGTAAACAGTTAAATTTACGCTAAGTTTTAGAACCAAACTGCTTCTGCCACATAAGAAACTGCGCATAAATTACATAAAAATAAAGTGAAAATAAAGTAAAATATAGAAACATGCATGTGTTTTATAATGCTATACTTACAGAAGTTCAGAACGTGTAATTATGGGATGAGGGGGCGGGGCCAAACTCGTGACGCCAGCGGCGAGCGTTCCACCAAACACGCCAAACTCAACGTTTACAACGAAATAAAACACTGAAAAGCGGCTCCAACCTGATATTAAGTTCCTCAGAGTTTTTCTTTGGCTCTTGCAGGACAATATTTCCCTCGACACGTTGTCTCTTGGCAAACAGACATGAAGCGACTCCCAAAAAAGAAAGAAAATAAAACGGGAGAAATGTACGAGTTTTAAAGACACGCTGGACGAAAACGGAACGGAGAAATGTGTGTGTGTTTAGCGTGACTTCATCCAGCAACAATAAAGCTTTACATGCAACTTCTGTGTTTGTCAGACTGATGCGATGACGATTTCACCAGAAAGAGATGAGAAGAAATGAAGTGAAACGCTCCACCCCTAAAGAGAGAGAGAGGGATGAGAGAGAGGGAGCGAGAGGAATGAGGGTTTTTTTTATCACTCAAGTTTTTTTCGCAAACTCTAAAAATACTTAGAGACATTTAGACATTTCATCTAATATGTACGTTAGACTTCTGGGCTATGCTATGTACAACAAATGCGGATTTAATTTTAAAAACGTAGTAAATATAAAGAATTATTATTATTACATTTATTTACGTATTTATTTGGGGGGTTTTTTGTAATTAAAATGTATTACAATAATCATTATATTACAAATCAATAAATTTTTGAAACAAATCAATTAATTAACCATAATTAAAGATTCCTTTCCATGAAAAGCTCAGCAATTGTTGTTTAAACACTTCATAATTGAAATGCAAAAACTACGCTTAAATGGGTGAACTTTTAATCGTTTTTTCCAAAAGTAGTTTAATTTATTTGCGCGATTCTTTTTGAGTGCTTGTCTTACGCAGCGCCACTACGACGCTCTTGAATCACCCCTGCGCCTGCGTGCGCAGTTCCTCGCATTTACGACACTCTTGACGCATCTGTGTTGAGCTGCGCCGGAAGTGACCGGCGGCGTTGCGCTAGCAGTTCGCGCTAACCGGACCGGGACCGGCGGAGCCGAAACCAGACTCGAAACATCAGGATCCCACCGGGCCGAACGGATAGATCGTGCATTTCTCCGAATCTGGAGTTTATCTGCAGTTAGTGGGTGAGTTATGCGACTGGAAGGTTAAAAGATCGATTAAACGGCGAACCGGACCGGGACTCGAACCCTAAACCTTATAAACCGGCCCCGAGACCCCTGACAGACCACCGGTGACAGACACCAGCGATATATCAGCGATCTGACCGGTTAAACCTGGAATCACTGAAACAGACAGATTAAACATTCACCTTTACATAATAATGATCCTAATTAACATATTCAAATATTCTTCATTATTATTCAGTTTTCAGTAGCCTGACAACTTTTTTAAAAAGTACCATGTTACAGTGATGGTAACCATATGCCAAGTTATTTACAAGACGCTTCAAAAGAATACCATGGTATGACCATGATTAGTTAGTTAGATAATTAGTTTTTGGTAGTGTGTGTATTTGACTGTAATTTTATATTCAATAATTTTGTATTTATAAGTACCCTGGTAAACTCTTAAATAGCTCGTTTCGTTGTCACATTTTCCGAATAGTTTCCTTCTGTAAATAATTGCATAAGTAAGCTTGTTTTCACCATGGTATATAAAAAAAAAGGAAATTCCAAAATTCATTTTTTTCTCAAAATTGCGTGTTCTCACGATTCTGGCTTTTTTCCTCAGAATTGTGACTTTTATTATTTTATTCTGTGGTGGAAACTAGCTTCCATATACAAGTGTTTAAAATATTTTTCTGAATATTTAACAAGATTTTTGTCTGTTTTGTTGCAGCGGTGAGGATCGAGGAAGTGCATCGTGACGTGCGCTCGAGAGGCTTTTGTTTGTGGGCGTGGCCTGTTGGCGTCTTCTAACTCACCATTGGTGAACAGGTGAAATGATTTGCATTTTATAAAATTCTGCGATGGTGTTTTTCAGTAATAAATCAACTTGTCCTTCCTGTTTGAAGGTGTCTAGCCATCCTGCTGTGGCTCTGTGGGCACGCAGTGGGTGGAGTCAGGCTCAGACTCAAGCTGTGATTGGCTGAGAGTGATGAGTGGGCTGACGGGGGCTCACGGGCGGCGGGGCGGGGCCGGGGGCCGCGAGCGGGGGCGGGGCATGGATTCGTCGTGCTGGTTCGCCCCCGGCGCCCTGCGGCGACTGTTTGAGCTGCCGGCGCCGGTTCTGTCACGCCACCAGCTGAAGCGTTTGGAGGAGCATCGCTACAGCAGCTCGGGACGCTCACTGCTCGAACCCGTCATGCAGCGCTACTGGGAGTGGCTTGTCGGCAGAATGCCACCCTGGATCGCGCCCAACCTCATCACCATCGTCGGCCTGGCGACCAACATCTTCACAACACTGGTGCTGGTGTATTATTGCCCGACTGCAACCGAACAGGTACCGACGCGATCGTCCTGATGTAAAAACTGTAGATTCGGACTATAAATTAATTACATTTTGTGTGTTTAGGCTCCTCTCTGGGCATATCTCCTGTGTGCGGTGGGCCTGTTTGTCTATCAGTCGTTGGACGCCATCGATGGAAAACAGGCCAGACGCACTAACAGCAGTTCACCACTGGGGGAGCTGTTTGACCACGGCTGCGATTCGCTCTCCACAGGTGACGACTGCACACTTTTAAGAGCCGTTCGCACAGGATGCGTTGTTGCGCAGTATATTTTAATCGTTAGCCCGTGTATACATAAATCAGACAGACGACTCCAGCTGTTTCAGCACATTTTTAAGTCTCATATGCTAATTCTCTGCCATTAATATTCTGTACTTTTTTTTTTTTTTTTACATCTTTGTCTTTTAAATATTGTTATATTAATATTAATTATACATATGTATATGATATAATTGTATACATATTAAATAAATATAAAAATATAGATTTAATAATACTTTTATATACATGTATGTAATGTAATTATTATATTTGCGTAATTTACAATTTCTCAATTAAATATAAATAATAAATGACAATATAAGTTTATATATATATATATATATATAATGTGTGTAAATTTTAGATTATACAAATAATTAAAATATCTAAAATATTGATAGTATATATTATATTGATTGAAATTATATATTTAA
Organism: Mylopharyngodon piceus; assembly: GCA_039654765.1. Classification (NCBI taxonomy): domain Eukaryota; kingdom Metazoa; phylum Chordata; class Actinopteri; order Cypriniformes; family Xenocyprididae; genus Mylopharyngodon; species Mylopharyngodon piceus. The sequence goes on from CM077438.1 coordinate 48,030,828, forward strand.
TATATATTTGTATTTAATATATTCATTTAATAATACTTTAATGTAATGTTATACTTGTATAATTTGTCATTTTTCATTTAATGTATTAATAAAAAATGTATAATGTAAATTTATATGTATATATATATATATATATAATGTATGCACATTTGTACTTATATACTTTGTATATAATTATACAAATAATTAGGATATTTAAGATAATGCACATTATTTTGCTAAAAGTATATAGTATTAATACATATTAAATATATATTTGTATCTATTTAATTTAATAATATATTAATAAAAATACATAATGTAAATGATATATAGTGTATATACATTTTAGATGTACATTTGTATTTATATATAATAAACTATACAAATAACTTTTAAATATTTAAAATACTGTATATTAATTTGATAAAAATGTATAGTATATTATATACATATTAAATATATATTTGTATTTAATATATATTAATACTTTGTAATGTAATCATCATATTTGCATTATTTTTTTGTAATTTATCATTTAGATAATATATTAGAAATATGTAATTTACATATTGTAATTTATATAATGTTGTATATGATAAATAATTAAAATATTGAAAATGTGTATTATATTAATAACAATAGAGTATAGTATATTAGATTAATTTTTTAAACGTTTTAATTTAAACATTTTTTCTCATCCTCTTGACTTTAGCAGATTCCTGTAATAAACATCCAAATATTTGTTATGTTAAAAAGTAGTTAAACGTTTAAACCAGAAGGTGTCAGTAACATGTCCTGTGTGAACGGCTCCTTACACACCGAACATTCCCTTGATGTCTGTGGAGTAACGCTGTGTTTCTCTCAGTGTTTGTGGTGTTGGGCACCAGTATAGCGGTTCAGTTGGGCTCTCACCCCGACTGGATGTTCTTCTGCTGTTTCGCCGGCATGTTCATGTTTTATTGTGCCCACTGGCAGACGTACGTCTCCGGTACGCTGCGCTTCGGCATGTAAGTATAACATCCATCCATGCAAATTCCCTAGTTGTAAAATGACATTTTATGGTTTATTTTCATGTTAAGGTGCGGTTGCATTTAACACTGTTTGGCAAATTTTCGCAGACGAAATACAGTCATTTTAATAGCAATCCATACGATTGTGAATTTTGCATGAAGGCGAAAGATTTCCCCGCACAGATTTCACAGCGGTTTCACAATAGACAATTGACCTCTTTTGCACATGAAATTTCGTTAATGTGACCGCACCTTTAGTTAAGGCAAGACACTACAGGCAAATATATATATATATTTTTTTTTTTTTTTTCATGCACTGGTCAATTTTGGGGTATTTGGCTTTTTATAATGTTTTTTTTTTTTTTTTTTTTTTTTTTTTTTTTCTTCAGACTAGTGGAAAGAAAACATGAAAAATACACTTTTAAGTGTTTATTTTATTGGATTTGACCTATTTGCATCTTTAACGGTCGTTTTCTCAAAATGAGTTTTTTTCTCCACTTCAGCAGCACTTACATACACCAAAATTTACAGTTTTATTCCTGCCTATATTCTGCAGGATTTTACTGAGGGGTTTCTTGATATATATCTTGCTTGAAATTTTACAACATTTTTAATAACACAAAAAAAAAAAAAAAAAAAAATTCTGGCTTTTGACAGTGTTTTCTGATTTATAGAGTGATAAAAAGAGAAATTCAAAATCCCCTCTGTAAAAACATTTAGCTCTAATATGTCAATAAAATCAAACAAGACTTTTGAGCCTGGCTTTGTCCAATGTTCAGATTTATCTTCTGCATTTGTAGTGCATTTAATTAGATAATGCCTCATTCGCATTTTTAAACAACATTTCAGAAAACTTGTAATATGTCTGTGATTCTCAATGTAATCAGTCAGTTGGGGAAGTATGGGGATATATTAGTTAATTTTTTTACCCTATTCACCTGGGGTGTCTTGTCTAAAGGTTTTGAAGGTTTAATGTCTGTAGCAGACGGTGTCTGAAGGTTGTTTTGTCACTGTCCCGTGGACAGATTTGATGTTACAGAACTGCAGATCTGTCTAGCGTTGTTGCAGACGTTTACAGCTGCAGTTGGGCCCACGTTTTGGAACGCAACGGTAAATCCAGCACCAAACGGCCGCCTAACGCGAGCAATTCACCAATCAGCTGCCTGAAACACTAATGAACCTCACGCTTTCATACGATTGATTCCAATCCAGATCCGATCAGTGCAGATCAGCTCCGAAGTGGAGTGACTCCGCTTGCTGTGATAACTGAAGCCAATCCTGCTGTGATTAGCGTGGCTGTGTGTGTGTTGTGTGTGTGTTGTGTTCACTCTAACACGGCTCTCTCCTCCGCTCAGCATTGATGTTACAGAAGTGCAGATCTTCATTATTCTCATGTATTTACTGGCTGCTGTGGGCGGATCGGCTTTCTGGCAGTCTCGGGTAATTCACTCACATGTCAGACGCATCTGCGCCGCTCGTGTATCTGCCTTATGATTATAACACTGACAATCAGAACAGCTGTGGCTGTGTGTGTTAATAATTATTGATTCATTTGATCAGAGTCTCAAATGCTAATTAGCTGACATAAATACCTTTACATTATTTCTATATCTTTGTCTTATAAATGATGTAGTATATTAACAATATATATTATTATTTACATTATATAATTTATTATGTATATTATATTTATATAGTGTAATTGTATTTACATTATACTGTATAATTTCATATAAATAGTAAATATATATGCATTTATTTAATATACTTTCTAGTGTAATTGTTACATTTTGCAAAATGTGTAATTTCTCATTTAAATAATGTTAATAATAAATTACAATGTAAATTATAATGTATGTACATAAATTCTATATATTTAACATAAAATAATATATTAATAAATTATAATGTAAGTACATAAACTATATTTAATATAATAAATTAATGTATTAATAATTACATTTTGTAAATTATAATGTATGTACATAAACTATATATTTAATATTATAAATTAGTATATTAATAAATTACATAATGTAAATTATAATATGTACATAATTATATATATTTTTTATATGATAAAAGAATATATTAATAAATTACATAATGTAAAGTATAATGTATGTGCATAAATTATATATACATATATTATAAAGATATATTAAAAATTACATTATGTAAATGATACATTAAAAACTATATAAATAAAACATTTTAAAATAATGTATGTTATACTTGATACTATATTTGAATTGAATTGTTTCTCATTCTCCTGCATTCAACAGATTCCCGTCATAAATATCCAGATGAAAATAATTCCTGCACTTTGCACGTTTATTGGGGTGGTTTTCTCCTGTACCAATTACTTCCGAGTCATATTTACAGGCGGCGTGGGGAAAAACGGATCCACGATAGCGGTACGTACCTGAGCTATATGCGATATAACTGACCTACATTATTATATTATATGTATTGTCACTTAATCAGCTGTGTGTGTTTCAGGGTACGAGTGTTTTGTCTCCCGTCCTGCACATCGGCTCAGTTATCGTCCTCGCTATGATGATTTATAAAAAATCAGCTGTCCAGCTCTTCGAGAAACATCCGTGTTTGTATATTCTGGCCTTCGGCTTCGTATCGGCCAAAATCACCAATAAATTAGTGGTGAGTGAAAGACGCCGGCGGATCCAGTGCAGATCTGACCTCCGCTCGCTGTTATTTTAGTATCATTAAGATGCTATTATGGTGGGGTTTTTTTACTTTTTTTTTTAATTACTGTTTTTTTTTAACATGTCTATATAGTTTTTATTCATTTTTATTTAGTTTTAGTTTGTTATTTTAGTACATCAGGTTAAACTAAACAAAAATTAGAAATGTTGCTTTGGCAAGCTAAAATAAAATAAGTAGTGCTGTCAAATCGATTAATCGCAATAAACTGCATCTAACATAAAAGTTTGTATATATGTATGCATATTTTTTACAAACTTTTATGTTAGATGCGATTAATCGATTTGACGGCACTAAAAATAAGTTTTATTTTATTTTGGTTAACTTTTATTTCAAGTAACGAAAATGTATTATGTCTTAGTTATTTTAGTACAAAAAGTACTAGATAAAAAAAAAGCTCATCAAGACAAATTTTTATGTTGGCTTGAGAAAGCCTAAAGTACTTTTAAAAGCTGGAAGTTTTTAAGGATTTCAGTTTGAAGGTTTTGAAGGCCATACAGTCTGGATGGTTGCTAGGGTAATCAGGGTTAGAAATTATTAGAAATGTTGCTTTGGCATCTAGCTAAAATAAAATAGGTTAAGTGTTTTTATATATATTTTATTTCAGTTAAATTTAATTTCAAGTACTGAATATGGTGTAGTTTTCGTTAACTCTAACCCTGGCTCTCGCAGGTGGCTCACATGACCAAGAGCGAGATGCATCTTCACGACGTGGCGTTTCTAGGCCCCGGCCTGTTGTTCCTCGATCAGTACTTCAACAGCTTCATCGATGAATATCTGGTGCTGTGGATCTCTCTGGTAAGATCACGTGATCTCGGACGGGCCTGAAGTCTGTCATCACGTCTGGTAATTGAGCTTTACTGTGTTTGTCCGTCAGATTCTGTCCCTCTTCGATCTGGTGCGCTACTGCGTGAGCGTCTGCAACGAGATCGCGTCTCACCTGCGCATCTGCGTCTTCAAAATCAAGCCGCAGCCGCCCCTCGAGTGACCTCTGACCCCGAATTCATCCTCTTCCTGCACTTTCATCCTGCTACAGTTACTCGTCCGAGACTTATTTAAACCATTCTGCACTTAAACTAATGCAGTTCTTCATCCCCAGTGAATGAACGAACAAATAAATGAACTTCACCAAGTCACTTTTCTTTAGATGATTATTTTAAGAAGACAACAGATGTTGAAACGTTTGGATTACCCATGATGCATCGGTGCCGTCTGGGTCTGTGTTATCATTTTAACGCTGCGTTTGACTAGTTCTCACATATTTAAATCGGATTAAAGTCACATCAATAATGATTTCGTCGCTGCTAATAATGATTTGCCCTCATTCTCGTCCTACTTGTTTACGTACGACTGTATTTCCTGTTTTCGTTCCATCTAAAGCTCGTTTATGTTTCGTTGACCGTATTCACTCCGTTTAAGTGTTTCTCTGAAGGATGTTTCTGTCGTTTTCTTCAGTAATGGTAGCGGTTTTAGATTGAAAGCACTTAATTTATTGGTTCGTCCCTGAATGAGAGATTTCACAAACTTGTGCCTGCTGGGTGAATCGCACAGCAAACATTTCCCATGTTTCAGCCTAAAATTAAAAGAAAAACATAAATTATATCATGTTCAAGAGCATTGGAAAAATTTTAGCATTTTGATTTTTAATGACAATTTCTTTATAAATTCCCATTACTGTAATACAGTAATACAAGCATCCTATATGGAAAAAAATACTTATTTAGTACAATAAATACTGCCATTGTGTACTTTAAAAATGTACAATTTAAATAAAATGTACTATTTTTTGCAATGGAATTGGGCTTAAATGTAAGTAATGTCAAAATGTAAAATCATAATAGTCCAAAATACACTTTTTTTCTTAAATCCAAGATCTAATTTCTAATTTATTTCTTTTGATTTTGGGCTAAAATATGACTTGGACATGTTCTTGACAGATATGGTGAGATTCACCCTGTTTTACTTTGCTTCATTCTGTGTTAAAAATCAAAATGCCAAGAATCGGTCTGCGGTCTCAGAAAGTTCACAGTTATTTTAATGCATTTAAAGCGGTCATACGTGTCTTTCCTGTGCCGTTGACAACTTCCTGAATAATGAGCTTCATTTTGACCCTTGGCGTTAAAGGATTTTCTGAGCTGAGGTTGTACGTTGAATTTCTCGAATCAGATGTTAATATTCATGTTCTTTTGTATGATAATTCATCACTAAAGTTCATTACTGATGATGTTTAAACCCAAAGTATGTGTGTGGAGTAACAGTCATGTGACATTATAAATCGATCTGTTAATCACTGCTGATTAGTGCTGATTTTTAGTTTTGAATATTTCACATACGTGAACAGTTGCCTTAAATATTGAGAATTGGAAAAGTTTTGAACTTTGCATGTTGGTATCTTTATTTCTAAATGTCCCTCTCAGGCGAATAATATTAATAAAAGTAAATAAATGATAAATCGTAGTTTGTAGAAACAGCTCGACGCTGCCACCCAGAAAACAAAAGTTTAAATGACTTTTGCGAAATGTCCTGAGTTTGTGCAATTGATGTTATTAATGATCAAATGAATGATCTTTATCTGCAGATAATTAAACTCCAGTGAGGAGCTCTAATAGTTGAGGAATTGATTTCGTTTTACTACTTTCGTCATATGAGCGCTTCATGTAATTCAAACGCCTGCTGTTATTCCTTATCGTTAAAGTTTCTCAATCTTCACATCCAGTATAAGAGATTAAATACGTTTGCGTTTCTGTATTCATCTCTTGCAGAATGAAACTGTCTGTTCACACTTAATCATTAGCTTTAATTCTTTTAGTTCTTTGTCGCTTGTTGCCAAATCCTTTCTGGGAGTTTTTCTTTTCACTTTAAAATGGGACAACAGATTTAAGCACTCTTTAAATCTTGCAGATGGAAACGTCCAATGTTATTTTTGTTTGTTTCTCTGATGACATACTCATTCAGTCAGTATTTTCAGTGATGTAAACCGCCTGTCTCTGACTTATAACAAACTGTTGATTTGATTGTAACATTGCTCTGATTTTTGAATAAAAGCTCCTGTAAAATAAAGATTGCTATATTTATGATAACTGGTGTTTTTTGTTTGTTTGTTTTGTAGTACTTCAGCAAAAGTTCACTTACTCAAAGCCTAGTTAATACATAACAGTATAGGCTACAAAGTTGCAAAAATACAGCTGGAATGGAACAGAATCTTTTTAAGAAAAATTATACGAACTGTTTACAGGCCTATCCAGCATTAATATTGTATATTCATATGTGATCCTGGACCACAAAACCAGTCACACGGGTATATTTGTAGCAATAGCCGACAATACATTGTATGAGTCAAAATTATCAAATTTTCTTTTATGCCAAAAATCATTAGGATATTAAGTAAAGATCATGTTCCATAATGATATTTTGTAAATTTCCTACCGTAAATATCAAAAATTTATTTTTGTAAGTAATATGCTTTGCTAAGTACTACATTTGGAGAACTTTAAAGGTGATTTTTTCAATATTTTGATTTTTTTTGCACCCTCAGATTGCAGATTTTCAAATCGTTGTATCTCAGCCAAATATTGTCCTATTTTAACAAACCATACATCAATGGAAAGCTTATTTATTAATAAAGCTTATAAATCTCAATTTCAAAAAATTGACCCTTATGACTGGTTTTGTGGTCTGGGGTCACATATAAAAAGCCATTACTGAGATTAAAAAGTCATAATTATGACATAAAAAGTCGTCATAATCTCGACTTCTTATCTCATAATTTTGATTTATTAATCTCATAATTATGACTGTCTAAGTACTAATTTCTACTTTTCATGTCATGATTGTCAAAAGCTTGTCTTATGTGGCTGAAATAGGCTTCCATAAATAATACCACAGTAGGATACTTTAGCCTATGTTAGTAAAATACGTCTCTGTGTTTTCCTTCTATATATTTTATAATATATACCGAAAAATAAATGTTATTTTTTAAATAATCTCAAATTGTGTACGTAATATTTGGTCAAAATCGTAATATCGTTGTGTTGAGGAGGATTTTACCCGCGCTGGCGACCCGCCGAAACGCTCCACATCCGGGTTCTCCGTGCGGGTCCCGTGAGTTTGATCGGAAATACGCGGCGAGAACGGAAGGAAAACAGGAGTAAAATAAACTGAATTCTGAGCATTAAACTAATAATGGGGATACAGAAACATTAACGAATGAAATATAACCATTAACAAGTTATAAAGTCTTTCAGAGGGGATTTAAAATGTCTTTGTTCAGACTGAGGGATGATCATCTGTTTGATTGACAGGTAAAGCTGTTCCTCACTGACGGTTCATCGTGATACAAAATCATAATTATGACATTTTAATCTGATTTTCTTTTACTTCAGACAGATTTATTTGAGACATTAGAAGTAATACAGTAGCCAGTAAACGTCACTTCTTTATCTGTAATAGAAAGTGAAACCAAAGAAATCTGTAGCGAAACATTTGCTTTAAATGTGAATGAATTAGACTTTTTGGTTTATTAAAAACTCTCACAAAATAAGAAAAGAAAAACTCGTAGAATTTTAGCATCCTTAAAAATGAAATATCCTTACAATGCAAATACCATGGTACTGATTGATTACCATATTCCATACGGGGTTGCCATGATCAAATGTCAGCGAAGTTTAGAAAAAAGTTTGGTAATTTTAAAAACAGTGGAGTCTCTAAAATGAGTTTACATATACATGTATACTGTATATGATCATGCTGTATGTCCAAAAATCCACAAGTAACTTTTTTTTTTTTAACACTTTCTTTAATTTGAAATTTCTCCTCAAGTTTTAGTGTGTGTGGATTGTTTTATTTAACATTTTTATGTCGTAAAGGTTGGGACCGTCACAGGATGGCCAACTGCTCTTGCAGGAGAAGTGAAAAGCAGAAACTCACCCAGAATACCCATGATGCTGTCTGCTGAAGCGAGAAGAGGAACCAGCTTGTTCTAATAATATGAGGCGTGTGTTGCAGGAGCGCGGTCGGACATGTGGTGGTTTCAGGAGGGCTTGTGCGTCCTGCCCGTGGCACTGGTCATCTGGACCGCCGCCACCTTCATCTTCGCTTACATCACGGCCGTCATACTGAGACATGTGGACCCGCTGGTGCCCTACATCAGGTGAGCAGAAGAGATGCTTCATCATGTGACCGTGTGACCTTTGCCCTCTGAATGTGTTTTGTGTTGTGCTTGCAGTGACACCGGGACTGTTGCGCCGGAGAGATGTGTGTTTGGACTCATGCTCAATGTGTCGGCGTTCTTAGGTACTAAAAACCCCTGTGACCTCACACTGACCCTAATTAAGTTTGATGACTTTTAAGCGAGCTATATGCTAACTGGCAGACACAAACTGTACGGTATGGTGTGCCGTATCAAGACGCAGTGTTTCAGTGATGTAATGTTGCGTGTTCTCCTGCAGGTGTCGCTACGATGTACGTGCGCTATAAGCAGCTTCAGGCCCTCGTGGACACTGATGACACTCGTCTGAACCGCCTCAATCTGCTGGGGTTCGTTCTGGGCTGCGGCAGCTCGCTCGGCATGTGCGTCGTCGCAAACTTCCAGGTACGTACGCGTTATGCTGTTCAGACCAACACGAATGTTCGGCATGAAAATTCGGTCTGAATTTCGAATGCGATTTTTCTGTTCAGAACAATGCGTGAATGTTAACGCTATGATGTTAACCAAACAACAAAGAGTCGCTTTCAGATTCTTCCTCTAGAGAAAAAAAGCACAAATCTTATTGGCTGGCCAGTTTTCTTCGCAGTCAATCTGTCGCATCGACGACATGCGGATGCATTAGCAGTCGTTCATTTAAATTAAAATGTTTATCGCACTGAATTTTCGCACCAAACATTTGCCTGTTCACAACACAAATTGTTCGGCATGAAAATTCGGTTTGATTTATCGCATTCGAATTGTGTTCAGACAAATACATAAAAAACGGCGAAAAACAGTATTTACATTTTCGCTACGTTTTTGATACGTTTTCAAACAGCCGTTAAAATTTATTTTATTCGCTATGGTGTTTATCAAACAAAACCAAATACTGAATTTTCGCACCAAATATTCAACTGTTCGGCATTCAAATTCGGTCTGATTTTTCGCATTCAAATTGCATGTTCAGACCAATACATAAAAATGGCGTAAAACAGTATTTACATGTTTTCAAACACCCATTCAGATTTTTTTTTTAATTCGCTATGGTGTTTATCAAACAAAACCACGATTTTACGCTTCAGTTTTTTTTTCTCTTCTTTTCGCTGTCGCTTAGCAAAATAGTCCAAATGCATGAATCTTATTGGTTGGCCAGTTTAATTGGCACTCAATCGACATTTGAATGTTCATGTCGTTCATTCAAATTAAAATGTTTCTCGCGCTGAATTTTCGCACCAAAAATATTCAACTGTTCAGCATGAAAATTCGGTCTGATTTTTCGCCATCAAATTGCCTGTTCAGACAAATACATAAAAATTGGCGAGAAACAGTATTTACATTTTCATTACGTTTTTGATGTACATTTTTTCAAACAGCCGTTAAAATTTTTTTATTCACTATGCTGTTTATCAAACACCACCAAATACTGAATTTTCACACCAAATATTCAACTGTTCGGCATTCAAATTCGGTCTGATTTTTGGCATTCGATTTTTTTGTTCAGACCAATACATAAAAACGGCGTAAAACAGTATTTACATGTTTTCAAACACCCATTCAGTTTTTTTATTTTTTTTTATTTGCTATGGTGTTTATCAAACAACACCAAATACAACAGAGAAAGAGCCGCTTCCGGGTTTTTCCTCTGACTGTGAAGAAAATTGGCCAACCAGGAAAAAATTTGTGCTTTTTCTTCAATCTGTCGCGCAAACACACAAATATATGTTCAGCATGAAAATTTAGTTTGATTTTTGCATGTGATTCTTCTGTTCTGTTACGCTTCTGTTTTTTTCTCTTCTATTCGCTGTCGCTTAGAAAATAGTCCAAATGCACAAATCTTATTGGTTGGCCAGTTTTATTAGCAGTCAGTCTGTCGCGTTGACGACATTTGAATGTTCATGTCAGTCTGAACAGAAGCATTAACCGACGCTCATTCAAATTAAAATGTTTATCACAATGAATTTTCGTACCAAACGGCGTGTGACATGTCTTTCCCAGAAAACCACTCTGTTCTCGATGCACCTGGTGGGCGCCGTGCTGACGTTCGGCGTTGGCGCACTCTACATCTTCGTCCAGGCACTGCTGTCGTACCTCATGCAGCCGCACATCCACAGCAAAACCATGTTCTGGACACGACTGAGCGTCGGCATCTGGACACTGGCGAGCATCATCAGCAGTATCCTTCACCCGCTGCATGCTGGGAAACGTAGTGTTTAGTGTTGAATGTGTTTGGTTCCTTGATTCGCTCAGTGTTCGTGTCGTCGGTGATCATGTACAGCAGTCTTCCTGGAGTCGAAGTCAACAAGAAGCTCCACTGGACGCCCGGAGAACCCGTGAGTGAAACTTGCCGCCGCAACGTTTGCACGTGTGGTGCGCGATTCTGATCCCGATGTTTTTCAGGGTTTCACGCCGCACATCATCAGCACCATTTCCGAGTGGTCTCTCGCGCTGTCCTTCATCAGCTTCTTCCTCACCTACATACGAGACTTCAAGGTAAGACATCTCACATCGGATGATATAAACCTGTTGAACGTGTCTCAGATGTGTTTGTCTCTCCGCAGAAGATCAATCTGCGTGCCCAGGCGCAAATTCAGAGCAACCACCTGTACGAGTCGCATCATCACAGGCCCGTTCCTCCACGCAGGCCGACAGAGACGTCGCCGCTGCTCGCCGGGAGCATCTGATCACGGGACAGAAGGACTCTCCAGCAGAGGGCAGCGACACTCAGGGTTAAAGGCAGAAACACAGGACTGACCGTGTAGAAGCGCTGAAACTTCATACTAACATTTACACAACCGTTTGAAATGATGCTCTAAATATTGTGTTTGCTTCAGTGGTTTTAATGCTTGTTTTTCTGCTGTGAGTTTGTTGGTGGAAACTACAAACATGTTTTATATTTTTGTTCTAGAAATATCCATTACGTTCATTTTTATACCACTGTAAAACTGCATAATATCCTCATTAAAACTGGTATTAGTGGGTGAATTTTAGGCAAAAACATTTGACTCATATTTCACACAACAAATCCATAAAATAAGCCAAAAACTGATTTTAATTTCATTAAATAATGTGAATCATCATTGACAATATTAAAAAAAGACAAATTACAGGAATTCGGGGGTTGAATGTTTAATTGTCATGAAAATAATGTCACAATAAAAAACAGGCTTCGATTTGTATAATACTACAATATAGTTTCCTATTTTTGTTCTTTTAATGAGGTGAAATATGAGCTGAACGAGATTCACTCAGCATCTGTATCACTTCACTTTATATTTTATTACATTAAAACAATACAAATAAACAGCATTAAATATTCACCACTGATTGTCTGATAAAATGCTTCTGGGAAAAGCGTAACCGTGAATGAACACTAGAACACCCTGAAGCACTTACACCACGACACCTCGCACCCATCCAGCCTTCGTCTTCTCCCTCTTCCTCCTCTCGTGATACTCCGACACCTTCCGATGAAAGAACCCTACAGAAGAACAAGAACAATGAAGCTTCTTGTGTTGCAAAGGTTAAACAGTTCTTGTTTTGGGCTCTTTGGTTTTTTACAATAGAATAACCTTTCTGGAACTAAACAGAACCCATATTTTGGTTTAACCCTCTGAAGCATGAAGATGTCCACTACAAAAAATCATTTTTAACCATTCAACCAAACATCCAAAGGTCAATTACTTTTGATCCTTTTCCATAATTCTACATGTCTGTCCTGTTTAGGTTTTATTGTGAATTTTATATATTTGGTTTCCAGAACATTCTGGGAACATTAGTGTTTGGTTTATAAAAATAACACTAAAAAGAACGTTCCATGAATGTTATGATTTGGTTTCCAGAGAAATAGAGCGCAAAAGATGGGTTCTGGAAGTAAAAACTCCATTCATAAACCTACTGTGAGCGACAAGATGGTATTTGCTGTTGTTGAAGCCGTCAGCCCGCAATATTCGTGTTTAACTTAATTTGCGGGGGAAAACTACATTACCCATGATGCCGTGCAGAGAATTCCACCAATCAGAGAGTCGAAACAAGCAAAATACTTCAATATTTGAATATAAATGCCTAATATATTATTTTTTATATATATAATCAACATTTTTAAATGAGTAGTTTTATATTTCTCTATGGTTTTCAATCTGATTATGCTGTTCACAAAGCATCATGGGATTGTAGTTCTAGCATAGGACATAGTGTAGTACTGTACTATGTAGTGTGTCCTATGTCGCGGCAGTTAACACTTTTTCGACGTACGTCGGATGCGTATGGCTGTCGCGCCGGAAGCTCATTATTTTACTTTATAAAGTTTTAAATAAGGATATTTGTCTTACACAAATGCATCGATTTGCTTCAGAAGGCCTTTATTAACTCCCTGGAGTCCTTTTTTTTTTTTTTTATCTTCAAAATTTGGGCAGCCATTCGCAACCATTATAAACCTTGGAGGACTAAGGATATTTTTAAATATATCTCTGATTGTGTTCATCTGAAAGAAGATAGTCATATACACCTAGGATGGCTTGAGGGTGAGTAAAGCTTGGAATAATTTTCATTTTTGGGTGAACTATCCCTTTAATTTGCGAGGTAAACTACATTACCCATGATGCTGTGCAGAAAATTCCACCAATCAGAGTCGAAACAAGCAAAGCATGCTAAAACATCTCGTTAGCTCCACCCACTCCCATAAGTCAATCTCCCTACACTCTCAAAATACTTAAATATTTGAACATAATATGCCTAATATATTGTTTTTATATATAATCAACATATTTAAATGAGCAGTTTTATACTTCTCTATGGTTTTTAATCTGATTGTGCTGTTTGCAATGCTTCATGGGATTGTAGTTCTTTTCCTCACTAAAGCCGTTAAGTTCACATTCTTGTATTTTTGTCCGATTTTCAAAAACTTTCTGGCTTCAAATCAAAGTTGTGATTCTCCTCGTAGCTGGTTGGTTCGGTTCATGGCTTATAATGCTTTAACCCAGACTTTATATGGGAGAAACGAATGGGGAAAATACTTCTGAAACCAGTGCCGCTGAAAAAGTGGGCAAACCAAAACTCAGAATACACTATTTCAATTGGGAATGATTATGTATTATTGTTTTGAAGTAAAAAAATGCATCAGAGGGTTAATAAAAGAGGTCTTTTGGTAGAAGAACCTTTAAGGATCCTCTTATTTTGAGTGTACAGGATCTACAACTAGAGAATCAGTGGAACTTCAAAAGGTTCTCCAGTGACGTCAGACTGTAAAACGTCTTCTGGAACCATTTGAGGTTCTTTGAGTAGACTGATGTGTTTTAGTACCATTAGGATTGGGTTGCATTTCCTCTTCCTGTATGAAGAGATCGAACATCTGCGTCTGGATGAAGAGTTTGACGAAGTTCAGGTGCGATTTGTGCTCCACAGCCTTCAGGAAGCTCTTCTTCTGGAACTGGCGGCCGTTCCCGCAACGCTTGACATGTTCTGAGAAATGGCCCACGCTCTTGATGAAGACGGACAGGAAGGCCTCTGACACCAGCCGATTAAGCTCGTCTGTAGCTGCCAGGACACACAACAACAGGAAGTTGAGCGGGACTCTTATGGGAAGCGGCGGTGGTTACTGTAAGACTGAACTCACTGGCATGGCGTGTGCGCGCGGACAGTCCCGTCAGCAGTCCCTCCCTCAGTTTAGCCGGCAGGAGCGACTCCTCATCGCCGATCTGAAATCACACACTCGGTCGCTAGGGTGCTTTGGCTTATTGTCATGGCTTGGCCATTAAATTGTTCTGAGTGGTTGTTAGTGTGCTGCTATCATCTCAAACTCCAATGTATTTATAAAGCACTTTCAAAACCATAGAAATGGACCAAAGTGTTAAACATGAATAGTATTACAGTTCTTCCAGATATAAAATAACAACATGAACCACAACAACAGTCATAACTAGATAAAGTTTGTAGACAAACTTTAAGTTGGCTTGAAAAAGCCTAGCCAGGAAGTTTGAAGTAGTTTTAAAAGCTTGAAGTTTGAAATATTTCAGTTTGAAATAGTTTAAGTTTTAGTTTAGTAGTTTTAAAAGATAGATTAGAAATATTAGAGAGAATGGAAGTCTGAATGAGTCTCAATGGTTTAGAAATAGTACATAGAATGGCAGCTAATGGAGTCTGACAAAATTTGAATTTTTGGTTCATCTGAACATTCCGTCAATGAAAGTCTATGGGATTTTTTCAATTTTTGATCAGCATTTTTAGGAAAACCATAAGTCGGATCAGTCTGAAAAGATAAGGCACACTAAGTCAGAACAGTCTGAAGGTCTAGTCCGAGTTTGGTGGTTGTAGCTTGAACAGTCTAGGAGGAGTAGCATTTAGAAATTTAGTCTAAGAAGAATAATAATAAAAAGCTTATCAGTAAGTTGGTTTTTCCAAGCCAACTTAATAATCATTCACAATAATCAGACCTATGCAAACGCCAAACTCCAAGGAGATTAAGAACGTCTTTAGACTTATCATGGTTGCTAGGGTGTTGCTATACAGTGGATAACGTGTTTACAGTTGCTAGAGTGTTTTTAACATGTTGCTATGTGGTTGCTAGTGTGTTCTGGCTTGTTGCCATGGCATGGCCATTAAGTTGTTGTGAGCGGTTGTTAGTGTACTGTTATCATGGTTGCTAGGGTGTTGCTATACAGTGGATAACCTGTTCTACAGTTGCTAGAGTGTTTTTAACACATTGCTATGTTGTTGCTAGGGTGTTTCCGACTTGTTGTCATGGCATGACCATTAAGTTGTTGTGAGCAGTTGTTGGTGCACTGCTATCATGGTTGGTAGGGCGTTGCTATACAGTAGATCATGTGTTCTAGAGTTGCTAGAGTGTTTATAACACATTGCTACGTGGTTGCTAGGCTGTTCTGGCTTGTTGCCATGGCGTGGCCAAGTTCTTGTGAGTGGTTGTAAGCTTACTGCTATCATGGTTGCTAAGGTGTTGCTATACAGTGGATAGAGATGTTGTACGTTGCTATGTGGTTGCTAGGGTGTCCTGGGTGGTTTCCAACACATAGCTATACAGTTTCTTATGTGTTCTGGTTGTTTTTAGCATGTTGCTATGTGGTTTCTAGGATGTTCTGAGTGGTTACCTGGGTGGTTTCCAGGTTGTTGCTATATGGTTGCTTGTGTTCGAATGTTTTTATTGCAATGCTGCGTAGTTGCTAGGGTGTTGTTGGTTGCTGCCATGATGTGGGTATTAAGTTGTTGTGAGTGGTTGTTAGTGCACTGTTATCATGGTTGCTAGGGTGTTGCTATACAGTGGATAACATGTTCTACGGTTGCTAGATTGTTTTTAACACGTTACTATGTTGTTGCTAGGCTGTTCTGGATTGTTGCCATGGCGTGGCCATTAAATTGTTGTGAGCGGTTGTTGGTGCACTGTTATCATGGTTGCTAGGGTGTTGCTATACAGTGGATAACGTGTTTACAGTTGCTAGAGTGTTTTTAACATGTTGCTATGTGGTTGCTAGGGTGTTCTGGCTTGTTGCCATGGCATGGCCATTAAGTTGTTGTGAGTGGTTGTTGGTGCACTGTTATCATGGTTGCTAGGGTGTTGCTATACAGAGGATTACGTGTTCTACAGTTGCTAGAGTGTTTTTAACACATTGCTAAGTTGTTGCTAGGGTGTTCTGGCTTGTTACCATGGCATGACCATTAAGTTGTTGTGAGCAGTTGTTGGTGCACTGCTATCATGGTTGGCAGGGCGTTGCTATTCAGTTATTCAGACGATGTGTTATACAGTTGCTACAGTGCTTTTAACACATTGTTAAGCGGTTGCTAGGCTGTTCTGGCTTGTTGCCATGGCGTGGCCAAGTTCTTGTGAGTGGTTGTAAGCTTACTGCTATCATGGTTGCTAAGGTGTTGCTATACAGTGGATAGAGATGTTGTACGTTGCTATGTGGTTGCTAGGGTGTCCTGGGTGGTTTCCAACACATAGCTATACAGTTTCTTATGTGTTCTGGTTGTTTTTAGCATGTTGCTATGTGGTTTCTAGGGTGTTCTGAGTGGTTACCTGGGTGGTTTCCAGGTTGTTGCTATATGGTTGCTTGTGTTCGAATGTTTTTATTGCAATGCTGCGTAGTTGCTAGGGTGCTGTCGGTTGCTGCCATGATGTGGGTATTAAGTTGTTGTGAGCAGTTGTTGGTGCACTGCTATCATGGTTGGCAGGGCGTTGCTATTCAGTTATTCAGACGATGTGTTATACAGTTGCTACAGTGCTTTTAACACATTGTTAAGCGGTTGCTAGGGAGCTCTGGGTGGTTGCTAAGGCACTGCTAAGTAGCTGTAAAAGTGTTTTTAGAAAGGAGGGCTTTATTGTATTTTGCAGTGTGGTTGCTAGTGTGTTTTTGGTGGTTGCTGAAGTGTTTGCTATGCTGTACTGGCTGGTTTCCAGAGTGTTGCTATGCAGTTATTTAGGTGTTTTGATTGGTTGCTAGAGTGTGGGTGGATGGAACAACGAACAAACAGCGTCTCAGCAGTAATGAGACTCATGTGAAACTTTATGAGAATAAATGAAATCAGAGAGAGACAGTGTGTGTGTGTGTGTGTGACTCACTCTTGTAATGAATCTAGTTTCTGCTCCAGCCGACAGATCAACAATCATCACCTAAGAAACACAAGCCGAGAACCATCAACGTGATTAAAGACTGTGTTCCATAAATACACACTGATCATTAATAATAATCAGATTCAGATCACTCGTTCGGACTGACGTCGCTGTGGTCCGTCAGCAGCTCCAGCATGTTCTTCTGGACTCCCAGCAGGTACGGCGTCGGTGCCTCACACACGTCGATCAGAACGGTAGGAACGATCGATATGAAGGTGTGCTGCCATACGAACGGATACAGGAGAGCAGCTACAGCGTGAAGAACCTGAGAGAGAGTGCTGAACACACACACACACACACACACACACACACACACAAAACACTTCCAGAATCAACTCCACTGAAAAAGTGGGCGGGCACTAATGCACCCTATAAACCAATAAATCTGAGCCGCTGAACTCTGATTGGCTGTGACGGTCACCTGAGCTCCTCTGAGATGAAGATGATTCGTCGCTCCATCACAGCGGCGGCGAACACCAGCAGCACCTCCTCATCCGTCAGGCAGCGGAAGAGCGACCGGAAATCCACGTGTTCCAGCCAGGAGTCGGCGGGGCGCGTCAGACTGATGATCTGAGATCAGATGGAGCCGTCATCTATACTGCTATACTGCGTGTGATACGAGCTTCCGCGGTGATGTGATGCGTACCTCTGTTCCCGCCTCCGGGATGAAGCTGCTGATCTTCACGGTGTTTCCCGGCGCTGGCAGCGGCGCCTCCCGCAGGCTCTGCATGAACGGATAGATCATGGCTTTGGAGATCTGCCTGCGCTTCTCCACCTCGTCGAAGATCTGCACAAACAAACACCCCATGAACTATTGATCTGTTTGAACATTTCTCAAGGCCTGAGGAATGTGTTTCTTCACCTTTGAGAAGAGTCCGAAACACGCCACGCGGCTGATGATGCAATACGCTTCAGGAACACGAGCGCCGCTGCCGCCCGGCTGACGGGACACAGATGTCACTCCTCAATCATCACCAAAATAATATTATGATGGAATATTGATATTAGACGTATGAAATGATGATTACCAGCAGCCTCCTGCAGTAGCCGTTCCTCCTGCTGCCGTCCACCTCAGTCAGAACGAACGAGAACGTCTCGCTGCGGAGAATCAGACATCATCACAATCAACTTCACTCCAGACGCTCAACGTCTCACAGGAACTTCAACAGTGCTTTAAAGATGGTAAAACACTGTCAAAGCGCAAGAGAGTCATCCAGAGAGTCATCCAGAGAGTCATCCGGAGAGTCATCCGGAGAGTCATCCGGAGAGTCATTCAGAGAATCACTCAGAGAATCATTCAGAGAGTCATTCGGCGAGTCATTCAAAGAATAGGCTTGTTCGAGATGCATCGGCGCTGCACAGACTGATCGGCGTATGACATCAAAGTACCGCGAGAGTGATTCAAAAGCATAAGGAGTCATTTGTTCTCCAGTCGCTCTCACGGTACTGTGATGTCATACGCCGATCGGTCTGCACAGCACCGATGCATATCGAACAAGCCTAATCATTCAGAGAGTCATTCGGAGAATCATTCAGAGAGTCATTCAGAGAGTCATCTGGAGAGTCATTCAGAGAATCTTTTGGAGAGTCATTCAGAGAGTCATTCGGTGAATAATTCAGAGTCATTCAGAGAATCATTCTGTGAATCTTTCAGAGAGTCATTCGGAGAATCATTCAGAGAGTCGTTCAGAGAGTCATTCATAGAGTCATCTGGAGAGTCATTCGGAGAATCTTTTGGAGAGTCATTCAGAGAGTCATTCGGTGAATCATTCAGAGAGTCATTCGGTGAATCATTCAGAGAATCATTCGGAGTCATTCGGTGAATCATTCAGAGAGTCATTCACAGAATCACTCAGAGAATCATTCAGAGAGTCATTCGGAGAGTCATTCAAAGAATAGGCTTGTTCGAGATGCATCGGCGCTGCACAGACTGATCAGCGTATGACATCAAAGTACCGCGAGAGTGATTCAAAAGCATAAGGAGTCATTTGTTCTCCAGTCGCTCTCACGGTACTGTGATGTCATACGCCGATCGGTCTGCACAGCACCGATGCATATCGAACAAGCCTAATCATTCAGAGAGTCATTCGGAGAATCATTCAGAGAGTCATTCAGAGAGTCATCTGGAGAGTCATTCAGAGAATCTTTTGGAGAGTCATTCAGAGAGTCATTCGGTGAATAATTCAGAGAGTCATTCAGAGAATCATTCTGTGAATCTTTCAGAGAGTCATTCGGAGAATCATTCAGAGAGTCGTTCAGAGAGTCATTCATAGAGTCATCTGGAGAGTCATTCGGAGAATCTTTTGGAGAGTCATTCAGAGAGTCATTCGGTGAATCATTCAGAGAGTCATTCGGTGAATCATTCAGAGAATCATTCGGAGTCATTCGGTGAATCATTCAGAGAGTCATTCACAGAATCACTCAGAGAATCATTCAGAGAGTCATTCGGAGAGTCATTCAAAGAATAGGCTTGTTCGAGATGCATCGGCGCTGCACAGACTGATCAGCGTATGACATCAAAGTACCGTGAGAGCGATTCAAAAGCATAAGGAGTTATTTGTTCTCCAGTCGCTCTCACGGTACTGTGATGTCATATGCCAATCGGTCTGCGTGGCACCGATGTATCTTGAACAAGCCTAATCATTTGGAGAGTCATTCAGAGAATCATTCGGAAAATCATTAAGAGAGTCATTCAGAGAGTCGTTCAGAGAGTCATTCGGAGAGTCATCTGGAGAGTCATTCGGAGAATCTTTTGGAGAGTCATTCAGAGAGTCATTCAAAGAGTCATTCAAAGAGTCATTCAAAGAGTCATTTGATTCTTGATGGATCATTTGATTGAGAATAGTTCAGACAACAATGATTCAAACAAAATAATTCAAAGATTATATGAATGAGATTCATCTCATTCAGAGACTGGTTTAAAGATTTGGTCAAAGACTTATTCAGAGGGTCATTCAGGGAATCATTTTATGAATCAATCATAGATTGATGATAGATTCATTCAGAAAATCTTTTTGAGAATGATTCTGAAGAATAATCAGGATATTGATTCAGTGAATGATTCAGAGATTCAGACAGAAAGTGATTCAGAGAGTCAATAGGTTTGTTATACTTGAAGTGGCGCTGCACAGACCGATTGGTGAATGACGTCAAAGTCCAACAAGCCCAAACTTGCAGAATCATTCAGAGACTGATTTAAAGATTGAGACAAAGAATGGTTCAGAGATTTATTCAGTAAAACCTTTTGGAGAATGATTCAGCGAATGATTCAGAGATTCAGACAGACAGTGATTCAGAGAGTCATTAAAGTAATCAGTTGGAGAATAATTCAGAAATTGATTCAAAGATTCAGAGAATAATGCATCAATAAATCATTCAGAGATGGATTCAGATGAGAGTTAAAGATGCAATCAAAGAATGATTCAAAGAGAAAATTCACTTGAAAAATCACAGAGGGATTGACGCACACACACACGCACATCCTGCAAACGTTTGTGTGTTTTTCCATCAGCATCAGTGTGCAAAAGTTCGAAGATGCACATGTGGTTAGAGATGAGGTGAAAGTGTGAAACAGGATGTGTTTGGTGTGTGTGTGTGTTTCTAGGTGTGTGTGTTTAGTGTGCGTTTAGTGCGTTTAGTTGTGTGTGTTTAGTGTGTGTGCTTAGGTGTGTGTACCTGCTGTACTCGGTCAGAGGCGCCCAGTTGATTCCCTCTGGAAAGCAGAAGAGATGAGCGGCCTTCATGCACTTCTCCTCTTCCTCTCGCTGCAGTCGCCCCATCACCTCGCGCTACACACACAAACACACTATTTGAGTAAGTTTGAGTGAGTGTGTGTGTGTGTGCGAGTGTGTGTGTGAGTGTGTGTTTGCTCTGACCTTGGGGAACTGGTACGTGATGTGGGGCTCGTAAGCATCCTCGTTCCTCCTCTTCCTCAGACTAACCACCAGCAGGTACTCGAAGAACAGCTGGCCCATGTGACTGCGCTCTCGTCCGGGCGGAGGCGTCGCGGCCGGCGTCTGCAGCGCTCCGGGGCCAGAGGCGCTCCGCTCTGCAGCGGCACAACACACATCACATGACATTTAACAACAGACCTGAGAAACCACAGTTGGAACAATGAGGAGGTGCGACGCTCACAGACGCTCATTGTGCTCCAAACCTCAGAGGAAACGCCAGAGAGCCTCTCAGATTCTCCAACCACCAAACAACAAACACCAGAGACTCCAGCTCAATCTCACCAAATAAAGTCCACCTTGAGGAAATCAAGTCATCTTTCTTATGAAACACTCAGTTTCAGATCATTGTGTCAGAGGAGTTCGTGTGAGTTGATAAGCAGCTGATTCACGTCACGCTTCAGAGAAACACGTCTGAATGATGATCATGTTCAGATCTTCACCATCAGCTTCAGAGTCTCCAGAGGTCAAACTGAGATCAGACAAAACCTGCTCTGGTGACGCTGTCAAATGATTTTATGAATAAATCTATGTATTATGTTTACTAATATTTAAAAAAATATATAAAAATATGAATATTTAAGAAAATATATTTCTTATTTTATGAATAAGTGTAATATTTTTAAACTTTAAACCTTAATTTTATATATGTTATATATTTTTATAACTTTATATTATATTATAAATTATATTATATATATATTTAAATTTTTATAATATATTATATAATTATATAATTATATTATATATATTTAAAATTATATTATAATCTGAATAATATTTATTCATTAATACTTTTAAATATTCAACAAAAAAATTATATTTATATTTATATTTTTATTTATTTATATATAACTGTTTATCTTGATCATGAAATATATACATATACATTTGAAACATGTTTCGTAAAATATATATACACACACACACATATAAGACGATTTTATGAATAAATATATGTATTATGTTACTAATATTTAAATAATTATAAAAATATGAATATTTAAGAAAATATATTTCTTATTAATGAATATATATTTATTCAATTTATCTGAATAAATGTAATATTTTTAAACACATTTTATTTATATATTTTTTTTTTTCCTTAAATATTTAAATATTCATTTTTTGTATATATTTTTATATTTATTGAATTATTAGTAAACATGATACATAATATAACATCACAAATATAACAAACCATAAAAATGATTCACATATAAATATTTCAATATTGCATATGGATTATATTTATTAATATTTTAATATATAAAACATTTAAAATAATTCAGGAATACATGCTTATTTAACAATATTTAATATTTTAAATAAATTAATACATTTTAAACTAAATAAAAAATTAATAATAAAATATAAGGTTAGGTTTAAGTGTATATAAAAATATTAATATAATTATTAATGAAACACTTCAATCTTTATGTTGTTGTTACACATTATATATATATATTATCAGGGCCTAAAATTAACACACGCCAAGCGCGAGTAAAATCCTGCAAGTTTATGAAACAAAAGCCAGCCGGCCGGTAACATTTTTATGAATTCTAACAATGCAATGTCATATAAAAATGAACGCAAACAAACGTGAACGACGCTTGCGACATCGTCACAAGAGTTTAAGCCTTGGTAATTTAAACATTCAAGCGCAAGAAGACATGAACGGGAACTCGATTCGTTACCCGAATGCGCAAACGTCCGAAGCGCGAGAATACTGAACTGAGCTCCGTTTCACGTCTTCATACGCTTGAACAGAAAAATTCACTAAAAAATTATGTCAAAATGCCCGTCTCATGGTAAACACAGACGGTTATGTCTTAACTGAACGTAAACGGTAGAGAAAGAGTGTACTGGATCCGCGCAGCTCTTAAAGTGACGGTAGCCTAATAATCCTGCTGCTGTCTGTGTTTTTAATGTCAATCAAACAACAAATTGCTCTTGACTAAATCACTTTTTAAACTTTAATCAGGATTAATCTGTTTCATTTATACAGTGAAGACTCTCCAGTGTTATTTTACATTTGATTACTTTTTTCAGTGTCTCCACCTGAAAACTAATGTTACGTGTTTCATAGCCGGTAAAAAAATACTTATGGCCAGTAAATTTGGAGAGTCGCCGGCCATTGGCAAGTGTGTTTATTCTCTCTCCATGAGTCTGTAATGAGTGTGAGACTCACTGGTTCTGTGGAGTTTCTCCTGAAGCGTCGAGAACATGGAGCTGATCTTCTTCATGGCTCCATGATCCACGTCTGATCCACACGCCAGGATATCAGCTACACACACACACACACACAGTTACTGTGATGCAAAGATGTTTATCACTTCATTCCACATGTTGGAAAATTCTCAGGAACTTCAGGACTGAATCGTTTACCGCTTTCATTTTCATTCTTATGGTCCAGACACACGAACATAACAAGTGTGTGTGAGTGAGTGAAAAAGACAGAAACAAGACAAACACAGTCTTCAAGTCTCACTTCTACAACAGAAGACAGTTCATCCGTCACACACTTCAGCTTAGAAAGTACATACAAGCACAACTGACTGTGTGTTCAATGTGTGTTTGTGTGTTTACATGTTTAAATTACATTATGGGGCCAAACCGTCCCCTCTATGCAGTAAAATCTGAATTTACCCACATCTGTTCCCTTATTCAAAAGGCTACATAAACTTACTAAACAATGTCTTAATAAAAACATCAAAATGGCAAAAGTTTTCTGTGAGGCGGTATAAAATATATTTAGCTCAGTGTAGATACCTCTACACCTATGAAAACTACCAACAAATGTGTTTTCTGTGTTTTAGTGTGTGTTTGTGTATTTATAGTGTGTGTTTAAAAGTGTTTTAGTGTGTGTTTGTTGTTTGTGTGTTTGTACTTACTGTCGGATGGAGTGTGTAGTTGTTGTCTGGTCCTCCACTTGTCTCTGCTCATCTCTGTCTCTTCAAACACACGCACCGACTCCGACTGAAGCACACAGACCGCCTGTCAGTGATTCTCAGCTGCGAGCAAACACGTGTTCAGCGAGGGGCGGGGTCGCCGCGCTTAGCCACGCCCACATCAATAACGGGGCCCGCTACGGCAGTGTTTATGATTAGAATAAACTGAATCAAATAAATGATTGTGGAATATAATTAGCTATATCAGACTTACATTGAACTATAGTCAAATCTAGAGAATACAGACGTGACTTTTTCTGACAAATTTGGTGACGCTGTCAAAGGTTAACATATTTTATAAATAAATCTATAAAATTTATATTCATTTATTTATTATTTTGAGATGTTTGAGAATATGTAGTTTGTTGTATTTTATTTTAGCGAACAAAAATTTATTTTCACAAGTTGACAAGACGTTTTGGTGTTCATCCAAACCATCCTCAGCTGTATCAAAGCCCCTCAGCATCCTTATGTGTGTTTGGCTCCATCTGGCGGCCACATACACAAACACCTTTCACAAAATATACTGATTCAGTCTACTGAATTTAGATCAATAAACATCTTTTTCACAGGCCTATCCTTCATTATTTATAAATATATATCGTATATTACATGGTGTCGGGGGCCTACCGTGGGGCCTCTGGTTTCTTAAAGGTATAGTTCACCCAAAAATGAAAATTCTGTCATCATTTACTCACTCTAATGTTGTTCCAAACCTGTATGAGTTTCTTTCTTCTGTTGAACACAAAATAAGATATTTTAAAGAATGATGGTAACCAGACAGTTGACTTCCGTTGTATTTTATTTTCCTACTATGGAAGAAAAATGGCTACCGTCAACTGTCTGGTTACCAACATTATTTAAAATATCTTCTTTTGTGTTCAACAGAAGAAAGAAACTCATACAACATTAGAGTGAGTAAATGATGACAGAATTTTTTTTTTAGGTGAACTATCCCTTTAAGACGCTCCTAAGTGTCTGTGTGTGTTTTAATGTGTCCGTGTCCACTAGAGGTCAGGATTTGACCTACATTAGGTAGTTTGACCTAAATACACACTAAACACGCGCTGGAAACTCCTTCACCTGCGTGATTCTACACGATGTCGATTCACTCCTTCAAAACATTCACTTCAGTTTCACTGTTTAAACATCTACGTTTTATTTGATTTCATATTTGTAAACATGGAGAACGCCGGTTGCTTTACATTCGAGTGACAGTCGTCACGTCCAATCACATGCTGAGGACTGTGAGCCTGTACGGAGGTGACCAATCAGAAGTTCGATTTTAGTATCATATGGATGTGGACGTCCAATAGGATGTGAGGAAGGCGGGATCAGGTCAGATAAATGATGTGTTGTGTTATGGTTCGGCGGATGCGTTTCTTTTCACTTTATGATCGACTATTAAATATTAATTAGCTATCAGTAATTATATTGAAACACACGGGTAGTATTTCTAACGTTTAATTGGTTAAAGTGTCCTAATGGATGTTGCCTGAGGCGATCTGAAGGTGGGTGACTAGTTTTAATAAAATAAAAGAGAAATCGGTGAAACATTAAATGTGAAACATTATTCTAAGTATTGGTCTACGTATAAATATTATAACGTTAGAAATACAATATTAATCTAAACGTGTTTATTACACAGTATCTGTGTTCATGTTTATCTCTCGGTCACGTGGTGAAATTTCAGCACGGATCATAATCTAAATATTAAATTATTAATTATATACGTTAGATGTAAAGATTTCTCCTAATGCACTGCACATGTACCATGCTAATGTCATGTTTTGGACATTTGCCATGGTAACACAATGTTTTGGACACCACCATAGAAGGAATGCCATGTTTTTTTACATTTACCATGTTAATAGCACGTTTTCGGCCATATCATGATGGTAATGCCGTGCTTTATACATTTACTGTAGTAATAACGTGTTTATCATGATGGGAATACCATGATTTTTATATTTACCTGAGTAATACCTTGATGTGGACCTTATCATTATGGCAAAACCATGGTTTTTGACATTTACCATTATAATACCATGTTTTCGACCATATCATTATAGTAATGCCATGTTTTTGACATTTAAAATGTTAATACCAGTTTTTGGACCTTATCATGATGGTAATGCCATGTTTTTTGTCTTTTACCATGGTAATACCCTGCCTTTGACCTTATGATGGAAACGCATTGTTTGTTTTTTTTGTTTGTTTTTTTACATTTACCCTGATAAATCCCATGTTTTGGACCTTATTATGATAGAAATGGCATGGTTTTTACATTTACCATAGTAATACCATGTTTTCAACCATATCATGATGGAAATGCATATTTATTTTAATTTACCATAGTAATACCATGTTTGGGACCTCATCATGATGGTAAAGAGCTTATAAACAAAGTCTGTTTGAATGATTCTGTTTCAGACTCTCTGAAGCGTTCGGATCAGTCGTCATGAATCACCGCACCATCCATCTGTTCCGTAAGGGCCTGCGGCTGCACGATAACCCCGGCCTGCTGGGGGCGCTGGCCTCGTCCGCCACGCTCTTCCCCGTCTACGTGCTGGACCGCGCGTTCCTGGAAGGGGCGATGCGTGTGGGTGCATTACGCTGGCGCTTCATCCTGCAAAGCCTGGAGGATCTGGACGGCCGTCTGCGGGCGCTCGGCTCGCGGCTCTACGTTCTGCGCGGGTCGACGCCGGCGGTCCTGCGCGACCTCGTGACCCGGTGGGGCATCACGCAGATCAGCTATGACACGGAAGTGGAGCCGTATTACGCACGCATGGAGCGGGAAATACAAGCGCTGGCGGAAGAGCGCGGACTCCAGACGCACACATGCGTGTCGCACACGCTGTACGACGTCGAGAGGTGTGATGGCACGACGAGGTCAAATGTGAACGAACGAGCGTGTGAGCGCATTAATGCATGTTTCTCATTCTCTCTAGGATCATACAGGCCAACGGCGGCTCTCCTCCGCTCACCTACAAGAAGTTCCTGCACGTTTTGTCCGTTTTGGGCGAACCAGAGAAACCGGCCCGGGACGTCAGCGCTGAGGACTTCCTGTAAGAGCGTCTGTGTGTGTGTTTCAGGGTCGTGTTGTGTCTGACGCTGCTCTCATGCGAGCAGATGGTGCTTCAGACTGCCAAGAGTATGTGGGAGTGAAACGCAGATGGAAATACACAGCATAAGGAATCATGGGGCATGATGGGAGAATCTGTTGTTGTGTGTGCAGGAGATGTCCGACCCCTCCGGATCACGAGCAGGCGTATGGGGTCCCGTCTCTGGCCGATCTGGGTCTAGAGGTGCAGTCGGAGGTCCTGTGGCCCGGCGGAGAGACGCACGCGCTCCAGAGACTCCACAAACACTTCCAGAGTCAGGTGTGACCCGTCATGATTCATCATAGTGATTCGAATCTTTTGATTCCAGTCAGATTCGCACAAATCTGATTGGTTCGCGTCAAAGCACAGTGCTTGAGGAGTGAAAGTGACGTGTGATCTGATCTGTCTGTAGGGATGGGTGGCGAGTTTCTCCAAACCGCGGACGGTGCCGAACTCTCTGCTGCCCAGCACCACGGCTCTCAGTCCGTACCTGAGTCTGGGCTGTCTGTCGGTCCGAACCTTCTACCACAGACTCAGCAGCGTCTACGCACAGGTCAACACACACACAGGAGCCTCGTCATTTAATTCTGTTATCATCCCGGGAATTGTTTGCATTTTTATCCAGTTTTCAGTAAAAATGTCTTAACTTTGTCGGCTCTTCACTAACGTTCTCTCACTGACGTTCTCCATCTGCAGTCGAAGAACCACTCGCTGCCGCCCGTGTCTCTTCAGGGCCAGGTTCTGTGGCGGGAGTTCTTCTACACCGTTGCGTCAGCGACGCCAAACTTCACCAAGATGGAGGGAAACCCAATCTGTCTGCAGATCGACTGGTATCACGATCCAGAGTCTCTGGAGAAATGGAGAACCGTAAGAGAACCGTGCGTTTAGCGTCTTTACTCTCGGTTTTGTGTGTAACATTAACATAACGTTCTCTGCTTTCTGTCTTCCTCCTCAGGCCCAGACGGGTTTCCCCTGGATCGATGCCATCATGACCCAGCTGCGTCAGGAGGGCTGGATCCATCACCTGGCGCGTCACGCTGTGGCCTGTTTCCTGACCCGCGGAGACCTGTGGATCAGCTGGGAGGAGGGCATGAAGGTACTTTTGGGTCTTTTTGTGTGTTTTGAGTCATGCATACAGGTATTTCAGGCATCTCCATGTCCGTTCTCAGGTGTTCGAGGAGTTACTGTTGGACGCGGACTACAGCTTAAACGCCGGTAACTGGATGTGGTTGTCCGCCAGCGCATTCTTCCACAAATACACCAGGATCTTCTGCCCGGTGCGTTTCGGTCGTCGGACCGACCCTCAAGGACAGTATCTGAGGTATGATCAAGATGTTCTGCATTCGCTCTGTCACACCCACTGGCGTTTAATATTCATGATGTTCTTCGTTCGCTCTGTCACACCCATTGGCGTTTAATATTCATGATGTTCTGCGTTTGCTCAGTCACACCCACCACTGTTTAATATTCATGATGTTCTGCGTTCGCTCTGTCACACCCACTGGCGTTTAATATTCATGATGTTCTGAGTTCGCTCTGTCACACCCACTGGCGTTTAATATTCATGATGATCTACGTTCGCTCTGCCACACCCAGCACTATTTAATATTTATAATATTCTGCATTCGCTCCATCAAACCCACCGCTGTTTAATATTCATGATGTTCTGCGTTCGCTCTGTCACACCCATTGGCGTTTAATATTCATGATGTTCTGCATTTGCTGTCACACCCACTGGCGTTTAATATTCATGATGATCTGCGTTCGCTCTGCCACACCCACTGGCGTTTAATATTAATGATGTTCTGAGTTTGCTCTGCCACGTCCACCGCTGTTTAATATTCATGATGTTCTGCGTTCGCTCTGCCACACCCAGCACTATTTAATATTCATGATGTTCTGCATTTTTGCTCTGCCACACCCAGCACTATTTAATATTCGTGATATTCTGCATTCGCTCCATCAAACCCATCTCCATTTAATATTCAAGATGTTCTACATTAAATCTGCAACTTTCACCACTGTTTAATATTCAAGATAAACTGTGTTTGCACCGCCACGCCCATTGCTGTTTAATATTCATGACATTCTGTGTTCGATCTGCAGGAAGTACCTGCCCGTGCTGAAGAACTTCCCCTCGCAGTATATTTACGAGCCGTGGAAAGCACCTGAAGACGTCCAGCTCAGCGCCGGCTGCATCATCGGTACGCAGTGCTGCTAGACGCTCACTAACCCATCGCTGTGACTGTCTGAACCGGTTTAGTAATGTTCTGACCCATGTATGTGCAGGTAAGGACTATCCTTGTCCCATGGTGTGCCACATGGAGGCGAGTCAGAGGAACCTGGGTTTGATGCGTCAGGTTCGCACCGAGCAGCAGAAGACGGCAGAACTCACGCGAGGTAAAACGCAAACCCGTGTGACTTTGAAACGCAAAAAGAGATATTTAGCAGAGTGTCATAAATACTGACTAGGTTTGATCTACTCGCAGATGTAGCAGATGACCCAATGGAGGCGGGGCTTAAGCGTGAGCTCCAGGAGGAGGAGCAGCTTCTAGAGGGGGTGGAGCCATGCAGCAAGTCAAAACGTTTTAGTGGCAGCACTGATCATAAATCCCGCCCCTGCAGCTGGACGCCAGAGACTCTGCAGCTCAGCGAAGAGGTCATGTGACTCTAGAAGAGCCTCACCGGACCTATACCAGACCTGCTTCTGGTTTAACGTGTCTGTGTAAACTCAAGAATCATGTGATATTCTGACCGGAGCCACTTGATGTCACACGTCACAGCTCTAAGAGCATTTGAACTCTATTGATCCGTCAAACAAACATACTGGGTGTTACTCGTTTGAACACCGTGTTGCTCGTTTCGCTGGTGTGTGTTTCTCTGTTCATGAGAGAATCATGAGAGTTTTTGTGAACCAAATAAGGTAAATTATGAAACTTGAATGTCTTCCTGATGCACATTTGTTTGTCAGTCAATAAATATCATGTCCGTGCTATGCAAAATATCAAATAAATCATATTGAAATGAGCTTTGGCATGTAAATAAATATTCATAACAGTGTTGAATCTCCTCACAATTTTCATTCAGAGATTACATTGAAAATTTGGGATTTAACTTGAACCTGAAAAATGAATATTAATAATTTTAGCATCTAAAATTTGGTTTCAAATAAATTAGCGTTCTGCTAATTTATTTGGCATTTTGTTGTGGACATAATGTTTGACTAATTATTCATAATTAAGCCAATAAGTAGGAACAAATATTCAACCAAAACTCCAAAATCAGATTATACATATAAACTACTTGAGTTAAATCTTCAACATTTATAAAAATGTGTCTTAATTTTTAGATTGTGGTTTTGACTGACCAGCTCTTGTGACGCAAGATCCGGGGTCTGAAGTAGCGAATCCTACTATGGCGAAGGCTGCGCTCATGAATATTAATAAGGTTGTGCCGATGTTCCTTGTTTATTTTCTCGAAGCGTCCAGTCACGTATCTCAATTACTATTTATAACTCAAGCTCTCGAGTCGATACGCCTCCTTTTTAACCAATCAAGTAGGACCATTGCGCGAGCGTCCCGTTACGTCATTAATATTCATGAGCCAGGCCTTCGGCGTAGTAGCGCGGTTGATTCGCATCCTGGATTGAGCGCCACGTCGCCACAGCGGAGTCTTCCAGCACACATGCATTAAACACAGCCGAGGATTTCTGTGTTTGGAGCGGAATGCAGTGAAATAATCTGCTGGAGAGAGAGAGAGCACAATCATGGTGAAGGTGAGGAGAAATTTGCATCTCATTTGATATGATAAACACTTTATGAAAGTAACTTTTCCTGCTGACATTCCTGTTTTCTTTGGAGCGATTTGTGCATCTTTCAGAAATATAATTTGAAGTCGCATTTGAGAGATGCACATTTTTGCACAAGGAGAAAAAATAGCAGGAAAGTGTTTGAAAGTTTACTTTAGTTATTAGTGGAATATTTTCAGAATGTCTTTACAATATGGTCACTTTGTTTGTTTTCTCTGATCTCTTATTTAGTTTTTTTCTGCTTACCTGTGCATTTTACCGGTATTTTCGATAAAAAATAAATTCAAATCATTCATTTGGAAACTTTTTGAATATTTCTGACTCTGTTTTCTCTGATTTGTAGAGTGTGAATTCAGAAGTTCAGTCCAGGAGTGAAACATATGAAGGAGGAGAAGAACACACAGAACCCAATCCGTCAGCAGGTACATTAATAATTCATAATCACTTGATTAATATCTTCAGAATCGATCAACATCATCACATTAACATAAAATAACAAACGAGTTCAGCGTCTGGATCAACTGACTCCTCAGACCAGCGATTTGGAAATATGCATAATTTATGTGCATATTTATGTCATTTCACGGACATTATTTACTTTATTCATGAGTAATTTTTTACGTTTGTGCACAGATTTAGCTTCCTTCCGGGGATCATTTTGTAACTATAGTTTATCTAGTACACACACACACGTACACACACACGTCGCACAAGTGTTTTGAGAATTGCTGTTGGCTATTTCAGTGTTTGTGTAAATCATCCCGGGAATTACACACTTCTGCTTCGAGACATTCCTGTGTGCGCTGGGAATTCATGCTTGTTTTCGGTCAAAATGTTGTTTGGTGATGCAAGACATGCATAATAAACCTTTGCATGCTACACATCACCAGAAAATGCATAGAAATATGAAATATGTCCCCTGTTTTTGTTTTATTTCTAGTAATGTTAAACGTTTTGTGCATTATTTTAATTAAGCAACGTTGTTTTAATTGGCAGCAGATGGCGGTAAGGAGCACCCAACGGCTCCGCCCGGGATGATCTGGCGGGTGACGGGTGGCCTCGTCAGTGCCACGAAGGGCGTGGTCGGAGCCACAGTGGGCGGAGTCGCCTGGCTGGGCGGGAAAAGTTATGAGATCACCAAATCAGCTGTGACCGCGGTCCCCTCGGTGGGCGTCGGCCTGGTGAAGGGCGGAGTTTCAGCGGTGGCGGGGGGTGTGTCCACGGTGGGCTCGACAGTAGCCAATAAAGTTCCATTCACAGGAAAGAAGAAAGACAAATCAGAGTGAAAAGGAGGATTGCGATGAAGGTTATAACGAAAGTTTGGTTTTTTTGACCGTAGATTATAACGAGAACATCACGTTTGCTGTGCTGACAGTTTTTATGTTGGACACCAGAGACGTTGACGGATGTTTTCGACCAATCAACGTCCGAGACGCAAAAGGGAGTTTTGTGTACGTCATACTGTGTTGTAACTGCATAAAAAGACTCAATCTCAGTGGAAAATGTTTGACGCTGTCGGGTTTTTCTCAAATCATCTCAGATCTGCGACCAAAGACACATTTATCGGTGATGTTTTGAACGTTATTTTGCGTTTCTCTAGACAATCTCCTGCCTTTAGCTGTTAACTGACTTCTCCTGGGATGTTATCGGTCGGATTGTATGTGTTAATAAATTCCTTTTTTTATTATTTGAATTTAATAAAGTCATGTAAAAGATGTTCGGGAAAGTGTTTTCAATGATTCAAACCTCTCCAGATATGGACTGAAGATCATTTTATCTGAGTTTGATCAGTTTGAGCAGATAACGTATTCTACGAAAATACACAAACGCAAACGCTTCTAGCTACGCACGTTAAATTTGTATGTCAAAAAGCAAATTGTAATGTATGGAAACTTGTTTCCGCCACAGAAAAAAGTAATTGCGACTTTTTATCTCACAATTCTGATTGTGAGAAAAAATTGCAATTACCTTATTTTTTTTCTCCATGGTGGAAACAAGTTTCAAGTTTAGTAATGTTTCACATGTATATGTTGCAGAAGTCTGAAGACAATCTTGATTAGCAAGTTAACAAAACCTCTTTAACATTATCCTGTCGCCGATCACGTAAATATAGTAATAACTAAACAGAACAAATAATAGAAATATTTTTCTGTTGATGTAACAACTAGCACAATGTGTGATATTTTAGCAGGCTAATCAGTTAAGTTAGATAAATAAACCGATCTAAAAATGTAGGTAGCAGCTTGAACACGTTGTGATAGGTTAGCAGGCTAATTAGCGAACTTGTTCACTAGAATTTAGTAACTTGAACACATTGTGATAGTTAGCAGGCTAATTAGCGAACTTGTTCACTAGAATTTAGTAACTTGAACACGTTGCAGCTAATTAGCGAACTTGTTCACTAGAATTTAGTAACTTGAACACGTTGTGATAGGTTAGCAGGCTAATTAGCGAACTTGTTCACTAGAATTTAGTAACTTGAACGTTGCAGCTAATTAGCGAACTTGTTCACTAGAATTTAGTAACTTGAACACGTTGTGATAGGTTAGCAGGCTAATTAGCGAACTTGTTCACTAGAATTTAGTAACTTGAACACGTTGTGATAGGTTAGCAGGCTAATTAGCGAACTTGTTCACTAGAATTTAGTAACTTGAACACATTGTGATAGATTAGCAGGCTAATTAGCGAACTTGTTAACTAGAATTTAGTAACTTGAACACGTTGCAGCTAATTAGCGAACTTGTTCACTAGAATTTAGTAACTTAAACACGTGATAGGTTAGTAGGCTAATTAGCGAACTTGTTCACTAGAATTTAGTAACTTGAACACATTGTGATAGGTTAGCAGGCTAATTAGCGAACTTGTTCACTAGAATTTAGTAACTTGAACACGTTGCAGCTAATTAGCGAACTTGTTCACTAGAATTTAGTAACTTAAACACGTTGCAGCTAATTAGCGAACTTGTTCACTAGAATTTAGTAACTTAAACACGTGATAGGTTAGTAGGCTAATTAGCGAACTTGTTCACTAGAATTTAGTAACTTGAACACATTGTGATAGATTAACAGGCTAATTAGCGAACTTGTTCACTAGAATTTAGTAACTTGAACACGTGATAGGTTAGCAGGTTAATTAGCAAACTTGTTCACTAGAATTTAGTAACTTGAACATGTGATAGGTTAGCAGGCTAACTAACGAACTTAGAATTTAGTAACTTGAACACGTGATAGGTTAGCAGGCTAATCAGTGAACTTGTTCACTAGAATTTAGTAACTTGAACACGTTGTGATAGGTTAGCAGGCTAATCGGCGAACTTGTTCACTAGAATTTAGTAACTTGAACACGTTGTGATAGGTTAGCAGGTTAATCAGTGAACTTAGAATTTAGTAACTTGAACATGTTGTGATAGGTTAGCAGGCTAATTAGCAAACTTGTTCACTAGAATTTAGTAACTTGAACACGTTGTGATAGGTTAGCAGGTTAATCAGTGAACTTAGAATTTAGTAACTTGAACACGTTGTGATAGGTTAGCAGGTTAATCAGTGAACTTAGAATTTAGTAACTTGAACATGTTGTGATAGGTTAGCAAGCTAATTAGCGAACTTAGAATTTAATAACTTAAACACGTTGTGACAAGTTAGCAGGCTAATCAGTGAACTTGTTCACTAGAATTTAGTATCTTGAACACGTTGTGATAGTTTAGCTGGCTAATCAGTTATCTTACTAAAATTTATGTAGTAACTTCAGCAGGCTATGCTAGCTAATTATTTGGTCGTCAGCCATAAAATTTACTACATGCAAGCTAACTGAACACAGAGAAATTTTTATTTAACTTTGACTATATCTTACCTTTATATTACTGCAGTCAGCTCAATCTCATTCACAAGGTCAAAAAATAAAGTAAAACATACAACTTAAAGTCACTTAACTTGTATATAAGTTTAAAAATGTGAGTACGATCAGACATGCTAGCAGCTAACTCTTTAAGATATGAAAAATGATTTAAACCTACACATTAAGAGACTGACTGACAGACATAAAGCACTCAATTTGTTTTTAAATATTTTTTTATTAGCTGAATGATGAAGTACCACACAGACAGACTAATATTTAAAATTCAAAACAGCTATGAATATTCTGTAGAAAAATACAAGCAGTAAAAATGTACAGTTACAGATACTGCTGTCATATACAAAATGCTGGAGTACATGGAGATGGAAATGATGAAAATAACCGGTGACAATGTACAGTGAGCGATGGAAGACCGATGACGCAAACATCTGTGCAAAAACACTTAAACATAACAGCATAACATAACGTTTTTCATGTCCAACGACAGAATCTAAACAAAAGACAGTCGTTAATACAGAAGATGGGACAATCGTTCATCTGTGGTACATTTACAAGTAGTTTGGACCCAAACGTGTCCGACCCCGGGACCAGACGATCATCTGACTCTCGCATCCCCATGGAAACAGATGCAGGTATGTACAGGCGAGGCCGGTTCAGAGCAGCGCTGCAGAAACTCTTCGGTAATACTGAGCGAATCTGGATTCGTTTAAATGTGGCGTGATGCGTGTTCTTCTTTGGCTGTTAACGATTACTTGTTTTTTCATAATAAAGTCCGTTCACACCAAACAAATCGATTAAAAACAGACTTTTTTTTTTTCTTCTGGTGACGAAAATGTGTCAACCAATAAGACTTGAGCTTTGGTTCACGTGTTCGTCAAATACAATATAAATCCAGAGCTATCAAAACATTTGGACGAATATTCGTTTGACTCTAACGAACAGACCATTCATATAGTGTTTAGTGTGAAATGCCTTTAATGTCACGAAGACAGTATTTACATCTGACTTTTAAAATCAATTCTTATGATAATAAATAATTTTGGTGTTTTTAAACGTTAAAATCAGTCTTTGCCACAATCTGACTGCATCAGCTGTTTAATCCTTTTTAATTACTCTGAATGTTAGTGTTTAACACGCGAGGAAATTTACAATACATTTTACGAATCCATCAGTGGGTGGAGCTTAGGATGAGAAGGCCACGCCCTCTGCATCTTCCCGCCTCTTCTGAAACAAACAGGAATTTATATCGTTAAACAGAGCTGAGCATTTCTACTATGCTAAATTAGCAAAATGTTAGTTTTAACCTCTTACGGACCTTGTCATCTTGCCGTTGCGCGGAGGAGGAGGGGCTGTTGTCACCATGGCAACTGTTGTGCTCCGCCTCCCTTTCCCTCTTTCCAGTCCCGCCCCCAAATGGCCAACTCAGACGCCCTAAAGAAAATCAACATCAAGCTTTGTTCGCAAACCATTGAAGCTCTGTAATGTGACGTATTTTTACACAATTTTTTTTTACCCGGTTGTTGTGGGACAGCAAACTCATGGCCGTGGTTCGTCAGGTCACTCTGGGCGGTGTAGGGCGACGTACGGTGGCCTGCAGGAGACAAAACGCGAAAACATTTTCAGCAAACCGTCATAAATGGTCATCAAATAAACCAAAGGATTTGTTGATGGTCTCACCGAGGGAGTGTCGGTATCTTGCGCTACGATGTTTCGCTCCGGTCGATCTGGACTGCTCTCTCCTGACCCCTGCTGGACACACAGAGGATTATAGCTCACTGATTTTCGTTCAAACGCACTTATTTGATGGCGACGTCCGGTTTTAAACACTCACGGTGAGACGTCACGCTGCTCTGCATCCTCCGGCGTTCAGGGGGCACTGCTGACCCTCGGGCTTCATTTACACTCACATCCTCCATGTGGTTGGACGGAACGGTGGCGAGAAGACCTGAGGGTTGAACGAAAGTGAGAAGGAGAAAATGGAGAACTTTGTAAACAGTGAGGTTGAACGCGCTCTTACTGAGTCCGCGGTATCTGGACAGCTGCTGGTAGATCTGCCTCATCCTCTCGATGTTCAGGCGACTGGCCTCCGCGTGGTTCACCATCGGTTTGGGATAGTCCACTCCGATCACGCATTTGGCGGCGAGCTGCACATCTTCCGGCGCGTTCCAGGGGTCGTAGATGAACTTGGCTGGAAAATCTCGGAGGACAGGTAAGTAACGTCTGGAATCAGAGGGAGAGATTAACCCGCAGCGTCTCATCACAAACTCCACAAAACCAAAACAAAACCTCCACGCAGCAGCAGGGAATCCTGGGAAACCCAGCTGTGGCCAGAGGTGCACAAACACAAACATACAGACGTAAAGAGATAAAATTGAAGCTTGAGCAGAATTCAGAACTGAACAATCAGCTCCTCTGAGTGTGAATCTGAACTGAATCAGCTCCTCTGAGTCTGAATCTGAACTAAATCAGCATATTTGAGTATAAATCTGAACTGAATCAGGTTATTTGAGAGTGAATCTGAACTGATTCAGTTCATTTGAGTGTGAATATGAACTGAATCAGCTCCTCTGAGTCTGAATATGAACTGAATCAGGTTATTTGAGTGTGAATCTGAACTGATTCAGTTCATTTGAGTGTGAATATGAACTGAATCAGCTTCTTTAAGTGTGAATATGAACTGAATCAGCTCCTTTAAGTGTGAATATGAACTGAATCAGCTCCTCGAGTCTGAATCTGAACTGAATCAGGTTATTTGAGCGTGAATCTGAACTGAATCAGGTTATTTGAGCGTAAATCTGAACTGATTCAGTTCATTTGAGTGTGAATATGAACTGAATCAGTTCATTTGAGTGTGAATATGAACTGAATCAGTTCATTTGAGTGTAAATCTGAACTGAATCAGTTCATTTGAGTGTAAATCTGAACTGAATCAGCTCCTTTGAGTGTGAATATGAACTGAATCAGCTCCTCTGAGTCTGAATCTGAACTGAATCAGGTTATTTGAGCATGAATCTGAACTGATTCAGTTCATTTGAGTGTGAATATGAACTGAATCAGCTCCTTTGAGTGTAAATCTGAACTGAATCAGCTCCTTTGAGTGTGAATATGAACTGAATCAGCTCCTTTGAGTGTGAATATGAACTGAATCAGTTCTTTTGAGTGTGAATATGAACTGAATCAGCTCCTTTGAGTGTGAATCTGAATCTGATTTGGATCAGTGACAACACACAGGAAGTCGAATTGGAATGACGGGAAGAGGAAGTTACTGAAATAAAATAATAAGTTTAACACATTCACGAATTTTATTAGTCCAACACTAGTTCTATCATTAATTTTGAGTATTTATGCCAATTTATTCATTGAAAATAAAATTAATAAAATCCACAGTTTCAAAATAAATAATGAGATTAAAATTTGAATATATTTATAATATAATATAATATAATATATATTATGTAAATTACAGAATTCAGGGAAATTAAGTGTTCCAAGTATATAATGAAACATATACTAATTACTTAATTACAAATTATTTGTTTTTAGTAAAACTAATTTACATTAACATATTTTCCAATTTATTTCTATAGTTGTCATTTGATTAATTATTAATATCTAATGTTTATGAGTAATTCATACTATAATATGTATAATATGTATTATTTAAAATTATTAATATAATCATTAATTTGCCTTTTAATTTCTATAGGTGATTATTAATATATAATGTTTCTGGACATAACTGAAAAAATATTATATATTTTATTATTTTATATGAAAGTTTGTATTATTATGTATTAAAACTATTAGTACTTCCTTAAATTCGAATCACAATTGCATGCTGTTTTCTCCCTCCATTCACACTCAATTCAGATTCAGGAACTGAAGTGAAGTCTGCTGTTCAGTCCCGGCGTGAAGCGGTGCGGATACCCACCTGATGAAGTCTCCGTTGGGGTCGATCCTCCGGCCGAATCCCACGGGACAGTAGCAGTGGAAGAACTGCTGGAAGAAGGAGCTGCAGGAGTGACAGAGCCAGCTGCCCGCGTTCACGCTCCAGTCGGCGTCCAACAGCAGCTCCTCGAACACCTGCGAACACGACAGTGTTACCACAGCGCCCGTCACACACCTTACCCATGATGCTCCAGGGCCGCACCGCACCTTCATGCCCTCCTCCCAGCTGATCCACAGGTCTCCGCGGGTCAGGAAACAGGCCACGGCGTGACGCGCCAGGTGATGGATCCAGCCCTCCTGACGCAGCTGGGTCATGATGGCGTCGATCCAGGGGAAACCCGTCCGAGCTTCG
Source organism: Mylopharyngodon piceus (assembly GCA_039654765.1). NCBI lineage: Eukaryota > Metazoa > Chordata > Actinopteri > Cypriniformes > Xenocyprididae > Mylopharyngodon > Mylopharyngodon piceus. The sequence continues at coordinate 48,070,311 of CM077438.1, forward strand.
GCCCACTTGGCCAGCGCCTCTGCGTTCCTGTCCCACGGGATGCGGATGCAGATGGGGTTTCCCTCCATGCGGTCGAAGCGCGGGTTGTTGGTGGCGGCTGTGTAGAAGAACTCCCGCCATAGGATCTTGTCGTAGAGAGAGATGGACGGGTTTGCGTTCTTCTTCACCTGCGCAAACAAACACAGCGGCAGCACGTGAGCGTCTTTACAATCATGATTCAATTAAAAAGCTTTCATATCAGATATAAATGTATATAATTTTGAAAGGTTTTAAATTAGATATAATACAATATATTTTAAGCGTATTATAAATAATATTTAAATATCAATTAAAATTAGATATATTACAATGTAAAAATACATATAATCTTAACTTTTTTTTTTTGATAAAATATATAATTTAAAAGTTTTTTTTTAAAAATTAAAATTTTTACAAATCTATATCTATTTTTATATATTTCTGAACTGTTATATGTCTAAAGGTGTTGAAGTGGCGCACCTTCTTGTAGAGTTGTGTGAGTTTGCAGTAGAACAGGCGGCAGGACAGGCAGCCGAAGCGCAGGTACGGACTCAAACCTAACGGACTGGCCAGCAGCGGACTGGAGTTCATCTTCGGACGCTCGAAGTTCTCCTGCCATGCCTGAAAGAGAGAACGACGCCTCAGGAAACGTGTCACCAGTGCTGTACACTGTGTGTTTAGGTGTGTGTGCCGTCGTACCGCGACAGAATCCGGTCCGAGGTGCCGGTCCATGCGCCTCAGCGCCTCCGATTCTCCTCCGGGCCAAACAGCAGGAGCCAAACCCTCGGTGTCGAACCCTGAATGCAAACACACCCATCATGCACCGCTCTGACCATACTGGATCTGTGTGTGTGTGTGTGTGTGTGTGCGAGTGTTACCCAGCTCCTCCAGCAGGGGGACGCCGTATTTCTCTCCGTGGTTGTCGCTGACGGGCGTCACGCAGTTTCCCATCAGCTCTTGAGTCGGCGGGTCTAGCGGAGGTTCGGGCGGCTCCATGCTGCTCACCAGCGTCTGGAAGCGCTTGTACGTGAGCGGCGGCTGACCGCCATTCAGCTCGATGATCCTGAGCCAATCAGATATCAGAGCCTCATTCAGACATATTCACTTATGAGTCACTGCAGTGAATCGGTTCAATTAAATGAACCAGTTGATTCACCAAGCGAATTGATTCATCAACATCATTCCCAACGTGGCAATTTACATAAATGTTGTTCAATACGGCTGTTTATCACTAGATTTTCAATTATATAATTATTTAATTATATTTGAATATAAATGTACATTTTATATATATATATACACACATTCATTTTAAAAATTGTTTTGTATAAATTAAATTATATTTTAATTGAATTTTTAAATTAGGGTCTATGATAAACTATACTGTAATATAAATTTAAATTAGTAATTTATATTATATATATTATAATAATAATCAAAAAAATATATATCTATATATATACACACACACATTTAAAAAAATGTTTGTATATATTAAATTATATTTTAAGTTAATTTCTATTATGGTATATTCTGAAGTATACTTTAATATAAATTTAAATTAGTATTATAAATTATATTTTAGTTAAAATTAGATATATAACAAAAATATATAATTTAAAAAGTTATTTTATATATATTGTTTAGATATATTAAATTGTATTTCAATACGTTTTTAAATTAAATTATAAACTATTTTAATATACAATTAGATACATAACAAAAAATGTTTTTAAATTAGATATATTAAATTATATTTTAAGTGAATTTGTAAAGGTATTTTTAAAATATAAGTTTAAATTGGATATAAAAAGGATTTGAAAAGATCTTAAATTAGATATTAAATTATATTTAGTATAAAGTTCAAATTACATATAGTATAAAAATATAATTTCAAAAGGTTTTAAAGTAGATAAATTATATTTTAAATGAGTCTTTGTAGGTTAGATATAATATAAATCATTTGTTAAGTGAGATTTATTTAAAATAATAGGCTATATAATAAACATATATACTATGGTAGCAAATTACAGTTATACAATCTGATCTGATGTTATCAACCCTTCTTATGTAAATATTAGCTGAAATACATCCGGTTCTCACCGGTTCAGGTCGTAGAGCGTGTGCGAGATCTTCACGATGACCTCCACACCTGCTTCAGACGCCAGCTTCTTTATGGCAGCGTCTCGCTCCTTCCCGAACGGCTCAGAGTCGCACTCGAACGTCAGCCGCGACACCTTCCACTCCTGACACAAACAGATCATCACTCTCAATATATACACAAAATGTTGCTTTTATCAAAACGTTATCTATTTTATCCGTTAGTAGTGGTGAGAGTCAGACGGAGGGTCCAGCCGTACCTTGAAGAGCCGTGGGAAGATGTTGGCCGGTTGACCGCGGATGACGAACAGACGAGAGTTGAGTTTACGAAGACTAGAGTCCAGATCCTCCAAACTCTGCAGCAGAAACCTGACAGACACCACAGGACATCACACACGCTCATGCATTTACACAGTACGAATGATAATGTGTGTCGATCAAACATCTGCACGTTTCTGATTGATCTGAGCAGGTCAAACACAGACAGACTAAAGGTCAGTAGGTCAAAGCGTCTGATCAGCGGCCAGACGACAGTCTGAATCACTGAAACACACCTGAAGCTGGTTTTCATGTATAATAATAATAATGTATTATTATCATCCTTGAAGTATTATTACTTTAATGTGTTATTAAATAATAATAAAGCAGCCTTCATGCATTAACCCCTTAAGCCATTTTTAACAGTTGAGTGACACACAAAAGTAAAGACTCCAAAAGGAGAGTCAAAAGGTAGTTTCGTTTGTTAAATTTTTAGAAAAAAATCATTACATTTGGACATTCTCATGCTGAGAAACTGCTCACAAAAGACGAAAATATATCATTTTTTGTTTATAATTTTACATATCTTTCTTATTTGACATGCAATAAGAAATAAGGTAAATTTGGTGAAGTTCCTCTACATGTGAGCGGCATCTGGATCAGATTTTGTGGTGATAGCATAAAGTAATCAAAAGTATTATTACTTTTTGTTTTGCCCTTGACACCCCCCTAATGGGCATTTTTAAAACTGTTCCTCCATTAGAAATATCTTGTGATCGACACGATGGATTATGTTGATTTTGGACTCATTTTAATCGGGAGCATCCACTTTCATCCATTTTCTATGATCTATGCATGTTTTCATGGAGTTACAAGCGAAAACACCGCATGAAAGATTTTACTTTGCTACATGTGCCCCTGTGGAGTTTTATGTTTCGTAACTCCATGAAGAATATCTCGTAATCGACGTATTGAATCATGTTGATTTGGACTGAATCTGCTGTAAATAATGATGTGTCCTTTCTGAGCATTTTTCATGAAGTTACGAAGCATGAAGCATCCATATATTATTTAGTACATATGGGTCTTGCGGGGCTTCGCATACAAAAACTCGCTCAAGTTTAGTCAAAGCTCAAAACGATGATGCTTGTTGTATTCTACTCCATGAGACCTTTCAAATGACATATGACACATGATTATCTGAGCTGTATGATGCTTTTTGACACGTTACAGCACACAGTAGAGCTGCATGATTCTGGATAAAATGAGATTCACAGTTTTTTTGGTTTCAAATAAAGATCATGATTCTCCCACGATTCTGAATATACAACTAAACAAAATAACATGTAATTTACTAGAGGTTCTGACAAAATATTAATTGCTGGAGAAATGGTTAATTAATTTGAATAAATTATTTTAAAAAATGCTTTTGAGTGAATTCAATGACTCATTAATAAATACTTGTTTCATTACTGGATGAATCAGTGTTTTTGAACGAATCTTTTCAATGAATGATTCAATGACAAATACTTTTAAGTTAGAAATTAAGTTAGTTTTATGTTAGAATCCTGGAGTTTTTATGCAGTGCTGAATTTTGCACGCTCACGAATCCTATTATTATAACACACAAAGTGTAGACATTATGAAAGATTCATTGTTCATTCATTGTGTTATAACAGAGCTTCGTGAGATCGCGATGAACTGAGATGTCAGCTTTTTAGTCATTATAAGGGGGAGCGCTCTTTGCGCGCGTTCTGCCATACCAAACCATGCACGCAGCAGCTTGCTTTTTGGCTAAAACTAACTGTGGTTTGTGAATAGAGTACCTCAGGGATGACGTGTTTTTGTAGGCAAAACCCGGAAGCGAGTTAGCATTTTAGCACTTCCGGTTCCATCCCCCCGAAGTCAATGGGTTTTTTGAATGGGTTTTTGCTAAATCGCCTGAAATAAGGTCTGTGGTTAACAAAGCCTCTAAATATTTTCACGTTTTGATCTATGACATAAAACACACCAGTTTTTTTAAACCTTTATTGTGTCTTAAAAACGGCGGTTGCTAACAAATTGCTAAAAGGGACTACTTCCTTTGGCGGGGACTTTAGACGTCATCATGAAAAACAGGACATTTGGACAGCATTTCTCATGAAAAACTGGATAAGTATTCATACATGTTTTTAAATAAAGTTGTTTTCTAAATAAAGTTTGAGGAAGCTTGGTGGTGGTGACGTCGATCCGCGACCATGGCGTGCTGTAGTCCGTTTATAGCCTACTGTTAGCTTTTTATATCTGACGACTTTATTTAGGCTTCAAAATGTATAAATGTTGTGTTAAAGATTATCTTGATAGACAAAATGTGTAAGTGTCATAACCCTTTGTTAAACACAGAGCTTATTTCTTGCGATTTTTCCAAAAGTCTATGGGAAAAATGCATAGGCTTTCGATCGAGGGAACCTGTGCGCCGCTAACTTCCGTGTTGGCCTACAAAAACACGTCATCCCTATGTTGATGCTTTAATAACAAATATTTTATCGGGAGCGTGTTGTGGCGACACATAACTTAATATTTCATGTACATTTCATGGATGTACTTGACAAAAATCTATATAGGCTACTTTTATGTGGGATTTTGCAGGCGGGAGCGGGACGATAACATTTTTTTTGCGGGAGCGGGCGGGTCTCTAGCGCCATGTTAGTTTCAAATGTGGCTTGCTCTATTTTGATCGCTGTCATAGACGTCGGTGTTTATATCCGAACTTTAAACTTTTATCTCAGTGATAATTTGAATATTTGTAACACAGAAATAACTACTGTGTGCTTCAAAACTGGCTCAGCGCGGCAGCACCAAAACAGGTTCGCATGTTCCGGTATGATTTGTCAAAGGTTTAGTAGACACGGGCGAATCGTTGTCATTAATAAAATAAGATCGTGTAGATTGCGATCTTTTTACGATTAATCGTGCAGCTGTAGTACATAGCACAAAAATGTATTTCATTTTTTTATTTATCAGCAAATAACTCAGCACTACTACAGGATTAGTTCACTTTAAAATGAAAATTAGCCCAAGCTTTACTCATCCTCAAGCCATCCTATGACTTTCTTCTTTCTGATGAACATAATTGGAGATATATTAATAAATATCCTGACACATCCGAGCTTTATAATGGCAGTGAACAGGATCAATGAGTATGAGCTGAAGAAAGTGCATCCATCCATCATAAATGTACTCCACACGGCTTAATAAAGGCCTTCTGAAGCGAAGTGATGCATTTGTGTAAGAAAAATATCCATATTTAACAAGTTATAAAGTAAAATATCTAGCTTCTGCCAGACCGCCTGTGAAGAAAGCTTTTGAAAGTGAACTAATCCTTTAAGAGTTGCTCAAAATGGTTAGATGCTTTAAAATTAAGCTTTCAAATGATACCTGTTTTGTTATTCTTGTCAGTAATTCGATTATGAATTTTTTCCACGTGTACCAGCGGCCGTACACTTCGGGTTTAATTTACCGTCTCTCTCTCTCTGTGAGGTCAGAGCCTCTGAGGCCGTGCTGACGGACACCACACACATCCAGGGCGCGTTCAGTTATAGTCCGTTCAGACTTAAGAACGCAGTTAAACATGTGCCCAAGATAACGTCTCGCTCGTGACAGAGCGCTGCAGTTGGCTTGAGGAAAGTAGGTCGTTGCTGTGGAAACCGGAGTTCGGACCGGTTCTCTGACGTAAATACACCATAAAGAATCCATGACAGCGAACCATAAACGCAGCAGTTACCAAATATGAGCCTGTTCAGACAATAACACTGTAAACAAAACTTTATAAGGCACTGCAACATCATAACTGATTTAAACACTTCTGTCTCGATGTTTGAGTGAGAAGAGACTCACCCGTCTCATTTATGATGCTGTAAATCGATTATATACAAGCGACATGAAACAGCTCAAAAATCCCAGTGTCAAATCAATTTGAATGAACATATTTCAAGGTCATTCTTTAAAAACCCACCAGATGGTGCCATTTAACCCTTGACGTGAGATTACAAACACCAGCCGATTAAGACTAGATATTAAATCATCATGTATAAAGTCGAATAAGACGTCAAACTATAGACGCGCTTCCATGACTCAGGCCTAATTAGCATAATGATGATGCATGTGTCGCTTACCTCCACCTGTTGACGCCCAGGTTGGAGGCCCCGGCGAACCAGGGGTCCAGGAAGTAGACGCAGCGCAGCGTATCGGCCCCCTTCAGCGCCTCCAGCAGGGCCGGATTGTCATGGAGACGCAGACCCTTACGGAACCAGTGGATGGAGTTGATGGACATGATGCTGGAGTCTGAGGTCCGGTCCGACACGCTCCAGATGTTCAGATCGAGCCCTGCAACGTCAGTTTCACCTGCATTTACTAATAGAATGACACAAGCCTCCAAACCAGCTCCTTGGGTTCAAGACTTTAGCAGATAAGATGATATTTTAAATTTAATTAATTGCAAACATCATCATCATCATCATCATAAACTCTAATGACAACTAAAATCAACATATACTCCCTTATCACAGTTAATAAAATGACCAGTGATGCTTATTGTTATATTTTTTATAGATTATTTCACTTTAGATTATATTATAACATATTTTCTATATATTTTATTATTATTATCATCATCATTAACACATTAAATGAATGATACTTGAAGGCTTAATGTGTTAAAATACTTGTTTTGAATTATTATAATGAATTAAAAGTTAGTATAATATAATAAAGCATAATAATGTATAAAAATATTACCATAAACATAACTAGTCATTTAATTAACTGTGATATGGAAGTGTTTTATTTATTATTTTATATTTAAATTATATTTAATAACATTTAATGAACTATAATAATTTAAATCAAGTATTAGTATTATTAACACAATTATATATAATAATATTTGTAGGCTGTTTTAATGTATTAATATTTACAACAATAATAAATACATGAATGCTGTTTTAATTTACTGATACTACCGATAATAATAATATTTGTATTTAACTGTATATATAATTCAACATGCTAATTAGCGTATACATTTTTGCTAATTTGTTCATTATACTATTTTATAGATTATTCCACCTTAATTTATTATATATTGCATTATATTACTTTTATTAACATTTAATGAACTAAATTAATTTTGAAATTAATTTTAATTCATTAATTAAATCAAGTAGTAGTATTATTAACACATTAAAAGTCTTCAACTATTATTAATTGAATGTGCCAATAATAATTATTGATGTTAATAATAATACTTAACGGCTATTTTATTGTATTAATATTAATAATAACATTAATAAATAATTCAAGCTGTTTTCATGTAATTATTATTAATAATAATGATAGTATTACTATCGCTAATAATATAATATTCATATTTAAGGGTTTATATAAAGCAGCATGTTAATTAACGTATGTTTTTTCTACTATTTGATATATTATTATGCTTTATATTTATTATATTATTAATATTATATAAAGTAATAAAAAATTCAATATTTCACATTTATTTACAGTGAAACAAAAATAAAAACCAGTTTGTGGCTTCAGCAGATACAATTATATTTTTAATTTAAGAAAAAAAAGACATTATCATCAGAAACATCATAAATTTTGCAGATAATTTTGACATGTCTAATAATTTGACCCTCAGTACTAGAATTGGGTCATTACAGTAGTGTCACTTATGTCATAGAATATCACAAAAACAGTATTAATAAACAAAACATTTAGGTTTAAACACAGCTGTGCGTGTTTATTTAATAAATGGGTCATGGACTCGGTCTTTATGTAATCTTTATGTCGAGGTTATATTCAACAAATATATGAAATAAGATCAAATTGTAAAAGCAGCACTCACCTGAGGCGGTACAAATGTAGTTAAATGGTTTTATGTGAGTCCCAGTGTTAAAATCATGTCCGAGCTTATAAATATGTGTCAGTAGAATCACTGCAAAACTACTCAGTTCACTACAGAACCGGGACAAAATAGCACTGTTTCATAACAATTATGCGCACTGCGCATGCGCCAACGCGGCAGACTCTAGCGTGAGCAATAACTAGATTTATTCTAGCTTCATTTATAAAGTTTTAAGGGTTGTGAAGATAGATGAGCGGCTGGGAAACTCTAAATGTTTATGTTCCGTGTCAATCAACTAAATACGAATAAAAATACTGTATGATATTAATTTTAAATTTTAAGCATTTAAAACGATGTTTCCATCTATAGTTTACACATCTATGCTTCCTGAGCGCTGCCCCGATAGGTCACGCTGCTCGTGTCCCACATATGGAGGCCGCTTATTGGTCCGCATTAGAGTGACGTCAAAGAATTCCTCTCACGTTTTTGCGGCGTGGATGTAAAGAGATTTGTGAGTAACTTTGAATGATTTTGAACATTAAATACGGTTTAGTATGATTTTAAAATGCGGTCCGGTCGTTCACTTGCCATTTATGTCGACTAACGATGCTGTAACAACCGAATTTCCGAGGATCCCTTACCCCGCCTTATTTCCTCATCCGCTCTCTGATTGGACACGTCCTCAGACTCCCGGATAATCACGGGCGCGACCCTATAGGGCGCCATTTTGGATCTGAGGGCACGGTTTCAGTACACCACAGGAAAATACCGTTGAACAGCAGGAAACTGTTGCCGGTTCTAATGAAGAACTAAAAACTATTTTGATGTAATTTTACATTATACATAATATAACATATTTTTTTCTTTATATGTTGATACAGATGAAATTATAGGATATTATTTTTGAAACGTTTGAAAAGTTAGCTGTTTAATAAAACTAATAAAGACTTTCTATCATTGAGGAAAAACACTTTGCATCGTAGTTTAATTGTTTTTGCAGAACTGAATGCGGTTTTGTGACAAATAAAGTGTATTTTAAATCTACGACTGAGAGACGGTGTTATTTTTCACCACACATGATCAAATTTCTTCAGGTGTTTTCCTTCTCGGGTCGACGTTGTTGTTTTGTATTTTTCTTTACTATGTATTTCATCTTTTTGAAATTAGTTGTATATTTTATATTTTTACTGTAATATTTTGCTGCTTCAGCATTGTAAATCCCCTATTTACTATGCATGATGACAGTTACAGCCTATTATTTAATGACAAAGTGGCTCATTAGTCTTTTAAATATGAGCAACACCATAAATAATTTTTCATATAATTAATGTAAGATATTTTTTCTGGGAAGTGTGGTGCTGTTAGCGTTTAGGTTTTAACATAAAACAATTATTTCTTAATTTTTTATCCATGTTTAACTAATGATCGAAATGAAGATTGCGCTCGTTTATGAGCTGGTCGGTTTAGTTTAGAGTGCTCTGGTGCTTTTGTTCAGGCGCTCCGCGGGGCGCTTTGTTTTGGGGTCCTTCCTAGCAGCTCCGCGCCAGTCGCGCTGCACTCGCTCATCGGGAATGTTGTAATATTTTCAGTTCCTGCAGATTTTTCGTTCATATTTTAATTTCGCTGCTCGCTGATCATTGAGTTTGTGTTTGTGTGGCAGCAGAGATGAATCTGGAGCTGCTCGGTGAGATCTGCGGTTTCTGAGTCTGTTAGCTCAGCGCTAACTCCCGCTAGCCGTGTTTTAATGTTTATAAACATTCAATGGAAACTTTTAAGTAACTTATTGATTATTATTGTTACTCGTATGTTTATATGAAACTTGATCTCTCGGGACTCATTTAATGATGTTTGTTATTATATGCACCTTTCAGTTCTTCTAATGAGCTGTCAGATTAATAAACAACCAGAAGTCTATAATTTATGCAGATTATGTAAATGAATTTGCTTGGAATGTTTCTGTAAAATAACGTTGTTTTCTTTTCAACAGAGTCGTTCGGGCAGAATTATCCAGAGGTACGACAACATAATATTTATATATGAATACCACAACTATATACGTGTGTGTGTGTATACAGTATTTATATATGTATATGTATGTATGTATATGTGTGTAATTTACGTGTGTGTGTGTGTGTGTGTGTGTGTGTGTTCAGGAGGCCGATGGCACTCTGGACTGCATCAGTATGGCTCTGACCTGCACGTTTAATCGGTGGGGGACGCTCCTCGCCGTCGGCTGCAATGACGGACGCATCGTCATCTGGGACTTTCTGACGCGAGGAATCGCCAAAATCATCAGCGCACACATACACCCCGTCTGCTCACTCAGGTACACACACACACACACACACACACACACACACACACTCACACACACCTGTGGTTTCTGTGGTTTATCAGTGTTTGTTCTCCTTCAGCTGGAGCAGAGACGGACACAAGCTGGTCAGCGCCTCCACAGACAACATCGTCTCTCAGTGGGACGTCTTGACGGGAGACTGTGACCAGCGCTTCCGCTTCCCCTCGCCCATCCTCAAGCTACAGTACCACCCCAGAGACATGTGAGTGTCCTCATTTCCTGTTGCGCATCTTGGACTTCCTGTGAGTGAGCGTGTGACGCTGTGTTTCAGGGACAAGGTGCTGGTGTGTCCCATGAAGTCTGCGCCCGTCCTGCTCACGCTGTCCGACTCCAAACACGTGGTGCTGCCCGTCGACGACGACTCGGATCTGAACGTGGTGGCGGCGTTCGACCGGCGTGGCGAATACATCTACACCGGGAACGCCAAGGGAAAGGTCAGAGGTCGTGGTGTGTGTGTGAGGTCACGTGTGTTGATGAACGAGAGCTTGACGTGTTCGTCTGTCACAGATCCTGGTGCTCAACACCGACACGCAGGACCTGGTGGCCTCATTCAGAGTGACGACGGGAACCAGCAACACCACCGCCATCAAATCCATCGAGTTCGCACGCAAGGGCAGGTCAGAGGTCAACAGTCACAGACCGCACTGTTCAACAGCTCTAGGCATTAGGAAACCATTAGAACTGTATAATAATATCAATAGAACATATCATTAGATATGAATAATCAATATTTATTTATTTATTTATTTATTTATAATAATAAAAGTTAAAAAGATAATATAAAAATACTAAACCATGCCAAACTATTATTTTTATTATTGTTTTAGTTAATTATAATATTATTGTTACTTATTTTAGAAGGATAATATAAGAAATATTAATAAACTATTATGCTAAACCTTTATTATTATTCTATTTATATATAATAATATTGTATTTTTTGTTATTGTATTTGTTTAAATCTCATCAAAATACATATTACAAGAAATAATACCAAACGATGATGCAAAACTATTTATTTATATATTTATTATAATAAGAGATACCAAGATAATATAAAAATAATACAAAAAAAATGAGCCAAACTATTATTTTTGTTGATGATTATAATATTATTGTAATTTTTCAGATAAATTAAGAAATGCTAATAATCAATGCCAATCTATTTATTTATTTGTATTATTATTCCATTTAATTATAATATTCTTATTTTTTGCAGTTATTTGTATAACTCTCATTAAAATACATAGAAGAGTATAAGAATTCATAAAAAATTATGATGCTAAACTATTTATTTTTTAATTAGTAATGAGATTTTAATTTAAGTTTTATTATTTTTAATCTCATTAAAATACATAAGATAATATCGGAAATAATAATAAACAATGATGCCAAACTAACTATTTATTTATATTTTTATAATAATATTATTATATATGCTGATTTAATAAATAACTAAATCATTAAAAATAATAATTTATTATGATCTCAGCACAGTTGCACCACCTTGACTTAATTTTAATCAATATGTTTATATTATATAAGTCTCATTAAAGGCTGATTGTTTTGAATGAATAAATTATTAAATAAACAAAAATATTTTTTATTTTTATGATCTCGGCACGGTTGCACCACCTTGACTTTATTTTTATTTTTCATATCATAGTATTTTTGTCACATTATGACTGTATTTTGAATACATTTGCATACCCAGTCATAGATAATGAGCCTGATGTCATTGTGTCCTCGTCCCGCAGCTGTTTCCTCATCAACACGGCCGACCGGATCATCCGCGTGTACGACGGCCGGGAGATCCTGACCTGCGGCAGAGACGGCGAGCCAGAGCCCATGCAGAAGCTGCAGGACCTGGTGAACAGGTGACGGCCGGGACGGGACGGGTCTGGTTCAGCGCGTGTGTGTGTGTGTTTGCTGACGTCTCTCTCTGTCCCGCAGGACGCCGTGGAAGCGCTGCTGCTTCTCGGGCGACGGCGAGTACATCGTGGCGGGATCGGCGCGGCAGCACGCGCTCTACATCTGGGAGAAGAGCATCGGGAACCTGGTGAAGATCCTGCACGGGACGCGAGGGGAGCTGCTGCTGGACGTGGCGGTGAGACGGCAGCTCATACAGATCACAGCGCGTGAAGACGCTTCCCACTGAACACTGACTGTGTGTGTGTGTGTTTACAGTGGCATCCCGTGCGGCCCATCATCGCCTCCATCTCCAGCGGTGTGGTGTCCATATGGGCTCAGAACCAAGTGGTGAGGAAATCATACTGACCGACACATGACCGATATAAAGACGATAGATGTTCGCTTTTTAGTTCTTTTAAATATGATTTGCTAAATTTCGCATTATTTTTAATACTATCATACAGTTTCAGATATTTCTGTTATTTTAGTTTTGACGTTTTTGTTTATTCGTAGTTTATTTTGACATTTGCAATATACATTTTAAATATAACTGGCTAAATTTCGCATTTTTAAAAATATTATAAAGTTTTAAATGTTTTTGTTAAATAATTTGCTAAACTTTGCATTTTTTTTTAAAATATTAAAGTTTCAAATGTTTTTGTTGTTTGTTTTTTTTAGTTTTGACATTCGCAAAATATATTTTAAATATAATTCACTGAATTTCGCATTATTTTTTAAATTACCATACAGTTTGTGTTTTTTTTTGTTTTTTTTTGTTTAGTTTTGGTTTTTTTATTTGTTCATATTGATTAGTCCAGTTTATTTTAACTTTCGCAAAATAAAATTTAAATATAATTCACTAAATTTCACATTATTTTAAATGTTTTTTTTGTTGTTGTTGTTTTTAGTTTTGACATCCGCAAAATATATATTAAATATAATTCACTTATTCAACTTCAAATTCACTTATTCAACTTCAAATGTGTTTTTGTTGTTCATTTTTTTAGTTTTGTCCTTTTTATCTGTTCATATTGATTAATTCAGTTTATTTTGACATCCGCAAAATAAATTTTAAATATAATTTGCTAAATTTTGCATTGTTTTTAATATTACTATGGAGTTTTGAATGTGTTTTTGTTGTTATATGTGAAATCATGCTATTTAATTTAAATATATTAAATAACACATGCATAACAATTGCTGCCATTTCATTTAGATTTATTTTACATATTTATTAAATCAATGATTAATTGGAAAATATAAAAAAAAAAAAAAATTATTAGTGGTCAACGGATACATCAGCCGATACGTTTTTTTGTTTGGCTGATATTTTGACAGCGTCAGGACTTTTATTTTGACAGCACCTGATTGCAAATGCACAGGATTCATTTAGACAGAATTGTTAAACAAAGACAGTAAACTAATAAAAGAGTTTGCTGTCAAAATAAAAGTCCTGCTACCAACACTTATCGGTCATACAGAAAAAATTATCGGCTGCTGCTGATAATTAAAGAATGCCAAAGAACGGCAATTTATCAGTTGACCACTAGTAAATAAATGATCTAAACTCGCTGCCTATGTAGACGGCAGATAGTTGATTGTTTTTGTGTTTGTATTTGCGCAGGAGAACTGGAGCGCGTTTGCGCCGGACTTTAAAGAGCTGGACGAGAACGTGGAGTATGAGGAGAGAGAGTCAGAGTTTGACATCGAGGACGAGGACAAGAGTGAACCGGAACAGACAGGTAAACACACACTCACACACACACACATATGAACACACACACTGATGAAGATGACACTGACTGTGTGTGTGTGTGGATCAGGAGCCGACGCTGCGGAGGATGAGGAGGTGGACGTCACGTCGGTCGACCCCATCCAGGCTTTCTGCAGCAGGTCAGAGACGCTAAACACCATAAACCACACAACCTCACTGAAAACCACTGACTAATGAAATTTCATTCTAAATTAAATTAATTTCCACAGTGAGCGACACATGTAGCCGCTTGTTTGCTTTTTCTTTCATATCAAGCTCCGCCTACAGTGAATATCATTAGTCTTAATCCCGCCCACACAGCTATACATTAAACATCACATAAGATCTGACTGACATTTCATTTCCTGTGAGGACAGGAAACACACTGGACACTAGTTCTGCACCTAACTAATCCATCGCATACATAAATCCACTTTAAAATCTAAAAAACAAACAATAGAAATACAGTAAAAAACTTTCCTATCCTGTTTAACCTCATCTGTCCACCATTAATGTTTTTGTTTGTTCATATTCTTTAATCCACTTTTTGGCATTCGCACTAAAATGAAATTATTATAGTTACAAATGTGTTTTTGTTGTTTAGTTTTTCTTTACTTTTTGACGTTTTTGATTGTTTATGCTGTTTAATCTAGTTTATTTTAACATTCGCAAAATACTTTATAAATATAATTATTTTAACATTCGCAAAATAAATTTAAGTTTAATTGGCAAAATTTTGTTATTTTTATTATGTTATTGGTATTACTACGAAAATTAGTTTTGAATGTGAAACTTTTATCTGTAAAAGAGTCGGGATAAAACGTGAGTCTTTACGAGATTTCACATTATTTTTAATATTGTACAGTTTTTATTCTTTTTTTTGTTTGTTTTCTTTTGTTTGTTTATATGGTTTAATCCATCTTACTTTGACATTCGCAAAATAAATTTTAAATTTCATCCAATAATTTCACATAATTTTGAATATTATCATTCAGTGTTTCAAATGTGTGTTTGTTTTTGGATTTCAGCGTTTTTGTTTGTTCATATTATTTAATCCTGTTTTTTAACGTTCGCAAAATACTTTTTAAATATAATACGCAAAATTGTACATTATTTTTAATATAGTTTCAAAAGTTTGTTTTTTACCTTTTGACATTTTTGTTTGTTCGTATTGTTTAATCCTGTTTTTTTTTTTGTTTTTTTTGACATTTACTATATACTTTTTAAATATAATTTGCAATTTTTTTATATTTTTTTTAAATTATCATAGTTTCAAATGTGTTTTTGTTGATTGTTTTTTAGTTTTGAGATTTTGTTTCGTATTGTTTAATCTATTTTAACATTCGCAAAATACTTTTTAAATATAATTCACAAAATTGTAAGTTATTTTTAATATAAAGTTTCAAACGATTTTATTTGTTTTTTACTTTGACGTTTTTGTTTGTCCATATTCTAGTTTATTTTAACATTCGCAAAATACTTTTTAAAATAATTTGCAAAATTGCACATTATTTTTAATATTATCATAAAGTTTCACGTGTTTTTGTTCATTTTTTTGGTTTTGACAATTTTTTTGTTCATATTGTTTAATCAAGTTTATTTTGACATTTGCAAAATAAATTTAAAATGTAATTCGCTAAATTTCACGTTAATTGTAATACAATACAGTTTTTGACGAGAAGTGTTACCTGATCTATTTAATTTGCGAGTCATGAGTTGGTGGTTGACCTCAGCGGGTCGCGTCTGGTTAAGGCAGGTGGTTTATGACGGCGCGTGTGTTCGCAGTGACGAGGAGCTGGAGGACTATAAAGCGCTGCTGTATCTGCCCATCGCTCCGGAGGTCGAGGACCCCGAGGAGAACCCGTTCGGCCCTCCTCCTGACGCCGCGGGTCAGAACGCCACAGCCGACGACGGCTCTGCGCACAGTGGCCCCGGGGACAAAAAACAACGGCAGCCATCAGCGGACGGAGGGCCGCCCAAGAAGAAGATCCGCACCACCACCATCGAGCTGCAGGGCGTCCCGAGCGATGGTGAGCGCCGATCCTCTGCTTCTGCTCGTGACGAGTTCCCCTGTCTGACGTCTGTGTCTGTGTTTCTCTCAGAGGTTCATCCGTTACTGGGCGTGAAGGGCGACAGTAAGTCGAAGAAGAAGGCGGCGGGGCGACCCAAGGGATCTAAAGGTAAAGACAAAGACTCTCCGTTCAGATCCAAAGTCTGCCGGGACAGAGCAGAGGGGCTGGGGACGCCAGGTAAGACCCCCGCTGCGACCTTTGACCCATGGGTGCGGTGCGGCTTGAGCTCAGCTGTGATTGGCCGCGTCTACTTCCTGCTTGCCTTCCTGTCCTTGCTGCTCTGACCCCTGTGCTGCCAACACAATAACGCATGTGTGTGCGATCGAATGCTTCAGGTCTATTTCCACTGCGACAGACCCAATCATTCCCATGATGCAACATTGTGTTGATGTACTAAAACCCGCCTAATAATTCATCCAAACTAGATGCTAAACAAAAACCAGACTGTTATTGGCAACATTGTTTCTATTACTACGAAAGATTGCTTTGAATGTGAATCTTTAACGGTCAAAGATTCAGATTTGAAAGTGAATCTTTAGGAGACGAGCGAATCGTATGTTCAAATACAATCATTGCAGCATGATTTATGAGTCTTTTTGAAAGAATCAGTTCAAAAGAGTCATGTTTGTGAATTGGACTATGCAGGAGTGATATTTTAGTATTATTTATATACTATTATAGTATTTATTAATATGTTGAATTGGCTTTTTAGTTTGAGTAATTTTATATGATGTGCTTTATATTAGTTTTTCTATTTAGCTTTAAGTTTTAATCATTTTAGTACTTTAACTGAAACTTATTTTTATTTCAGTGTTTTTAATTACCGAAAATTATTTTTACGTTTTAGTTAATAACAATGCTATGCAGCTTTTCTTTATAGCATGTTCCGATTGTTCGCATCTTGTATTTAAGCACATGAAAGATTTGCTTGTGATAATATATGAAAAAATTCTCATAAAAAGATAAAAAATGAGCTTCAGTTTTGTCGCAGATTTGCATTGCTTTGTCGCTTCGCTCGCTGACCTGAAGGATTTAACAATGCATTTTTATTTATACAAATGTTAATTTTACATTTTGAGCTGCTAAATTTAACCAAACGAATGCGGTTCTTTCAGGAAATATTGTTTCGGCGGTGTACAAGCAGCATGAGGTGCAGGGTTTGGACTGAAGCTGCCGGACACCAGCGCCCCCTGTCTGTGTGGATGAATGAGGCCACTCTTTTATATGAACTCTACGGACTGTATTTGTGTTGCATTATTACAGAAGGACTTTACAACTCAACAATGCCACATTTTGAAGCCCGTCTGCTTCGTTTTCTTGCATAGAGAGTGATAGGAAGAGGGAAGTATGTATTTTTATTTAGAGTAGATTGATCTGTCTCTGTGTATAAGCACTAGTTGGGTCATATATTTGTTTTGTTTTTTTCCTCTGACTGGTCGTGTTTTTTTTTTTATACATATTAAACCAGTTTGTTTTTTGAGACTGTGGTTTCTGTGTATAATGTATTTTGATACAAATGTTTTCAGAGGGATCAAGAACATCTCTGGAATAAATCAATCTTGTACGGATTTCTAAAGATCATGAGGTGAAAAACGGACTCAACCGCCTCCATTTTGTTGTTCTGCACTAACAGCGTCCATCCAGCAGGTGGCGTCCGTGATGTGTGAATGAAAGACAGGGAGAAAGAAAGACATTTTTCTGTTATTCGGTTCCATTTTGTGCTTTTCTACTGTTGGATTCCATTTTGTGTTTCTATGTTTTATTCTTAAACATCTGAAGTGCTCAGCATTAAAAAATCTGAACAAATGAACATCTAAGAAACGAACTTCACCACTGAAGAAAAATCATCTTCGTCTTCTTACTGGTAATCACTGTTCAGATTCCCATTGAAACGCAAAAATATCATTATTGCATTTGGTAATTGTGTAGAAATTGGGATAAATATGAATTAAGATAATATTTGTCAAATAGTCTTGAGGGAAAAAATAGTAATCCAACGGTCAAGTTACCTGACAATATCAAAAAGTTTGTCTTCAATACACTTTCATTCAGAGAATGTGATGTCCGTTTCTGAATTTTTGTTTCATGACAGATTTCATTTATGAACGCCAACTTCAATAAGGACCAAAAAACACTTTAAGTAGCTAATTAAAATCTCATCTTTATTACAACCACATGTACATCATATTCCAAGAAAATTATTTCTAAAAGTGGAAACGAGCAAAATCCAATGAGAGGCAGAGTTCTGTTAATAGCGCATGTCCCATCCGTTCAAATCCATTATTCACAGCGTTTGACTCACGGTGAAAATGACGTGATTTCACCTCAGAAACGAGGGCGAGAGAGCGAGATGTGTCGCAGAGAGTCACAGTTGTGAGGAAAAAATTGTAAACACTCGAGTGCTAGTGCACCAAAAATAGTGCAGGTGGGAAATATCCTGATTTTCTGCTCAAAATAAAGATCCGCAAACATCCCACGTTGACAGGTGACTCCGAAAATACTTATGCATCTTCTACTTTGGAAAATAATTAGGTCTCATTCATGAAACGGGAGCAGAACGAATTTGTGTAAACGCCCGTTCACACCCAGAACGATAACTATAACGATATGATATTACTATCCACGGCACGATATCGTTCTGTTTATTATAAGCGGGCGCTGCATCAGGGTTGCCAGGTTTTCACAACAAAACCCGCCCAATTGCTACTCAAAACTAGCCCAGTCGCGTTTCAGTGGGTCCCACGGTAAAAATCGCGTTCCGGGGGGTAAAATTCACTTTTTGGCAGGGTTCCTCCTGGTAAAATTCGCATTCCATAGGCTAAATATCGCTTCAACCTGCGGACATGAAAAACAACCCGCGGCAACAGTGTTAAAGTACTCCAATTCCCTGCGGACTTGGCAACACTGAGCTGCATGTTTGATCATGCTGGAGCGCTTTAAAAGCAGAATGGATTCTGATTGGCTGTTAATGTTTTTATTGTTCATCAGCTAGGAAAAAATCGTTTTGAAATTGATTCCATTCCTCTGTGCCATAGATGTGATTATTTTAAAGTTAGAACAATTCTTTATCTTTAGTTGTAGTTATCGTCAGGGTTGCCAGGTTTTCACAACAAAACCTGCCCAATTGCTAATCAAAACTAGCCCAATCTTTAAAAATCCGCTTTTGGGATCCCCCTGGTAAAATTCGCATTCCAGGGGCTAAATATCATGTTATTTGGGGTTGCTTCAACCCGCGGACATGAAAAACAACCCGCGGCAACAGTGTTAAAGTAGCCTAATTCTGCGGGAAAACACTGGCTATCGTGGTGTGAATAGCCTTTAATCGTTCAGAAAATCATACATTAATTGTTGTATTTGTGTATATTTATGCTAAATTAATTCTGCTCGTTTTTCATGATGCCTATTGTAAAGTTGAAACCTCCTGGTTTACGGAAAGGTGCGCTGAAAATATATAATAATTCTGCACGTTAGAATAAAACGAACAGTTCAGTGCGCCGTCTTTCTCACCAAATTGTTGTACTGCTGTTGACACCACTTATAATTCTTGAGTCTTTATAAAAGTTCTTTTTGTGACATCAATTGTGAAGAGCACAAGAAAAATAGCTTTAAAAATACTCTACAGAACTACAGTTATAGTGCAAGAACCCGCACACACACTCATGTTCCCGCTGCCTGATCTCCAGCATAACCCTGAACACCCAATCGTCGGCCCTGACTGCGTATCTGACTCACGATCCGTCGTTAGATTATCCAATATTATTCCCAGAGAATCAGATTCACGATTGAAAGGTGGGGCTGTGCTAACGCAACAAATTCAGTCAGCTAGCGGAAGACGGTCGGAGAGGGAATTTTCAATTTTGTGCAAAAGATACGCAATCCGGATGTTGTTTATAGGCTATAGTTGCGAATAATCTGAAATAAATTAAATCTCACGGTTAGCACCACCTTAAATTGATCCGTAACGTAAACTTTTCTTGGCACCAAATGAAGTTCGGCTTGTCTGGCGTCGGTATCTATGTTGTATTGCTTCATGCGGTCACATCAAACTGCAGTGATTTCGCTCCATAATAAAACATCTCTTTACATCACAATGCAAAACAAGATACTGCAAATATAACATTTAAAAATCAATTTACTACGGTGTCTGGAAACGTCTGTATCTACAGTAAACCTCAATTTCTGGAGGTAGCTTTGTGTAGTGCGGGCGGTCCAACACACACAAACACACACACACACACACACACACACACACACACGCGTCAATCTGAACACACACTCAGTGGGTGTTGCTATACAGTTGTGACGGTGAGCAACGACGTGGGCAGCTGCAAGGCGTCTTCGCTGGAGCCCAGGCGTGTTCCGTGGGTCAGGAGTTCCTCTACGGTGGTCCAGTCATCCAGCAGCTTCCGGTTCCTCAGACGACTTAGTTTCCTCTGGCTCAGCTCGAGGACCGTACTATAAGTGTCTACGTTGGCTCCTCCCACGACCCCACCGCCATGCACCAATCCCGTCGCAGCCACGCCACCTCTGGCCTGCTGCTGTCGCTGTCTCTGCAGCATGTGTTCGCGTCGCTCAGTGCGGCTCCAGTAGCGACCCATGCGGACCTCGCTGTGACTCTCCTCGTCCGTGCTCATGCCGCTACGCTCGTCCGCCAGCCGGGACGCTCTATCCCGCAGCATCTGGTTTCGCATGGCCCGCAAGTTCCCGCTGGGCGTTTTCCTAGTGGCCGCAGTGGGCATGTGGCCCTCCAAGGTGCTGTAGAGTCCACCTCCTCCACCTGAGCCTCCGCGGTTGGCGGGTTTCGGCCAGGTGTCATTGGCGTCCTGACTGGGCGTGTGACTTAGGGTGTGGAACCGCCCGTCCCTGTGCTGGCTGGACGGCTGCTCCATCACGAATCTCTGGGGTTCGGTGGATGCTCGGATCCTACTGTTGTCTTGAAGATCTGGAGGCATATAGCAGCGCTCATCAACTGGAGAGATCAGGGATGGTTGACTCATCGCATGCATAGCGTGTGCAGTCTGTGTAGGAAACGCAGAGTGTGCGGAAGGGTGTGCTGGGTGACTAACGGCATGCATCAGTGCCAAGTCCGGCTCCTCGGGGAGATTTGTGGGCAGGTCGGCTCTGTGGCTGCAGGGATGCAACGTGGCGCTGCAGTAGTTGGGCGAAGCCGGGTGACTTGCCCGTCTGCGGTACTCCATGGGCGCTGGACGGTGATGCAGCGTTCGGCTCCTCCTCAGCATTCCTGCAGAACTCGGATGAGGCAGTGGCCGCCGCTGGCCGGAGGGGGTGCTGCATGTGGAGTGCACCGCGGGATTGAACAGCGAGCCACTGCTGGAGCTGTGTCTGTTCAAACATGGCCGCTCCGCCTTGCGGTACTGCACGGACGACACCCGGGACAATCCTCGCGACCCCGGGACGGGCAAGCAAACGTTTTGAGGCTGGACTGTCAGCGTTTCCGGGATGGCCTCTAGAGGGTGTTTTATCTGGCTGTCCCGCCGTTCGCGGGAACACGGCTCCCCCTGGTGGTGCATGCGAGCGTTGTAATGCCGCATGCGCTTCTCAAGTAGACGCTGGAAGCGCAGGAACTCGCCGGTGCTGACGCTGTAAAAACCAGAGTCGCTCAATTCCGACGAGATGAAGGACTCCGACGATGGCGACCCTCCGCCTCCGTGGCCGTGGCACTCCTCGAGCCCCTCCTCCGTCTCCACCCCCGACAGCTCCCCCTGGTGGAAACTACCGTCCGTCCAGCCGAGTCCACTGTCCAGCTCATGGTGAAGAGGCAGGTAACCCAGGGGTTTCTCCATCATGTAGTCATCGTCATCAGTCTGTCACAAACACATATATTATGACATTAGAGCAATTAGCAACTCAAGGTGATGCATTACAGTGATTTTACCATAGTAAAATGAGTCTTTGTTAATAAAATCTTCTAATTTTAAACAGTGTCTCCTTCTAGGGCTTTCAAGCTACAACCACCAAAATCAGCGCAGACCTTCAGACTGTTCTGACTCGGTATGCTGTATATCTTTTCTAACGGATCTGACTTATGATTTTTTTTTTAAACGGACGATCAAAACTACGAAAAGACCCATAGACTTTCATTGAGGGGGTCAAAACTTTTATAGAATAACTAGAGTATTAAAGCTTCATCCACCAAGAATCTATCACTAACAAAGCCTAGCAACTAGCTTAGGACATGCTAGCAACATGCTAAAACATGTTAGCAACATTATTATTCATTTTAGCAATGTTTTAAAACCTGTTAATTCATGTTATCAACATGCTAATTCATGATAAATCATGTTAGCAATGTGGTAAAACATGCTAGCAACATGCTAATTTGTGTTAGCAACCTCTTAAAACATGCTAGCAAAACATGCTAATTCATGTTAGCAACGTGTTAAAACATGCTAATTCATGTTGAATGCTTCCAACATGCTAATTTATGCTAGCAATGTGCTAAAACATGTTCATGCTAGCAATGTCTTTCTTTCTTTCTCTTTCCACTTCACTAAATGTAAAACTTTCATACAGCTTTTTCAAGTCAACATAAAAGTTTGTTTCAATGAACTTTACTTTCCAGTTTATACTTTATACTAGCATCCTGTAATGCTGAAAAATTCACTATAATGTTTTACAAAAGAGCTGCAATACAATAAACGACAAATGTTTGACAAAAAATTAAATTATTATTCATGATTTTTAAAAAAAGATTTAAAAAAACAGCACTCTGGGTGGTTGCTAGGTGGTTCAATAATATTTTAATCCAGGTTTGTGCATATTGGTTATTTAACAGCAAGCTCATTTGTGGCTCACCCAATATTTCAGCTTATGAGCTGATAAAGTTTATGGGATGCTTTTTGGTGAATGATGTACCTTTAAAGAAATTTGCAAAAAAAAAAAAAACCTTTCTTTTCAATGCGAGTTGATGATTTGTGGTGACATGAGCGACCGTTTTAACTATATGCAAATTCGCAGAGACAGCCAATAGCAACGCAGACAGTCGAGTAGAAATGCCTACTATCAAGCCACAATACAGATTAAATCACTGCCAGTGTGAACGCTTTACATTTAAATTCAACATGAACTCCATTGATTGAACGGCCCTCTATCAGAGCTCAAGAGTCACTCTGGTGGCTCGCCATATTTATGATCGCTGGTTGCCTGGTAACACATAACTTACATAATATGTGACTCCTCGCCTCTCGGGCTGTGACGGATGAAGAGAATCGCACGAGAACCAGAACAACAACAACACGCCGCTGCTCGACGTTCTAGAACTGCAGTTCTGGATTCATTACAATTTCTTTTTTTGACTATATTGCATTTGCATTTTGCATCACAGCCCCAGTGTGAACACTGAATACTCAATAATTCAGCGGTTCTTCGTCAATTATTCCTTCAGTCCATGCTCCTGTAACTCTCACCTGACTCTGGAAACTTCTGGGCTCTTCTAAGTTGGTTTTGCAGCAGCCGATCAGACAGTTTTGTCCCTGAGACACGCCGCTGGAGAACTCCGGCTCCTGAAACAGCACGACATACGCCATTAAACCACGCTTCAGTCCAGAAATAAGACTGTTACAATCATTCCAAAGCATTTCTGCTCTTGTGAGAGGAACATCCCAGCATTTCTGATGCTTCCTGATGAATTATTAGCATAATAAGGCTGTGATGTGGAAGAGTGATTATTTTACACGACTGAACAGTCTGTCTGTCTGTCTGCATTTCCTGTCTGTCTCTCCTTCAGTTGCTTTATTAAAGGCTGTTTCCTCCTGTGCACCGTACACGTGAAATGTGTGTGTGTGTGTGTGTGTGTATTCCCAAGCGTAGCTAAATGCATGAATAATTCCAGAGCATAAGAGAGCAGCTCCATTTTGAAAAACGCGTTTGTTTGGAGAACAGCACACACACACACACACACACACACAATTTAGCATTTCCTAACACAACACACACAAGAAGCATGAAACAACTGCTTTTAAACACTCCTTTAAGCTAGGCGTTGCGGAACAATCAGGATTCTGAAAGAAATACTTGATATTCATCCTAAATTATTGTTTGCATGACCTTTAAAATGTGGCACATATCAGACACTGGTCACATAAAGGGTAAATCAATAACTATACGCATCTCCTCATGAATATTAACATCTGATAATCATCATAATCTGATTATGTTAATAGCTTACATTGTAGGACAGGCGTTCTCTGTGCTCCAGGTCTCTAGGTGTGTTTGGCAGGTACTCGTACCTGCCTCCGTCTCTACGGTTCACGGGCAGGGTCATGTGATTGTAGTACGTCCTGAGAGGGCAACAACAAAACACAAACATTTGAATATATCTGTATGAATATTATATACCTCCAGCTATAGGACACGCCCCCTTCATCTAAGATGCTGTTATTGTGTTTATAAAGAGCTTCTCTGACCTCATTCTGATATAGAGACCAACAGCAGCATAAAGATGCCTACAAAGAGTATGACGGTTATATGAAATATACATAAATAGTAATATTAACAGTAATGGATAGTTTATAATTATAGTAATAGTGATGCTTGTCCTAATAAACACCACTAAATATAACATATGACATATAACATTCCTGCCACATTTCAAAAAGTTTATCTTTTTTTTTTTTTTTTTTTTTTTGAACTTTATAATTGTATTGACGCAAAATAGACAAAATAAGAGTTTCCTCCCTGGTCAATCTCAGGCCACCAAACTGCGACTAATGTTAAATATTTACAACAATAATTTTAAAATCAAATAAACTTTGAAGATCATGGAAAAAAAAATTGCGCGTCGATCTCTTTAACGTAAGAACAGAGATGATGTCCGATTCGCGTGCAAATGACTCCTGTGAACCAGTTCTTTTGGTCAAAAAGATTCACGAAACAACCTCGAACTCGTTATGAATCGTGATTCGCGACTCTTGTGAACAGGTTCTTTTGAATAAGTCAGTCAAAAAGATTCACAAAACAACCTCGAACTCGTTTTACATGGTGATTCGCGTGCAAAATGACTCTTGTGAACCAGTTGTTTTGAATGAGTCACTCAAAAAGATCCACGAAACAACCTGGAACTCGAAGCCCTTTTGAATCAGGCTCACTCAATCATCGAATCGTTCAGAGCCGATACGAAGTTCCCAATCGACTCCCTCACAGAAACTCGCGGCATTTGTCCAATTTGAAAAGAACCGGGAACCGTTACTGCGACTAACTTCAGGTTTGAGATTTATATTCATCTATTTACTCACTGTTTGTTTATATGACTAATTAAAGACATCCAAAACATTCAAGATTTTTTTTTTTTTTTTTACAAAAATATTATTAGTTATGGTTTAGCATCGAGAGGCTAAGGGGAAGCTTTCTTTGGGAGTAAGCAGAAAACTAGACGACATGTTGGAACGATAATCAACACGTAACTTTTTCAAACAGTCAGAAATGTTCTTACAAAACAATGTGATATTTATATGGGACAAAAACAGTCAGGATTATTACAGTGACAGCATCAAATTGAAACAAACTTGTATAGTCTATATACTAAAATGTCCCTTAATGACAACACACATCATTGAGTCAGTTCTTCTCAATTGTTGAATTTGGCAACTAAAAAGTCATTTGGCTCCTAAATGTTTTATTTTAGGATCTGATGGCTGCCTAATCATGTTTTTAGTCTGGAGCCACTGCATGCTTGATGTTCTTGAAGTTCTAGACTGGAAGGGATCGATCAGACATCTTTTCGCTATGTGAACTCAAGAGGTGAGCGTTCACCACACATGGAACTTCAGAGCGCAGCGAAGGATGAAATATGCTCGCATGCACATTCTCCCGCGTTTACACGTGCATGAATGCAAAACCTAGCGTGAATGTGCCTTAAGGCCATTTACATGCTAGAGAAGGCTCTGACGGAGCGGATGGGAGCATGTCAGATCAGTGTTGCCAATTGCTTTCAGTTGAAAGTAGCTAAAACTGGTCGCTAAACATCGCTAGATGATGTCATATTGGCGAGTCACAGAATCTAGATAAGGATTGCTAGATTTGTCGCTAGGCTTTTGAAAAAGTCTCAAAAGGGGCGGGGAAGGCGCTAAATCTAGCGACAAAATCGCTAAATTGGCAGCACTGCGTCAGATGTGTTTTGAGGGGCAGGTCAGATTGAAATCAAGTTGGAAGGCATAATTATTTTGCAACAATTATTTTTCTGTGAACATGCGAGACTTGCAATGTGACTTGCAATGTGCGAGGCTTCTGGAATCGTTCGTAAACTGATACTTGATACTGCAAACTACTGGTTTGTAGCGCAAATAGTTTTACCGCTTACGGTTTTCACAGCGATGCTGTAGAAGCACCATTTTTGGTTCCTCAAAGAACCTTTCAGTGATCAGTTCTTAAAATAACCATTTTTTTTTTAGTGTGAAGAACATTTTAATAATCTAAAGAACCTTTTTCCCCTATAAAGAGCCTTTTGTGGAATGGGAAGATTCCATTGATGTTAAAGGTCCTTCATGAAACCATCGTTCGGCTAATGATTGGCAATCTCGCACTAAATAAGGTGGATAGATACATAACTAGAAGGATAACATAGTGCAGCAAACAGCAAACGAATAATAATGATATGAAATACCAGTTTGCAATATCAAGCAGCTTAACAAATTGTTTTTGTACAGCTAAAAATAACACCGGAAGCCTTGCGTGTCTGCTACGTTAAAAATAAGTACGCAATCACCCTAAAAAGTCGTTCACACAGGACACATTCTTCATTTCAATAAGCAATAAATTAACTTAAATGCAGCTCATTTTTACTTAAAAGCGCGAGATTGCGTCGTGTGTGAACTGCCCCTCGAGTGCATGTCCATGTTTGTCCTGCAGGTGGCAGCGGTGAGGTGTGTCGCACCTGTCCGAGGGAGGCAGACGCGGCATTGTACACGAGTGCGGCCGGAGAGGGTCCCACGGCCGTTCCGTCTGCGTGCTGCAGTCCGTCGTCCGGTTGTACTGCAGGCTCCGCCCCCGGCCCTCGATCTGAAGCGTGATTGGCTGCTCGTAGCTGGCCAGGATACGGAAGGCCTCTCGCTTCGGCAGGTGGGTCAAATCCCGACCGTGAACCTGAATGACAGACAATCAACAGCCTGATTAATTTTAGTCCTCGTTTGCACGGATCCGGTGCGTTCAGCCGTTTGGCGTACGCTCTATTTAACCTGATTCGGTTTATCACTACTATAGGTTGACTAAAGCGCAGCTGTGTAAACATATTCCCCCCTCAGCACCACAGCTGCCCACCGACCGGATCCGTACAAAACTGGACTGAACCTCAGGCTCACACACACACATATAATGAAAATCATACTGCATCTTCATACCAACACACATCACTGCATGAGTCATGAGAGAGAGGGACGGCACACGTGTGTGTGTGTGTGTGTTTGAAACTGCATCATTGTCACTCTTAATCACCATCAGCACACAATCGTGAACATTTACACACACTGGACTCACCCCCATCCCGTCGCCCATCCACGGCCCTGACAGTCGACAGCCCATCACCACGGCAACAGATGAGCAGGATCGTGCGCCAATGCTGTGAATTCACTCCGAACACAGGATGAAGATGAAGAGGATGAAGGAGCGATGCAGCTACTGCCGGCATACGTGAACACACACACATATACGCTCACACACACACACTCGCATGCAGAGCTGCAGTGAGAGAGACGCGCAGCAGAATCGGACGGAGCTGTCTCTCCTCTCTCTCTCTCTCTCTGAGCGCTCGATCCAGAACACTGCCACTCCAGCACTCAGGCCCCGCCCACCTCTGGCACATCCCTGCTCTGATTGGTCAGGCAGCTGCGCCTGTCGGCCGAGAGTGAGAGCTGATTGGCTGGCAGGGGTCAACCCTCGTTTGACGCTCGTCTCCATCATTCGATCAGATTCCAGAGCTGTGAAGACATAAATATGCATTCAATTAATGAGAAGAATGAATTAACTCACTCATCACTAGTTCTAGTATTGAAGTTGAGAACGCGTGTCATCCTCAAATCATGTGTTGTTGTTGTTGAGGAGAGAGGAGTGTGCTGGTTCCATTTTCACCTGCTGGACCATAAAACGCCAAGAAAAAACACTCGCATAGCAACTCCCTGGCAACCACCAGTTCTGATTCTTGATTTATTCAAAGGACTTACATTAAATGTTAATGGCAGCTCAGATCATTTGTTCTTGGAAAATGTAGTTGAGTTCATATCAGACTTTCTCAAACCGTGCACAGATTTGCCTGATTTTCTCAGAAGAAACCTCTGAGAAGCAGGAGACCTCTCTGGCGTGTTTTCGTTGGGTTTTTAAGGTCTCTGCTGCTAAACTCACTGGTGGGAGCTCTGGGACGTGAGCGGACCTGACAGCCGTCAGGGAAACGCCGCAGCAGCGGAACATGCGCGAGTCTCTCCTGCGGGCAGCACATGCAGCGAGCAGAGCACACGCCAGAGGAAAGTGCAAATCTGTGTCGAGCCATCAGAAGTTCCAGTAAACCAGAAGAGAGGCATGAATAAATAAACTCGCTGTCCTTAAAGTCAGGGGTCTGTGAGCGGCTCGAAGGAGAATTATGGGAGGGATGGAGACGTTTGTTGACGAAAGGACGTGACAGAATCATGTCAGAGCACAAACACTCACGCTGGAACACAAATCAAGTATTTGGAGTCAGGCTGGTTAAAGCGCATTCACAACAGTAACGGTAACTATAACGAAAACTATATTAGCATCCACACCAGCGGATGATAGCGATAACAATAACTATATTACTATCCACACCAACGGACGATAACTATAATGATAACTATAATGATAGCTATATTACAATCCACACCAGCAGATGATAACAATAACTATACTAGCGTCCACACCAGCAGATGATAGCGATAATGATAACTATATTACAATCCACACCAACGGATGATAACTATAATGATAACTATACTAGCGTCCACACCAACGGATGATAACTATAACGATAACTATACTAGCGTCCACACCAACGGATGATAACTATAACGATAACTATATTAGCATCCACACCAACGGATGATAGCGATAACGATATTACAATCCACACCAGCGAATGATAACTATAATGATAACTATACTAGCGTCCACACCAGCAAATGATAGCAATAACGATAACTATATTAATGTCCACACCAGCGGACGATAACTATAATGATAACTATATTAGCATCCACACCAGCAGATGATAGCGTTAACGATAACTATATTACAATCCACACCAGCGGACGATAACTATAACGATAACTATATTAGCATCCACACCAACGGATGATAACGATAACTATATTACAATCCACACCAGCGAATGATAACTATAATGATAACTATATTAGCGTCCACATCAGCGAATGATAACTATAACGATAACTATATTAGTGTCCACACCAGCAGATGATAACTATAACTATATTACAATCCACACCAACGGATGATAACTATAATGATAACTATACTAGCGTCCACACCAGCAGATGATAGCGATAACGATAACTATATTAGCATCCACACCAATGGATGATAGCGATAACGATAACTATATTACAATCCACACCAGCGGACGATAACTATAAGATAACTATAACGATAGCTATATTACAATCCACACCAGCGGACGATAACTATAACGATAACTATACTAGCGTCCACACCAGCGGATGATAGCGATAACAATAACTATATTACAATCCACACCAACGGATGATAACTATAATGATAACTATATTAGCGTCCACACAAACTGACAATAACTATATCCAGTGGACGATAACTATAACAATAATTACATTAACATCCCCACCAGCACACGACAACAATAACTATATTAGCGTCCACACCAGTGGATAACTATAATGATAATTACATTAGTGTCCACACCAACAGACAATAACTATAACGATAACTATTTTAGCATCCATAACAACGAACAATAACTAAGAACGCTAACTACAGTGCTCAGCATAAATGAGTACACCCCCTTTGAAAAGTAACATTTTAAACAATATCTCAATGAACACAAAAACAATTTCCAAAATGTTGACAAGACTAAGTTTAATATAACATCTGTTTAACTTATAACATTAAAGTAAGGTTAATAATATAACTTAGATTACACATTTTTCAGTTTTACTCAAATTAGGGTGATGCAAAAATGAGTACACCCCACAACAAAAACTACTACATCTAGTACTCTGTATGGCCTCCATGATTTTTAATGACAGCACCAAGTCTTCTAGGCATGGAATGAACAAGTTGGCGACATTTTGTAACATCTATCTTTTTCCATTCTTCAAGAATGAGCTCTTTTAGAGACTGGATGCTGGATGGAGAGTGATGCTCAACTTGTCTCTTCAGAATTCCCCATAGGTGTTCGATTGGGTTCAGATCTGGAGCCACTGGATCACTTTCACCCTGTTCTTCTTCAGAAATCCAACAGCGGCCTTAGATGTTTGTTTAGGATCATTGTCATGTTGGAAAAGTGCATGACGACCAAGGGCACGGAGTGATGGTAGCATCTTCTCTTTCAGTATAGAGCAGTACATCTGTGAATTCATGATGCCATCAATGAAATGCAGCTCCCCGACACCAGCAGCACTCATGCAGCCCCACATAAGGACACTGCCACCACCATGTTTCACTGTAGGCACCATGCAGTTTTCTTTGTATTCCTCTCCTTTGCGACGCCATACAGTTTTGAAGCCATCAGTTCCAAACACATTTATCTTGGTCTCATCACTCCAGAGTATAGAGTCCCAGTAGTCTTCATCTTTGTCAGCATGGGCCCTGGCAAACTCTAGGCGGGCTTTTTTGTGCCTGGGCTTTAGGAGAGGCTTCTTTCATGGACGGCACCCATGCGTACCATTCCTCCGCAGTGTACGCCGTATTGTGTCACGGGAAATAGTCACCCCAGTTTGGCTTTCTACTTTTTTAGATAACTGCAGTGAACTTGCATGCCGATTTTCTTCAACCCTTCTCATCAGAAGACGCTCCTGTCGAGGTGTTAACTTCCGTGGACGACCTGGACGTCTCTGTGAGATGGCTGCAGTTCCATCTTTTTTAAATTTTTGTACCACTTTTGCTACAGTATTCTGACTGATAAGTAAAGCTTTGCTGATCTTGTAGCTTTCATCTTTTTGGTGTAAAGAAATGATTTTCTTTCTCAGGTCTTGTGACATTTCTCTTCCATGTGGTGCCATTGCTGACGGCATGAAATGGGAAGGGGTTTAACACCCTTTTATAGTCAACTGTCTGCTGGACACCTGTGTAATGAAGAATTAGACTCACCTGTGGTTGAATTCTTGTTAAATTAGACATTTGTAGTTTAAAATTTAGCTTTGCTCCAGAGACTTTCAGTGGGGTGTACTCATTTTTGCATCACCCTAATTTGAGTAAAACTGAAAATTTTGCTCTCTAAGTTATGTTATTAACCTTACTTTCATGTTATAAGTTAAACAGATGTTATATAAAACTTAGTCTTGTCAACATTTTTGGAAATTGTTTTTGTGTTCATTGAGATATTGTTTAAAATGTTACTTTTCAAAGCACTGTATATTAGCATCCACACCAGCGGAAGATATCATTCTGTTTATTCTAAGCATGTCTCTTTGTCTTTATTGTTAAAGTTGTGGTGTGTACTCTTTATATTTAGAATTAGAATGGTTTTTAGAACAATATCATTATCGTTATAGTTATCGTCCCTGGTGTGAACGGACCTTTAGTTGTTATAAACACACAAGAAAGTGTTATTGCTCAGAGGTTGCTCTTTTGTAGCTCAGCAGACTTGATTTTTAGGTGTTTCTCCTACAATTCCTGAGGAGAAACAGACCCAGATGAGTCAATAGTTGTCATCAGTAAGCTGTAAAATGAATGTGGAGAGCCGCTCAGATCATCAAATGCTCTGACTTTTCATCGCAGACTTGAATCTGAGGACAGTTTGAGATATTGAGATCTCTTCATCAGATTACTGGGGTCTTTTCCTCAGGAGAAATAACTGAAATATTGAAGAGATCTCATTGTTTTCTTGTGCTGATCATTGTGTAGATTATGTTTAAAGAGCTTCAGGAAGGTGGTGCAAGACGCTGTAGATCAAACCACTAGTGCTGAGATGGAGCGACACACACACACACACTGCTGGAGGGACGTGTCAGCTCAGATCAGAGGAGACAGCAGTTGCACTGCAGGCGGTGTGTGTGTGTGTGTGTGTGTGAGTTTGCAGGAGGACACACACCTCCTGTGGGATTATCCACAATGCCCCAGCTCACCTCCAGATGGCGAAGTCTCACTCCAGTCTCAGAGGACACACGGCATGTCCGGCGGGTCACCGGACCCCGAAACCAGAGACACGAGTGTGTGTGTGTGTGTGTGTGCATCGCTCGATATGACATATTCATATAAACAATGAATCGTGTCTCAGCCGGCGCTCAGGAAGACACATGTGTTGCCATGGTGAGAGCCCTTCACATGAACCGCATCAACTTCTGCAACACACACACACACACACACACACACACACACACTACAGCCAAATATAGACAAACGTGCTGTCAGTCCACATGACAAACACACACAACAGCAGAACCGGCCATCTGCGTTCACACCAACACACTGTAGTACATTCAGAAACTACACAGTATTTAGGAAGTATATATTTAGTTTATATATACAGTGTATACTCTAATATATATAGTATAAAATATAAGATATATAAACATAAAATACTGAAATGTTAATGTGCAGCAGAGGATTACTGTGACTGATTTGTGTTATATCAGAAATAAAAGCTGCTGGAAAAGGCGCAGGATGTGAGCGGTCGCCATGGTAACAGATACAGGGATGGCAAAGTGACAGAGATGCTCTGCGAGTCAGACATTTCCGGAGTTAAAGATAGTCTCACCATATATGTGTCAAATGTAAACGAAAATTAAAACAAAAAATCATTTATGTTTGATGAATAAACGATGTTAATTTTAACATCTGGTTCGGCCTAATGCGCTTGGCCACCAGATGTCGCTGCTACACTTTAAAATACAGGTTTATAACTGAGTTTATCATAAATATTTTTAAAAAATATTTATATTCAACTGCACTGAAAATACTCTGTAATATCATTCATACAGATAAATACATGTATTTATATTACTTACGATTGTATGCATGTTATTAGAATATTGATTAAACTGACAGGATTTTTAAACTTTTGTTTTGTTTTGTTGCATTTGGGTTGGTTGTTTAGTTTGGATCTATTTAGGTCGTGTGTAGGTTTCTGGTGTCACCTACGCTTGACAGACGATCAAAGAGAGGAAAACCAGCTCCGAACGCCATTCGCTTCTATAATTAAACGCCAAAACTTTACGGTAAGCGCGTTCTCGCGGTCTTTGTTTTTCCCCCGAATGTCGTCATTCATACTTTAGCGGCGTTTGACGTCAATCTCCATATTTGGACGCGGACGGAAGGAGAGCGTCACCACAACACGCGGTGTTTTCCACCCTGACAACCAATCGGTCGACCGAGGAAGCCGCCCCTTCGTTTCATTGGACGCTGGGCGTGTCACTCAGATCAGCGCGACTGACGTCGACTGCTTTGTGTGTATAAATCGGCAGAATCAGTCCTCTCACAACAGATCAGAGTCCAGTCAGACAAACGGAACCGTTTGGATCGAGTATCTCTCGGGGAATGTGTACCGTTTCATCGGCATTGCATTAAATCACCAGCATCAAACCGAAACGGACGCCAGCTGTTGGGGTTTTTAACTTTCAGCATCATTATTTTTTATTCTAAACTCTATTGGACGGAGAACAATGACCCACGGCACCGGAGCAGAAATGATCCCGGAGGTTTTGGCCGCCGCGAGTTTCGTTTGCAGACTTTTGCGCGGCCGCGGACGCTTGAGTGACGCGCAGCTCCAGGTGTTTAGAGACTGTCTCGCGCAGGCGCTATCAGGTACTGCTTTTAAACTTTTGTGGTTTTATTTTCAGTATTATTGAAAGTACCTTAAATACTATGCTGTGTATATAAAAGTACCATAGCTTCTTTAGGGTAATACCGTGGTTCAGTGGTCATATGACACTTCCTGAGGTAAAAGATGCAGGATTTTAACAGAAGTGTTTCCTTTTTCCTTTAGAACACTACCAGCATCATTGGTTCCCTGACAGGCCGCAGAAGGGCTCCGGTTACCGCTGCATACGGATCAATCACGAAATGGACCCTCTGATTGGCCGAGCAGCCGGCCACATCGGACTGACTAGCGGGCAGCTTTTCTCGCTCTTGCCACGGGAGCTGACGCTCTGGGTGGACCCATACGAAGTGTCCTACCGCATTGGCGAGGACGGGTCCATTTGCGTTCTCTACGAAGCGGAACCGCCAGTCTCAAGCCCCGCCCCCAGCCTCTCACCGTACGACCAAACGGCGAACTGCAAAAACCGCTTCATGATGGGCGGCCGCACGAGCCCACCAAAAAACTACCTGATGATGGTGTCCAGCTGAACGCACAGGACTGGTTCTGCCGGTACTAGCGCCTGACCGACCAACTGCCATGTTAAGAGTTGTAGCTGTTCGCGTGACTTCACTTCGTAAACCTTTATTTAAGATGAACATTAAAGCACTGGTTGTTACGCGACTGGGCGTCTGCTGGACCTCGAGATCTTTCAGCACTGTTCCGTGTGACTCTTGTTTATTTTTACAATCCCAAAACAGGTTTTGGGGTGTTTTCACTGGTGCTCGCACACGGTTTCAGTGCAATTACAATACCTCACGAGAATGTAAAGCAATTAATGGCCTGAAATGTACTTTCCGCAAGTGCGTGAAAGTTTTTGGTGATAAACTTCCGTAAGGATGTTTTCAAACAATCACAACGACAATAAAATCGACCAGCGTTTAGCATTTTGGTTTGCTATAGTGCCACCAGTGGCAACTCTGAGAATGCAACATTGCTTTACAACGTATTTGCATTTGCGTGCTTGCGTACAGTACATTTCAGGCCTAAAACTGCTGTGGACTTTCATAATTTCTAACAGGAGCTGCTATTGAGCGGGACGCCACATGAACGAACTCCCATAATCCCCTCTGCCTTAACCACAGCGCCACCGCTCCCTTAATAAACGTCACTGCCTGGCTCTTTTAGTCTTACTGTGCAATATTCAGGCAATAACTTCCTATTGTAATGTCATGAAATGAGTCATGCAGACTTCACCGGCATCTCTGGGGGAAATGTCTTTTCCCAGGATGCTTTGCATGTGGTATGTTGGAAGGTATCGGGCCGAAGCGCCAGCAGAGACTCGCGTCAAGCATTCTGTCTCTCTCGGGCTGCTGAGCAGCACGCGTTTACTGTTTCAGACAGAGTAAATGTAGTTTGTAAGCTATTTTGAAGCAGAGTTGCTTTTAATGTACATTTTTTAAAATGCATTTGTGCATACAGTTGATTTTTTTATTACAATAAACCTTTTATGAATTAAACGTTTCTCTGTGGTCTGATGTTATGATGTTGTAATCGGGTTCAGTTCCATATCTCTTGAAAACTCCCACGTCTGGTTGGCGTTCGGTGGGCAGGTTGGTGTTATCTGGATGTGTCTGGGCTTGTTTTTCTCCTACACACACTGAAAGCCTTCAGATACACTTATCAGCTGCCGCTGTGTTGAGAGATTAACTGTGAGCCGCCTAACTAGACAACAGTATAAGGCACTTGACTTAAATTGGCATTATTGTATGCAATCTTAGAATTATATTTTGAAATACCTGGTCTACATCTAATATAACAGTTTATCAAAACATGTTGTATACTTTACATATGTACTTCATTCTCATCTTTATTTCTATTCAAATTAGTTTTTGTCTATTTAAATATTCTGCAACAACCATTGGAAGACCTAAATAGTTTCATTGTGCTTGTACAATGAGAGATTGACTTGTTGACTGAGGAAAAGTAAAACATACAAAATGGTGGATGAGTCCATTATACCGATATCATATCAATAAATTAGTTTAAAATGGACTTTTACCCAATATTTGTGTGTTCTATTAGAGAATTAGCAAAGCAAAGTGTTAACATAAAACTATTGGAATCACTTGAGAGTTGAATCATTAGTTTAGCTACATGCTAACATCAAACTACTGAAATTATTAATGAAATTAATGAAATCTTAGCTAACTGATATTATAAACTTTTGGGATCAGTAAGCGAGTTGTCCCTTAACAACATGCTAACACCAAACTATGGAAATCAATTGTAAACAACATGCTTAATATCAAATTGTTGGAGTGAATGAAATTTATCTACAAGCTAATATTAAACTATTGTAATCAGTTAGGCGAGTTGTCCACTTAGCAACATGCTAGCACCAAACTCTACTGAAATTAACTGTGAACAACATTTTAATATCAAATTATTGGGATTAATGAAATCTTAGCTACAAACTGATATTATAAACTATTGGGATCAGTAAGCGAGTTGTCCCTTAACAACATGCTAACATCAAACTATGGAAATCAATTGTAAACAACATCCTTAATATCAAATTGCTGAAGTGAATGAAATTTATCTACAAGCTAATATTAAACTATTGTAATCAGTTAGGCGAGTTGTCCACTTAGCAACATGCTAACATCAAAATCTATTTTAAATTGTGTTTTTGTGTTTTGCATGAGTAGTTGCTGCCTATGTAAAGAGTTTCACATCATTCACTTATGAGGGTCAGTGTACTAGCTATCTGAAAGGGTAGCTGTCTATTTAGGCAGTAGGCAAGGCAACGCGCTAAGTTTCTGAGCTGCTCTATTGTGTATCTCTGGTTGTTTTGTTCTGTCTGTGAGTGATTACGATCAGCTGAGGATTTGGGAGGGTTTCTCTCCTGACGTCATAAAAGCACAATCACTGGTTTAATTGAGGTCGTTTCGTGAGCGTGTGTGTGTGTGCGGGTCAGACACCTACACACACGGGCAGATGGCCTGTTGAACACCAGCATCCCGCATATGGAGATCCACACTATTGTTCAGAGAGGCTCCTGACGCTTGGATGCACACACTCAAAACACACTCACACACACACTCAAAACACACACAGGTTTGTTTTGCTATCTTAGTGAGGACTCTCCATAGACGTAATGGTTTTTATACTGTACAAACTGTACATTCTCTCCCCCTACACTACTCCTAAACCTACCCATCACAGAAAACTGTCTGCATTTTTACATTTTTAATAAAACATTGTCTAGTATGTTTTTAAAGCTATGAGGACTCATGAAATGTCCTCATAAAAAATGTTTACGTCGTAATACCAGTGTAATACCCATGTCATTATACAAATTTGTGTCCTCATAAATCATGAAAACAAGCACACACACTCAAAACACACTCATTTTAGTGCTGCATTCGACACTATCGACCACAACATTCTTTTAAATAGACTCGAAAATTATGTTGGCATTAGTGGAATTGCATTGGCATGGTTCAAATCATACTTATCTGACTGTTATCAGTTTGTAGCAGTAAACGAAGAGATGTCATATCCATCACAAGTTCAGTATGGAGTACCGCAAGGCTCAGTACTAGGACCGTTGCTTTTCACCCTGATTTCTGATTTCTGACTTGTGATACAGCCTGAATCATAATATATTGTATAAAGCGCTATATAAATAAAGGTAACTTGACACACACACACACACACACTCAAAACACACTCATCAGAGTTACAAATGATTTGCTCTTATCATCAGATCATTGTTTTATTTCTCTATTAGTGTTACTGGATCTCAGTGCTGCATTTGACACTAATGACCACAATATTCTTTTGAATAGACTCGAAAATTATGTTGGCATTAGTGGAATTCGATTGGCATGGTTTAAATCTTACTTATCTGACCGTTATCAGTTTGTAGTAGTAAACGAAGAGATGTCACACCAATCACAAGTTCAGTAAGGAGTACCACAAGGCTCAGTACTAGGACCATTGCTTTTCACCCTGTTTTATGATTTCTGACTTGTGAGACAGCCTGAATCATAATATATTGTATAAAGCGCTATATAAATAATGGTAACTTGACACACACACACTCAAAACACACTCATTAGAGTTACAAATGATTTGCTCTTATCATCATCTATTAGTGTTACTGGATCTCAGTGCTGCTTTTGACACTATCGACCACAATATTCTTTTGAATAGACGCGAAAATTATGTTGGCATTAGTGGAATTGGATTGGCATGGTTCAAATCATACTTATCTGACCGTTATCAGTTTGTATCAGTAAACGAAGAGATGTCATATCGATCACAAGTTCAGTATGGAGTACTGCAAGGCTCAGTACTAGGACCGTTGCTTTTCACCCTGATTTCTGATTTCTGACTTGTGAGACAGCCTGAATCATAATATATTGTATAAAGCACTTTATAAATAAAGGTAACTTGACACACTCACACACACACACACACACACTCACAGACACACACACTCACACACATTTTCTCCTTTTCACATATTTATTTGCAATAAACGACACTTAGATATTGTATTAACGGTCAATGGTGGTTGAGTGTCTGGTTTGCTTCATCTGTTATTATTTGCTCTGTTCAGATGGAGTCTGATGTCAAACCTGTTGAGCTTCCTGGAGTTTTCGGGATCCAAGCATGACCTCTGACCCCTCAGCTGCAGGGTGTGATTGGCTGACGGTTGTATCTGGGCAGATCTGAGGTCAGTTCTTGTGTTTGTACACACTCAATATTAATCACAGAATCCTGAAATCTGAAGAGATATCTGATAATCACAGGGTGTGGAGGAGGAGCGCAGCGGTCGGGGGGTTTAATCCCTGAAACACTGTGACCCTCTTTCACAGACACGAGACAAAGAAAACACACGCACAGTCAGCTGGTCTCTGATTAGTTTGCTAGTAATTATAAAGCTGATTGTTAATCTGATCAGGCTGAAATTAGTTAGTCTGCATTAAACACACACATGTTATTTTATGTGATTTTGACGTGATTTTGTCTTGTAAAATCTTGTAAAAAAAAAAATGCCCAATGGCATTATTTATACCAAAAACTTTCAATATATATTCAAAAGTTTGAGCTTAGTACATTTTTTAAAAAGAAATTAATACTTTTATTAATCAAGGATGCATTAAATTGATCAAAAGTGACACTCATAATGTTACAAAAGATTCTATTTCAAATAAATGCTGTTCCACAAAAATATGAACTGTTTTCAACATTGATAATAATCAGAAATGCATATTAGAAATTTTATTTTCAAATGTGTATAATCCATTGTGTTTTATGCCAACAATTAAAATGTTTTCTTTAACAATGATCAATTTTTTATGTTGAAAGATGGGAAACATCACGACAGAAATTGAAGAACAAACTTTAATTTTAAGAAAGATTTAAGACTGTAATACATATTTTACAAATGTTACTATTTTGTAACCATTTCCTGTTCTCAAATGAAAAACCATGTGATTGCACGAACAAAGATAAATCTCCAGGATTGTTTTAGTGGCGATTCTTGTGTTTGTCGTATGATCAGGTCTGCTGGGGGTTTGGGTGTGTGTTTGTCAATGAGACTGATGTGATTTGCGTTTGGCATTTTCACGCCGGTGGGTTTCTGGATCAGAGACTCGCACACAAATGATTTGCAAATCAAACCTGTTGAGCCGAACGCTCCTGGAGTTTCACAAACATCATTCATGAACCTCAGCGTCCCCCGGGTGTGTGAACGACCGCCCTTCAGTGTGTGTTTAATGCATCACAAAAGAGTCTCAGACGGGTGGAGGAAGGGCGTCACGTCGCTGTATCACACAGGAACTGATGAAAACCTGACCTTATGTCTCAGATCTTTCTCCTGAAACCCTCAAGAGTAATAAATGAGTAAGATTAGAGAGCGATAAAAAACTAACGTGGAGCCGCTCATATCGAGTTCATATCAAGATCTCTGACTTTTGATTGCAGATCAAAGTTTGAGACATAAACTCTTGAGGAGACACACACACTGAAAACAGTGTGGTTAAGAGTTTGCTTTGAAACAATTTCCACTGTTTCATCACAAATAATGACAAAAACTGGCAAAAAAAAAAAAAATGAATTAAAACATCGAATTAAACATGAAATTTTGAAGTAGAAAGACTGAAATAGAATTTTCTTGTAAAACATACTACAAGTTTTATATACTTAGAACTTATAAAAATGTGTAAAAACATGAAATTTCACAAAACTTCTAATGTCCACTAATGTGTTTCAATTGTAGTTTTATGATTTATTCACTACATGAAGTTGAACGTCTGGAGATTTTGTTTTACTAAAAACTTCTCTTCAGCCTGTTGATACTCCAGCAGGGATCGAGGAAACAAAACAAACCATGCTGAGAAAAGTGAAGTGGTGTGAGCAGATTTAGAGTTTGTAAAGTGATTTAGCGGTGCTGACGTGTTTGGCAGCTGTTTGCCGAAGTCTCACAGTGTCTCATTGTCCTAAAGTTCCCGGGAAACTAAACCAGCAGCTGTCGCTCCACACACACACCCTGCCCCCATATCCTCGCACAACCAAAACAAACCCCCATCTCAATCCAAACAACCCCTCAGCCGGGATCACGACGTTAACCCTTCGCATCACACACAAGTTTCTCAGTAGTTTCTCATAGACAGAAATAACATGAAATGCAAATGGCGAAAAGGAAAAGGCCCAAGAAAAGACCCTCGTAACTTAAATATGTAAAATATCTCTACAGTGTCTCAAACTGTGCTCAGATTTAAGGCTCGATCAGTTGTATATAAATAACACTAAAATAACATTCATTTCACAGCTCTAGACTTTTACTGGACGACAGCTATTGACCGAGACAAAGCTAAAACTTCAACGAAACTCATCTGAGAACTCAGTTAAGTCTGTGAAAGAGCGACAGCTGAGACTCTAAACTGAAGTTTCTTTCTTGATTAATTTGGCTCATCTACCTGATCACGGGACGTGACAGGAAGAGATCAGCCCAGAATTCAGAGTATTTCCTGTTTCTGCTGCTTGTTTTTTCAAATGCAAAAGGAATAAAAGAGCTGAACGACTAAACTCACACAGCGCTCCACACACACACACACACACACACTAGTGTTGGTCCACCACACACTGTTCTAGAGAACAGATTAGATAGTATAGATAATTAAAGAGTTTGTGTTGTGTTACAACTAAATACCAGCGAAAGGGTGTGTTTGTTATGGTATGGTCTTAGTCTGGGTGTGTCCTCGGTTTTAACTTCCTCTGCTGTGCTCACACACACACACACACACACACACACACACACACTGGTGTTTCCAGTCAGTTTTGAGGAGGAAACCCCAAAGCCACTGTTTTTTCTCCCCCCTCTCGTCATTGGCTGACATCACAGCAGCTCAGCCAATAAGAGACTGTTGTCGAGGGAGAACTGAGAACAGGTCAGTGTGTGTGTATGTGTGAGTGTGTGTGTGTGAACTGCAGTAAAACACGGAAATACAGCGAATTCAACACAAATTCACATTCTGTATCGATACTGACAGAAAATGAAATGGAAAAAGATCTTAAAAAGAGAAGTGGAGGGAGTTTTGGGAGAGTTATTATTGTTAACTAAAACTAAACTTATAACTAAAATGTTTTATTAATTGAAATAAAGCTGAAATAAAACACACACACACACACACACACACACATTTTAGATGAAAACTAAAACGCTGCCTTGGCAACTAAATGAAATAAGTTTAAGTTGAAGCACTAAAATTACTAAATGGAAATAAACTAAAACTGAACTAAAATTTAAATAAAATAAATTGAATCTAAATAGTAATATAAAAAAAATGACTAAAAGCGCAACCCAGTTAATTTAAATTTAAAATGAAAACTGAAAATATAAAAGCTATTAATAAATTACTATAATAGTATAGAAATTATACTAAAATAACACTGGAATTTATTAATTATTAAATAAGTCTCGTCTGTAAAACTCTGTGGTATGTACTCATTTAGATATGTAAATATGTGTATATGTTCTTTTTTGAGGTTCAGTTAGTAAACATTGATAAGTTTTGGTACACTCTCCGTTCAGTGATAACCTGAGGAATAAACTATTGTTCTGCTGCTAGTTTGAGCTCCGATCACGTCAAAGTGAAGCTGCTGACCTCTGCTGGTGACGTTACAGCACTGCAGCCAGGGTTTGAGCTTGACAAGCGACAACTGCAAATAAAATGGATTTAGGGGAGTAACTAAATATAATTCCGGTAAGTTTTGTTGTTGTTGTTGTTGCTTTTAAAGAACTACCATATGTTTAAGTAACGATAATGCTCCTGACCTCACTGATTTATTAGACGACGCGGGCGATTCAAAATCATTCAAACCGTCTACTGAGGAAAAAAGCGCGCGTCTTTTAACGCCCTTTCTCCTCAGTGGAAAATTTACCATTAGAAATGTTTCTAGGATTATTAAAGTTTGTATTTTCTCAAGATAAACCATCAAAATGAAAATATGTGGAACAAAATCAATTTTGATGCCCTTATTTTTGTGACAGCTGCATATGTGACACAATCCTGCGCTATTTTTCACGAATATACACGAGAAAAACAGTAATTACATTATCATACGGGCATAATACATATTATTTTTAATAAAAATAATACGGTTTAATGACCAGTCTTCGTCGCGTCTCTCGTTTGAAGGTTTAACAGCTCAAAAACCACATTCCACAAAGACGTACTGCATAAAGCTTGTTTATTAACAAATATACATCTTTATTTTCATCATGTTTTACTTCTACTGGCTCAAAGTAGGTAAAAATACCAAATTCTCCCTCATACACACTAAACATTAAAAAGGCGTCTGTGATTTTCAGCTGTCACTGATCTGAGGTCAGTCCGCTGTGCTGAATCGCTGCTGTTGCCATGGTGATCGCCTCCTCTAATGTCTGCTGATCTTCTAACTGCATATGCACAACAAATACACAAACAGTCAGACAATCTCACTTTAAACAAACTTTTAAAATATTATTTTTGAATAAAAGGCAAAAAGTAAAAAGGTTACGCCCATAAATTGGTGAGCCCTATATCCCCAAATCATTGTATGTTAAAAACACTATTTTCAAGTATGCATCTGTGACTTTGTTTGACTGAGTTTGCGATATGAGGCCAAAAACTGCCATGTGAAGTAATAACAACAATTTTAAGGCAGTTAAACATCTATCCCATTGACGTACATTTAGCATGGGGTATAAAAAGGCAAACTGTAATAATCCATGTTTCGTACTGACCTGTACTGCGATTTGTGTGCCGTTCTCCGTGGCTAGCAGCGCCACCTGCTGGTACGGCGACGAGCTCCCTTCGGTCATGATGTCGTCTGACGTTACTATGGCAACCTGCAGGACGAACGCAGAGACAAGTGAATGACTTGAGCTCTGATAACCATGCAATACCGTCCATCCCATAATACCCACCGGCTGCAGCTCTTTGCCACCTGTAACCATGGTGACCTGCTGCTCAGTGCGGCCCTGGTGGGCGGGGACGGTGATGGTGGTTCCGTCCTGGGTTACCATGGTAACGGCCGTGCCGAGGACCTGCAGGTGTGAGCTGATGATGTCGTCTGTTTCCATGGTAACTTCGGCATCACGTTCGTTCTGCTCGGTGCCCTGCGGCGACGCCTGGAAAACCTCTGCGTCTACACACGAAACCATTCTTTGCAAACTTTGCCAAAAAGTGTGGCAAAAATCTGAAGTGAAATAATGCGTACGGTAGACAGAAAGTCGTTCTCACCGTCCTCGGCAGTGTCGAAGTCTCCGTGCGCGGTGCGCTTGTGCATGGCCAGCGTGGACGTCTGTCTGTAGGTCTTCCCGCAGTGGCTGCAGGTGTACGGCTTACAGTGTGTGTGAACCACATGATGCTTATAAAGACTGGAATATTCCGTGAAACTCTTCCCGCAGCCGGGAACCGTACACAGATACGGCTTCTCACCTGAGAGACCAAAGACAACATCAATAAATAAAAAAGAGTCAGTTCAGGAATAGTTGGGAAATAATCCTATGAATGAATCGAATCATTAATCTTAATCGAATCAAATCTGATTGTGAATCAAATCGTTCTGAATTTGCAAAATTGAATCAAATCAGAAACCTATAAACTGTATCGATTCGTTGTAAACCAAAAGATCCACACATTTAATTAACACTTTTAGTTAGAGCTGGATGATTCTGGATAGACAAAAGACAGCTAAAAAAAATAACAGGTTCTGACAAAATGTTAATTGCTGCAAAATGTTTAATTAATTTGAATGAATTATTTAAAAAAAAAAAATTGGGTTGAATGAATGATTCAATGACTCACTCATAAATGCTTCACTAGTTTCACTACTGGATAATTCAGTGTTTTTGAACGAATCTCTTGAATGAATGATCTAATAATGACATACAATT
The DNA here is from genome assembly GCA_039654765.1 of Mylopharyngodon piceus. Taxonomy (NCBI): domain Eukaryota; kingdom Metazoa; phylum Chordata; class Actinopteri; order Cypriniformes; family Xenocyprididae; genus Mylopharyngodon; species Mylopharyngodon piceus. The sequence goes on from CM077438.1 coordinate 48,115,099, forward strand.
CTAAGTCACTTGTCGCCACCTAGTGTATGGAAGCTTGTTTCCGCCACTAAATAAAAAATAAAAAAGGTAATTGCGACTTTTTCTCTCACGATTCTGATTTTTTTTCTCACAATTGTGAGTTTACATCTCGCAATTCTGACTTCTTTTCTCAGAATTGTGAGATATAAACTCGCAATTGCGAGTTATAATGTCAGAATTGCGAGATATGAATGAATGAATGAAAAATGTTTATTTCGGTTGCATAACATATGAATGTATGATTTACTTACATAAAAATATAAACAGAATCAACCGAAAAGGTTATTACAGCATCACATACCCTCCAACTGATATTAGATGTACAATTCCATCATTACAATTTACAAAAATTTTTTACACATTACAATACATAACTTAAGCTTCCATCTTATAATTCATATATATTTTGGATTTGAACATTAAACTGAAAAATAGTGTTACTTCTCTTAAGTTCGTCATTTAGACCGTTCTACAAATCGACCCCTTGAACAGAAATACAATTCTTTTTTACATTAGTTCTGACCACTGGTTTTTTAAACATATCCTTTCCTCTTAAATCATATATACCTTCCTTAATTTCAAACAAACACAATATATTTGCTGGCATAATTTGTTTTTTAACTTTGTACATGAACAAAGCTGTTTTAAGACTAAGTCGTAAAATTTTAGTGCTTTAAATTTAAGAAATATTAGTTTAGTTGATTCATTAAATGAGGAATAATTAACAATCCTAATTGCTTTTTTTTGCAAAGTAAATATAGATTTTGTATTTGACTTATAACTATGCCCCCAAATTTCAATGCAATAGGTTATATATGGTACTAAGAGAGAACAATACAAAATATACAATGTAAATTTGTTTAAGAAATACTTGATTTTATGTAATATAGCACTAGTTCTTGACATTTTTGACATGTGTTATGTGTGGTTTCCAGGATAATTTGTGATCTACTATTACTCCTAGAAATTTTATTTCCATTACTCTTTCCAAAACCACATCATCAATCTTTAAGTTTGTAATATTATGTATATGTCGATTACCAAATATAATATATTTGGTTTTAGTAATATTTAAAGATAGTTTGTTTGCATCAAACCACAGTTTCATTTGAAATAGTTCTCTCGATACATTTGTGAGAAGCTGGTGCAAATTCTCACCAGAGCAGTATAAAGTTGTGTCGTCCGCATATAAAACACACTTTAGCAAATCAGACACTTTACAAAGGTCATTTATATATAAAATAAACAATTTAGGACCCATCAACGACCCCTGGGGCACCCCACATGTCACCCTACACATTTCAGAGTTTTCATTATTAAAGTGTACATACTGGTACCGATTGTCAAGATAACTCGTTTTCTATTCAAGCAGTTTCCTATTGAAATGACTGGATTTCACCGAGCGACGGTAAGTGTGCGTGTTACCTGTGTGTATCCTCATGTGGTTCTTGTAGTTGGTAGCGCTGGCGAACGCTCTCCCGCAGGACGGCTCCGGACACAGGTACGGCCTCTCGCCCGTGTGCGTGCGCGTGTGAACCTTGCGGATGTTGGACGTGGTGAAGGAACGCCCGCAGCCCTCGAACGGACACTTAAACGGCTTCTCGCCTGAGAGAAAGAGCCAACAGCCTGCTGATTTCTGCACGTACACTCAAAATTTTGCGACTGAACGGTTGCACGGTCGTACCGGTGTGCGTGCGCACGTGTTTCTGCAGGTCTCCGGAGGTTTTGAAGGCTTTGTAGCACATGTCCTCGGGGCATTTGTAGGGTTTCTCTCCCGTGTGCGTGCGCAGGTGGCTCTTGAGGCCGTATCCCGTGGCGAACGCTTTACCGCAGGACGGCACCTCGCACCTGTACGGACGGTCGCCCGTGTGAGAGCGCTCGTGCACCTGCATGACACATACACACATCTGTGAGTCTCTGATGTGCTCAAAAACACTGTTTGAGGCCTGATCTACCCCAGTGCATTGTGGGACGGCTCTGTACCTTCAGATGGTGTGCTGTGGTGTAGAAGCGGCCGCAGCCCGTGTGTCCACAGCGGAAACTCTTCTCTCCGACCTGCTGAACTTTACTGGAGCTCCAGACCTTCCCCTCAAACATCAGCTGAGAAACAGACAATTATATAACTGACATTCACAATCTATCTATCTATCTATCTGTATATCATACCTGTATGCTGGTCTGCTCCGCTCCATTTGTGTTCTCGATATTTTCATCGACCTCCACCTCTGATCCTGTCAGCTATGCCACATCAAATCAAACATCAGTTATGAACGTCTATAATCACGCTCAGAGTTGTACGATATCGTGTAGCGAGTGTCATCTTGTCATCAGACCTTGGTGGTGTAGTTCTCCAGCGTGCCCATGGTGTCGGCGTCCGTGTTCATCTGGTGGTGGATGTACGCCGTACTGCCGTCCTCCAGCTGAACGGCCTCCACCGCGCCGGGGTCGAACCCTTCTGTCAACACAGAGGTCAGAGGTCAAACACGTTCGAGAGACTCAGTGTACTCGAGAGGTTTGGTGCGGCACCTTTAGGCGTGTGGTGAATGAACGCCGTGCTTCCGTCTTCCAGCTGTACGGCCTGACCGTCCTCGAACGCCAGCGACTCTAAACACACACACGGGTTCATCAGTATCAAACGCGCTCTGATCGGCGGCGCTCAGTGGCGTCACACACACCTTTCTGTTGAACGGTGACGTGTTGAATGAACGCGGTGGTCCCGTCCTCCAGCTGAATGGTGTTTCCCTCCACCAGACTCCCATCTGACACACAACAGCAGACAAAAACACCTTCATTTCTCTGATTTAGATTCACATACTTTTTGACGGTTTTGTTTTCCCAGGGGTTTGTGATTACTGGATAAGATTTCTAAAAATCATGTTATAGAAAAAGCAAATAATGGTTTTAGTGAAAAACATCACTAGAAAAAATTATATTCACAATAGAAATTTCCAGGCTTTTCCAAGCCTAAAAAAATTACAATTTTAAGATATATCTAGCTATTTTAGTGTTATTATTTTATTATTGTGTGTATACTATTATAGTATTTATTAATATTTTGAATTAGCTTTTATTTTTATCTTTTCATTATAATTTTACTGTACATTTTAGTTATTTTTGTATTTTAATTATACTTTTGTCATTTTTATTAGTTTTTATATTTCTATTTAGCTTTCATTTCTGTTTGTTTTAGTTTGAGCAGTTTTCTAACTTTCACAAGTTTTTTTACTAACAAGCTTTTCATCTAATAATTATATTTTTAATTATATTATATTTTAACTAGTTTGTTTATATAGTTAGATAAGTTATTGATCTTTATTTCTTTATTTAGTTAGATAATTTCATTTATTTAGTCATGCCATGAGAAATTAAATTATCCTAGAGCTTTTGAAAAAATTACAATTTTAAGATATTTCCTGCAATTTTACATTGCAAAATTTTACAAATTTCCACAATTTTAAGATATTTCCAGCTAACTTTTGGAACCTTGATCCCAGAATCAAACTAAAAATGAGACAACAACAACAAAAAACATTTTTAGGTTCATTCTAGTTTTTTTGGGGCACTGCAACATTATTTTAATGAAAATTAAGTAGATTTTCAAGCAATGTGAAAAATTGTACATTATTTAAATTGTAAAGTATTGCAAAAATTTTATTGCTGTAATAAAATTAGATGGAATAGAAAATAATAAGAATTACCTGGTCATTTTAGTTCAAGTACTAAAATTGCTAAAACTACAAGTGAAATATAAATTAAAGCTAAATAGAAACATTTAAAATAAAAATGACAAACTCACATAAAATTACTAAAACATTAAAATATAAAAAATAAACACTGAATTAATATTAATAAATACTATAATAATATACAAGTAATTTTATTGTAGTAATAAAATTTGATGGCATAGACAACATTGAGAATTACAAAACACCAGATAACACTTTACATTAAAATTTCTTTAGTTAAGCCTTGTTTAGTTAATGCACTGTGAACTAACATGAACAAACAATAAATAATTGTAATATTTATTTTAATTATATTACAATTGATTGCAATTATAATTTATGTATCCTAAATATTTGTATAACTAACATTAACAAAGTAATGAAGCTAATGCATTAACTAACGAAAGCTTATTGTAAAGTGTTATGAGAAATTAATGAAAATAGTGACACAAATCAGTAAAATCTAATGGTCATATGTGCCTTGTTTTCTTTTAGCAACTGGTATGTTTTTTCGTTTGATTTTGTGGGCATTTTCATGAGACTGCCTTGTAAACATGAGTCTAAGTCTCACCGCTGATGCTCTGCTGTATGTAAGCAGTGGATCCGTCGCTCAAAGCCACGGCCTGAAGCCCCAAACCCTCCATGATCCTGCAGCAGTCAAAGAACAAAACCCGTTCTCACGCTCTTAGAACACAGTTAGACTGATTAAGACATAATGGCCCGGTTTCACAGACAGGGCTTAGCCTAAGTCAGGATTAGGCCTTAGTTCAATTAGGATATTTAAGTAGCTTTTATCAACATTCACTAGAAAAAAACATTAATGGTGTGCATCTTGAGACAAAACAGTGACACTGACATAATTTAAGATTTGTCAGTGCAAGTGTCTTTCAGTTAAAACAGCTCAAACATGCATTTTAGTTTAGGACTAGCTTAAGTCTTGTCTGTGAAACCGGAGGTAAAGTTTTAATCGGGGGGTTATTTCAAACACTTCACATGCCATCTGTTTTAAAAGAAAGTGAACAGTCAAGTGAAAAATGCAACGAATGAACGCAAAGAATAGGCTTAGGAAAAGTGAAGTTCATGTTATATGGACTCATATGTTTAAAGGGATAGTTGATTGACAGTTTTACATTTGTACATCTTTTGAAGTGGTGTGAACAGAACTGTTCGATTCAGCAGCTGAATTTCAGCTACAAGCAACTTGTTTCTGCCACGGAATAATAAAAATGGTAATTGTGACTTTTTATCTTGCAAATGCAAGTTTATGTCACATTTCTGAGGAAAAAAGTCAGAATCGTGAGATAAAAAGTCTCAATTAACTTTTTATTCTGTGGCGGAAACAAGCTTCCATACAAAAGCATGATGTTGCAAAATTAGTTCAAAAAAGTCAGCTGTAAAGCAGCAAAAGTGTCATTATTCAGTCAGATTCAGTTGAAGTTTTGATCTTATCGATAGTTAAAGCGAATTTTCGCGGGCGAAATCCACGCGATTGGAAGATCCTCGTGCAGATTTCGCTAGCCTTCAAGTTGGTCACGTGAATTCGCCGCGTTTACCGCACATTTTTGCTGTTGCTTAGCAACCGAAGTGGATTGCAATAACTCAAGCATACATTGTTGTTGTTGCTAAGCAACATACCGTCCAGTTGACTGCCAAAATATGTTGAAAGAACCATATTTGTGCCGCTGCACAAAACACTAAAAAGAACTGTCTTGTACTATGGTAATACCGTAGTATGTTTGAGGAACCCTGGAGCACCATGTAAATAACCTTTAATATGAATATGGAGATAATTCAGTACTGTGATGCGTATCAAACGTCCATCACTGTACCATATGGTATTACCACAGTACTTTTGTAAGTGTCTTTACAGTCCAGTTGAACACGGACACGCGCACCGCCGCAGGCCTCGTGTTACACACATTTACATTTACTCATACACGCGCGTAAACACACATATAGACGGTTAGAGCGCCAGAATAACGTAAATAATGTCTGTGTGTGTGTCTGCAGCGCTGCTGTGTCCTCCACTATCCCATCATTCTCTCTGGAGCAGCAGCAGCGCAGGCTGGGATACTCACCACCGCCAGCGGCCCGACATGCACCGCGACACAAGGCAACGCTGCCCGCGCGATCACCAGCGGCGGCCGCAGTACGGCAGTCCTCCAGCAGGCGGCGCTGCGCGTCAGTATTTCATACAGCACAATCCGTTTTTAAATGCTTAATTTAAAAAGACACGCTATGTTATACATATATATATTATACTACAAAAGGTAAGTGTTCAGTCGTAAGCATTTAGCACATAATCTTTTGAAATGGTATAAATAACAGATGAAATAATAAGGTCAGAGTCTGTTTGAGCCACAGCGCGCCCCCTGCTGCCCTCAGAGAGAATCACATCGGATCCTCGTGCCTGACTTCCGGCTTCTTTGCGTTTCTGCTCTCCATACACCGGAACCGGAAGAATGTAATAATACTGTAATATCACATGAGGGGAAATGTCAACCGCCAACTTTCACTGAGCAAATATAAACAGCATAAAAAAAAAAAAAGTTTTGGAGATTAAAATCAGGCTGTCTATCCAAATAATAATCCATCAATGTCCAAAAAAATAATTTCTAAAGTTAATACTGTTGCTTCAAAGTAATTTTTGACAAATATCATTTTTTCATTATTATACCTTCTTTTTATGTACATTATTTTTTTTAAATATTATGCATATATATAAATATATATAATTAAAAATACATTTCATTATATTTTGTGCATATATATATATATTAATTAACAATAAATAATAAATTATATAGTTAATAATAATAATATAAAGTATTATTCTAATGTTCAGCTGTTTTGTAGTATTTAAACACTTTCTTTATATTCCACGCTGGCCTTAGACATTATAAAGTTAGTATCATTCTGAAAAAAATAATCCCATGATTCAACTGTCACGCAACAAACACTGAAGGCACACGCAGCAGGTTACGAACAGCAGCTTTTGTTTACTGTGTAAATCCTGCATTAAAATCACAATCAACATAAATCTCTGAATCATATTAGTAAATCACATACTCTTCATCTTATTCTCATTATTTACAATGATTAAACTCTGGAGGACAAAAAACATCAGCTACGATGAACCATCGACACGCACTGTGATGATGATGTCATCACATTCAGTCATCTCTGATTGGTGGAGCGGCAACGACTCCACCCAACAATAGCGGCGTGTCAGACGTAACACTCTACGAGAGCGCCATCAGGATGTGACATCATCAGCTGATGACAAACATTTAAAGTGCTTTGATTGGCTGATCTGCAGAGGCTTCAGAGAGTTCAGAATCTGCATCGTGACGTTATTTTCATGACAATAAAACACTGTTTCCACAAATTCACATTACTGTAATGCAAAAATATTTTTTTTAATTACCGTAACAAAATATATTCTCCTTATCACTTACACTACTGAAAAATATTCTCATTTTTATTACCACAACAATACACAAATATTCTCATTCTCATCACCGTAATGCACAAAAAAGATCGTTTGCATCATAATACAGAAAAAAAAATTCTCGTTCTCATTACCATAATGAAAAATATATACTCATTCTCATTACCGTCATACAAGAAAACTATTTGTCATACGGAACAATATTCTCATCAAAAAAAAATCTCGTTCTCATTACCGTAATACACCCAACAAAAAAAAAATCTTGTTCTCATTACCTTAATACACCCAACAAAAAAAAAATCTTGTTCTCATTACCTTAATACACCCAACAAAAAAATCTCGTTCTCATTACCGTCATAAAAAAATGTATTTATGATATTATGGAAAAAATATTCTCATTACCCTAATATGAAAAAAAAAATAGTAATTTATCCAAATCAAATAAAAAAAAAGTACAACAAATATTACCATGATGTAAAAATACTTATTATTTTTACATTACAGTAATGAGAATTTTTTTTTTTTTTGCATGCTGTAACAAGATTGTTTTTTTTTGTTTTTTTTGCATCGCAGTAATTTGACGATAAAAAGTGCTTAATCGTCATGAAAATAATGTCAAAAAGTCCTAAAATTGGCTTGATTTTCTTTAAACAAAACAAAATGAAATATGAGCGAACATGTTCCTGACCGCCGTGAGGTTCATCCAGACGGACGGCGTCAGAAAACATCACTGGAACTGAAATACCACTAAATGAAGAGAAATAAAGACCTAAGCTGATGTCATTTCCTCAACACAATCCGAGGGTCAGGTGGCGTCCTGATATCCGATGTCTGGACCGGAGCAGCGTCTGAACTCTGAGCGGTTTGAAACCGGCGTTCTCCTCAGCGCTGATGGCCTCAGGGTGAAGAGAAGCTCTGGAGCCTCTCAGGAGCGTGTCCGACACAGTCACATGGTCTCAGAGCACCGGACCGTCACACCGCACGCTCTGCGCTCCGGACGGAAGCAGCTCCATCAGCCAGTAGCGCGGGTCGGCGAACACTGTGGACACACCAACAAACACACGTCATGGAGACGCTGCTCCCCGGCCTGGGGCCTGTAAGGTCATGTGATCGTCTTACCCATATCTCCTAGCTCCAGCCACAGGCTGAAGGAGCGGCAGTGGTTTTGGCATCGCTGGACGGGAAGAACACGAACGGCTGGAGAACCGTCAGCGACCACCAGCCAACCCAACACCTGCACTCTCTGCAACAACACAACACAATGTAACGCAGTGTAACGCGCACTAGCACTGGTGACGGCTGACGGAGCGAGCACTGCTGACTGACCGTGTGGTGCGGGCCAGTGCCGGCGCTCAGCTGGCAGCGCTGCAGTGTGGTGCCCGTATTGTCCAGCAGGGGGCAGAGCTCAGCGTCAGGAAACAACCACCGGAGAACCGTCTCTCTGGGACTGGATGAAAAACTCCTGACGGAGAGACACACAGGGTGAGGACGACACACACACGGACACAGCTGATGCAAACGCTGACAGGAACGTGAGCATTCGGTGTGTGAAGGATGTGATGTCATTACCAGAGCAGAGTGAAGTTGGCAGGAGTCGGTGAGAGTGAGTCAGACGAGGAGAACTGCTCCAGCTGAGACACACGGCGAGACAGAGACGCTCCACCCTGAAACAGATACTGTAAAATGAAATTCCAGGACTTTAAGCACTATTTTTTTGGTTTTCAAGGACTACAATCAGAGAACTCACTTATCAAACAATGTTTATTAGCTTTTAATTTCTAAAAACAGATAAACATATAAATAATAATATACTAATAAAACAAAATGGTACAAATAAAGTGCGGCACATGCAGTGACTGTGGGGAACATTAACAAACACCAAGAACTTTAGTGCAGAGAAGTTAAACGTAAAGTATTTTAATTATATTGTTTGCACAAAAAATATTGCTTAAGGATTTGTTTTTTTATTTACTCAAATTACAGATACAAGGCATCCAAAATTCAACTTACGATTTATTTAATAATACAAAGTTTATAATGGCTATTATTGTTCAATAAATAATTTTATATTACAATGTTGGCGTACTTGGTATTGAGTAGGGCTGCACAATTAATCGAAATTAACCTGAAATCGCAATATTAAACCGTCGGACTGAAACTAGCAAAAAACACTTGTGTCGCGCCGGGTGTATGATAGGGCCCTGTATGTTCATGATGAGGATTTATCAACGCCGAGATGAAGCTGAATCTAAGAGATCATGGGAAATCCCTTTAACCACTGAAAGGATACTATGACAAAGATTCCTCATTCAAACTGATTTTCCCCCCCATGAATATATGATTGACCTGAAGAACGAAAGCTGTATCATACACCTGGAAATATATGAGCAATATCACACTCATAGCCATGCAAAATGTGTGTGTGAGTGAGAAAGTGTGTGTGTACCTTTAGCAGCAGCGGCTGCGTCTGTCTGAGTTTCCCTGCAGACGCTCTCAGTCCATCAGTGAGTTTCAGCACCTCCGTCACGTCTGCGCAGGCGGAGCAGTTCACCGGAGCCGTCTGCAGGGAGCCGGACGCCCACCGCTGGTGAAAACCTGCAACAAACACACACACGTGTGTTCAGATGCACATGTAAGCACGAGTGCGCTGCGGGTTTGTCTGAACGTGTCTCACCTTGTAGGTTGTATTTCTTGGCGATGGGCAGCGACAGCAGACGCACATGACTGAGAGGAGACGAGCTGTTGTGTCCCGCGGCGCTCAGAGAGCCCAGAGAGGACGAGAACACCAGCACTGCCACCAGCAGGACACCCACCGCCACCACAAACTGAACACACACAGATTACAACATTGGTATTGGTATAAAAACTTATGTGGCCAATCTATATATGGGTCATTCTACAGAACTGGTTCAAAATTGGGAACATCTTGAAAAAAATGTCTTTTTCCACAAATTCTGTATGTATGCAAATTGCATAATATCCAAGGTACACATTTCTAGTAATTGTACAGTTAATTCTCATATTGTATTTTCAGAAAGTTTTGGAATATTTTTCATCTCCCCAAATTTGTCACTACCGAAACACAATAATAAATAATTTAATAAGAAGGGTTACATTGACCTATTGAGATTTTGTTTACATCTACCATGGAAATATATTTTTTGCTATTTTTTAAAGAAAGTTTTCACAGGTCAATCAATAACAATTTTAACAATATTTCAAGTGTAATTCATGAGATTTGTTGTATTTTGAATCCAATCTTTCTTTGTAAAAGTCAAAGTTTATCACACTGATTTCAAAGTGAAGGATTCATTAGTTTGAATATACATTGAACCAAACACTATAATAACATCTTGATAATTCAATATACTTTATTTTTGACAAAACATCCCATGTTTCGGTCGTGACTGCACATTTTCGGTAGTGACAGTAATGTGCTGGTAGTGACCACATCACATTAGACAATTTAACTCAAATACTAAAACATTAAAATACTGATTATTTGCATAACTACTAAAATTTTGTTTATTTCCCCCAAATAAATGATTATGTGTACTTTTGTCACTACCAAAACAATGACGTCACTACCGAAACAGTCACCACGTTTCGGTAGTGACTAAAATTTTAACTCGCATACTAAAACACTACATTAAAATACTAATGATTTGCATAACTGTACTAAAATTTTGTTTATTTCCCCAAATAAATGATTATACGTTCCCTTTTGTCACTACCAAAACAGTGATGTCACTACCGAAACGTGGTGAAGTTTCGGTAGTGACAATTTTAGACACTTTTGAGCAGCTCAAAGATGCTAATCAGCACATGGTTAGCTAGCACAGTTCTGAACAGTTGTACACACATAAAAACTACATTTTATGGAATAACACCCAAAAAAGTTTGCTTAATTGCAGAAAAAGGTGTTTGTTAGTGACGTTCCTTAAAGTTCCACACAGATGTTCAGACTTTTGAACACATTTAACTCAAAATGATGGACTCTATCTACTCTGAAAGAGAGGCTATGAGAGGGAGGGACAGGAATATTTCCTGATCAGAAATGTAGAAGTGTGTTAAAATCAGTCTCAGACAATGGACTCAAACACACACTGTTTCAGTAGTGACATGAACATGAGGGACTCATTTTTTACATAAATTTTCATGATTTAAACAAAATAAATATATTTTTTAACTTCAAAAATATATTTTTAAAAACAACAATGGAAAAAATTGCAAAAATTATATCAATATCATTTTCACAAGTTGAAATTTAGGGGTTAGGGTTCGGGACAGCCACCTCCCAATTAAAAGTACCCAATAAATGATGATTTTATATATATTAAACTTACTGATATTTTAAATATTATTGTGGGATTCAATAGATAATAGAAGGATCTTAGTAAACATCTAAAATTTGAATAATTAAATGCTTTTTAAATGTGTTTTTTGGTTGTGGGACAGCAGTTTGCACCAATTCTGTAGAATGGCCCATAATAAAGATTATTTTCTGTTTTATTATATTCTTATAATATAAAAAGTATACCTTGACGGCGGCCCTCAGCACGGGGAACTGCGGCGGCTCCCGGCGGGGCTCGTTCGTCTCCAGAACCTGTTTGATGAACTTCTCGATCTCTCTCTCGGACATCCCGTAGCGATATCCGGACTGCCGCAGGATCTCGATGCTCTCCGACAGCTTATCGTAGATGCAGGGTTCACTGAGAGACGAGCCCATGATCCCGAGCGAGTGTCGCGTTCAGTCAGAGCCGCGTCTTCATCATCATCTTCAGCAGCAGCAGCACAATCAGGTGTTTGATCGACAGGTGAGATATGTGTGTGTGTGTGTGTGTGTGTGTGTGTGTGTTATGAGTCCTGTAATGTGTTTAAGTGTGTGTGTGTGTTGTTTGACAGATGTTTTTATCCTAAATCACGGGAGAAAGCGTTTGCCTTCATGACTGACGAACCCTGTAAAATATAATGTCAAAAACACGTCAAACACTCATAATCAGACAAACATATGACAATCTTCCTCATATTTATTAGCAGCGAGCGCGCTAACTCTCTCAGCTACAGTCTTTATCTTCCGCTATCCGCACAAACACTCCTCTACAAACACAAATGATCATCTTACTGTCGGTTTATTGTTGATTTGACGATGATTTCCAGCAGTTTTGCGAGTTATTTCACTCGCACGTTCAAGCTAACACTGCTCGCGTTGCCTGAGCCGCGCACGTCACTCATCTGCGCGTTCACAACAGCGGATTCAACACGCTCCTCGCGATAGCAACGCGTTCATTCGCGACATTTTCGTTCATTTTGATTAAATAAGCGATAAAATGAACGATAAAATATTTTATAGTTTATTCACTCAAATATATATATAAATATTGTATTTTTGGGGATAAAAACAAGCGAACGTGCCGCTGTAAATGTTCAAATAGAGGTTTAAATAACTCCTTAAACTTACCAAACCTTGACCTGACTAAATATTAACTCAAAACCGTTTTATCAAACTCTAAAAAGCACTTACAGCACGGCAGGAATTAATAGACAGAGATAATATTTTGGCTCAAATTCATAATTTCAATAAAATTCACATTTTATTTGTACATGTACACAAAATGTATGTGATGATTTATTATGTAGAAGCAAAGTATTTATTATTACTATATTTTATGTTAAAATGTTATATTATGCTGTTTATTATATCTATTTCAACAAATACCATTTTATAAATCAGATTTATTTTGTTTTTCATATATATATATATATTTATATATACATATATTTCAGTTATACAATGCGTGTATAATTAATTATTGAATATATTTTGTAGCAGGCATACACACACTAAACTTGTCATACAGCATTGATTTTTTTTTTTTTTTTTTTTTGAGAGAGAGAGAGAGAGAGAGATTTTCATCCATTAATTGTAAGTGTTTTATATTTATCTAAAGAAATAAATATTGGAACATGTTAATTTTTCAATATAGTTCATGTTTATAGTTACTGGAAGGCATCCGATCTATTTTAAAATTATTTATAGATCATATTATGTGCTCTGAGTTTATAATAATGCTATATTTTAACCGTGTTGTTTGGCATCTGAATTAAAAACAAACGATGACGTCACCGGCGTCTCTCCAGCAGGGGGCGCGCGCGCTGCGAGGAGCGGGAGCGCGCATGCCCGTGTCCCGCATTGTTTGGATCAGCTGTGCGTGGATGTGAAACCCCACCCAATGAGGAAGGACGAGCCGTGAGCAGCAGATCCGGACCACGACAGCACGAGCCCCGCAGCCGAACCCGCACCATGATCGCGTTATTCAACAAGCTGCTGGACTGGTTCAAGGCCTTGTTCTGGAAGGAGGAGATGGAGCTGACGCTCGTCGGCCTGCAGTACTCGGGAAAAACCACATTCGTCAACGTGATTGCGGTAATGAAGCCTTTACTGCCTCTCGTTTTATTACAGGCCTCAGTCGAGTAACGGGTCGCGTGACTGACGCTGCGCTCCCGATTATAGAGAGATCGGACACAACATCAGCACAATGTGTCAGATTCAGCGTCGTCAGGGCAGATATGATGATGTGTCAGACACAGAAACATCACAGCAGACACAATGTAGCAGATGGAGCATCATCAGACACAATATAGAAGATACGGCAGTGCAATAGATCAGATACAATGTCTCATATATAGAAGAATATGTGTTGGATAAAGCGTCATTACTAGATATAATGTGTCATATACTGTGTAATCAAGTACATTGTGTGCATCATCAGACACAATAGATCAGATTTAACATTCAACTCAATACAGAAGACACAACAACATCAGACACGATGTAACAGATGCAGCATCATCAAATACAATGTGTCAGATCAGATACAGTAGATCAGACATAATATAGGAGAACTGTCTGATTCAGCAACATTAGATCAGATAAAAATCACTAGAATCAATGTGTCAAATGCAGAATGATCAGATCAGACACAATGTAGCAGATGCAGCGTCATCAAAAACATAAAAGATACGGTAGATCAGATTCAACATCAGACATAATGTAGAAGATAAAACAACAGCATCATTAGATTATTAGATATGATGCATCACATAGCGCATCATCAGATCAAATCAGACACAATGTGTCATTCATTCTCGTTAGATACAATGTTTCAGAAACAGAGTCATCAGATCAGACACAGTAGATCAGATACAACGACTTCAGACACAATATAGAAGATACAGCATCATCGGATCAGATATGACATTATCAGACACAATATAGAAGATACGGCAGTGCAATAGACAATATGTGTTGGATTACTAGATATAATGTGTCAGATACTGTGTGATCAAGTACATTGTGTGCATCATCTGATCATCAGACACAATAGATCAGATTTAACATTCAACACATTATAGAAGACACAACAACATCAGACACAATGCAACAGATGCAGCATCATCAAATACAATGTGTCAGAACAGAAACAATAGATCAGATACAACATCAGACATAATATAGGAGAACTGTCCGATTCAGCAATATTAGATCAGATAAAAATCACTAGAATCAATGTATCAAATACAGAATTATCAGATCATAATGTGTCACAATGTGTCAGATACAGCATCATCAGATCTGATGTATCGCATAGTGAATTATCAGATCAAATCAGGCATAATGTATCATATTTATCCTTGTTAGACACAGTGTGTCAGATCAGATAAAATAGTTCAGGACAATGTGTCAGATTCAGCATCATCAGATCAGATACATTATTAGATATGATGCATCACATAGCGCATCATCGGATCAAATCCGACACGATGTTTCATATTTTTCCTTGTTAGATACCATGTTTTAGATATAACACCACTAGATACAATGTATCACATACAGAATATCAGATCAGACACTATGTAGCAGATGCAGCATTATCAGATACAATAGATCAGACACAATGTATCGGATTCAGCATCATTAGATCAGATACATCATTAGATATGATGTATCGTAGCACATCATCAGATTGAATCAGACACAATGTATTATATTTATCCTCATTAGATACAATGTTTCAGATCAGACACAATACAGCATACATACAGCATCATCAGATCGGAAACAATAGATCAGATTCAACAACATAAGGCATAATGTAGAAGATACGGCATCATCGGATCAGATATGACATCATCAGACACAATGTAGCACAGATCAGAAACGATAGATCAGATACAACATCAGACTAAATGTTTTATTTAGATACTGAATAATCGGGTACATTTTGTGCATCAGATCAGAAACAATGTGTCTAATTCAGCATCATTAAATCAGATACAGCACTATCAGACACAATGTATCATACTGCATATCTGTTCATTTGGCTGACACATATCATCAGACACAATGTATCGGATCTGACGCTTTGTATCAGATACAGTATCAACCGATTTGAAACAGTGTATCAGATTAAACCTCATCAGAACTATTGAATCTGGACAAAATCTCACAGCAATTAGATGGACTTTACAGCTGTCAATCAAAAAAAAGTGTTTGATCAGCTGATCCAGTTTCTCAACCAATCAGCATCTGGCATTCTGTCCAATCAGCATTTTCATGTGTTTGAGACACACACACACACACACACACACTGTCAGGAAGGTCGTCAGCGCATAAATCCAGGCGTTTAGGGCTGTAAATCACATCAGCACCTGCTGCTTGACTGCGAGTCCTCACAGATGAGTCAGATTTCAGTGACATCACATCCTGTGTGAATCTCTCTCTCGTCCCACAGTCAGGTCAGTTCAGCGAGGACATGATCCCTACGGTCGGCTTCAACATGCGCAAGATCACCAAGGGAAACGTCACCATCAAGGTCAGTCCGTCATCACATCCAACAACAACATCGCAAAACATCACACATTTTTATTATAAAAATGGCATATTTCTTTTTACATTTACACATTTAGCAGATGCTAGTATTCAAAAGAGGACTTACAAAAGAGGAACAAAGCAATTCAAATAAAATAGTGCTTTGTTTAATGAATACAATTGTGTAATAATTAGGTTATATAATGTTATTTGTTGTGTGATTTTGTGTTGCAGTTGTGGGACATCGGCGGTCAGCCGCGTTTCCGGAGCATGTGGGAGCGATACTGCCGCGGCGTCAGCGCTATAGTGTGAGTATATCCCCCGAATGCCCTTGTGATGTCATGCGTCCGTTACCGATCTCCTGTGTCGCTGCAGGTACATGGTGGATGCGGCGGATCCGGAGAAGATCGAGGCGTCGAAGAACGAGCTGCACAACCTGTTAGACAAACCGCAGCTGCAGGGAATCCCAGTGAGTCGCCAGAGAGATTCAGATCATGTGTTGTGGATGCTTTGGTCTTTACGTGATCATGAACGTGTCTGTCTGCCCACAGGTTCTGGTTTTGGGCAATAAGCGAGATCTTCCCGGAGCTCTGGACGAGAAGGAGCTCATCGAGAGAATGTGAGTTCATATCTGAAGATTTCTTTACACCTCCGTCATGTGATCAGATCCGATCGCACTTGTGCAAAATGTAAACGACGCTTACAGTAGGTGTGATGCTAACCAGCAGTTTTTGTTGCTGTTTAATGCTTTTTAAGAGAATCGACAAATAATTCAGCGTGCGGAATATTGTCTTTCCCTCAGTTATAAAACGTTTATTTTTATTTTTGTATGTAAAAATACAAGAAATAATCTTTAAGAAAATATAAAATTGTATTGCTAGAAAATAGCAAAATCATATAATTTCTTTTTATCACATAAGTTTCAGACTTTGCTAACTGCATTGAAAAAATTGCAAATATATTCTTTTATGTTGTTTGCCGATTTTTAAAAGCATTGACTAATAATTGACAAATATATGATGTATTTAAAAATACAAGAAAAATATAAAAAATTTTAGTTATTGCTAAAAAAAAAAAACACAATCACATTGTTGTTTTAAATTTTAATCAGAAATATTTCAAACTTTACTAACAACTGATAAAATTTCATATTTTTGTTGGTTTAATGATTTTTAAAAGCACTGACAAATAATTCAGAATATGACATTTTGTCTTTCCCTCAGATATGTGTGTATAAATATATATATATATATATATATATAGATTATAAGAAATAATCTTTAATAAATATTTTTAAAAAATTATTTAATTTATGCAAAATCACATCAGTGTTTTAATAAGATAAGTTTCAAAATTTGCGAACAGGGTTGCAAAAATACAAATTTCATTTATTTATTTATTCATTTTACCGATTTTTAAAAGCCCTGACAGTATGAATAATGTCTCTTTCCTCAGTTATAAAATATAAATATTTATATTTTTAATGTATTTAAAATTACAAGAAATCATCTTTTAAAAATTGTATTTAATTTTCAGTATTTATTGCTAGAAAATAGTGAAATCACATCAGCGTTTTAATCATATATATAACTTTGAATCATCTTTGAAAAATATTTTTAAAAAATTATTTAATTATTTATTTTGAGCTAAATCACGTCAGATAAGTTTAGTAAAATTTTTAACGATTTTAATTTTTTAAACGTTTAAACGTTTTTAATAAAATTTGCTAACAAGGTTGCAAAATTACAAATTTCATTCATTTTTACTGATTTTTAAAAGCACTGACTAATAATTCAGTGTCCGGAATAATGTATTTCCCTCAGTTATAAAATATATGTATTTATATTTTTAATGCATTTAAAAATACAAATTTTTAAAGATAATTTCTTGTATTTAATTTTCAGTATTGCTAGTAAAATCACATCAGCGTTTTAATCAGATAAGTTTCAAAATTTGCTAACAGGATTTCATAAATTTGTTTCATAATTACCAATTATTAAAAGTATCTGGAATATTGTCTTTCCCTCAGGTATAAAATATAGTTATATTAATATTTTTAACATATTTAAAACTACAAGAAATAAGCATTTATTGATGAAAAGTGAAGAAACGGGTGAAGATGAAGTTTTAAAGTGCCTGCGAGGCTTTTATCTTGTGATTATTAATGTAACATCAAAATATTCTATGTGAATATGAAAGTTCATTTTAGGTGCATTGTTTTCCGATCACGATCCATCTCGAGCGATTTGAATGCGGTCAGATATATTGTGATAATTCTAATGTGCGTCTGATCTACAGGAACCTGTCAGCCATCCAGGACAGAGAGATCTGCTGTTACTCCATCTCCTGTAAGGAGAAGGACAACATCGGTAAGATTACTGCGCTAAAATACCGTTTCACACCAGATATTGGTCGTTTTTTTGACAGTAAGACCCTGCTGATGGGCGGGTCATATGTTAATGAGCGTGTTGTGCGTTCCAGACATCACACTACAGTGGCTGATCCAGCACTCACGGACCCGGCGGAGCTGAGGAGGCGGAGCTGGCGTCTGATTGGAGGAACCGCATCATGTGATCAACTGTATTTTAGGCGCTCTTGATTTCATTCTAAACAAACAAGCATCCGCCCCTCCTTCTATTCTTATAAACTAATTCACATCATTTACATTGTTTATTTTTGTTTTTACTTGAATGTGCTTTTTTACGGTTCATCATGAAGTCCGGACGTGTCACATGACGCGTTCTGCGTGTTTTTGCTCGGAGACTTGATCAAACCTCAACCGACGCCCACAGCATTTGTCAGAACCAGCGCTCTGTGGTCACGTGATTCGCGGCGGTCCATTTTACGCCGCCATCTTGTTTTAATGTTTTTCCAACGTTCCACATGCTCTCTGAACATTCACTGGGAGAATAACTCTTTTAGCATCATTAGCCTGTTAGCGAGACCTGGTGCTGGCGTTGTTCCTACGGATTTGACATCATCAGAAAAGTGACGTAAACGGCTTTGTTGACATTAACAGTCACTTACGAAGTCAACTTTTAGTTGTTTAACAAAGTTGTACGTTTGCGACTTTATTATTAAGTCGATTTAACAAAGTTGACTTTGACAAGTCCTTTACAAAGTTGTTTATAACCTGGTGCTGGCGTCGTTCCTATGAATGTGACATCATCTAGGTTTGCGCTAACATTACGAAATCTGTCGTTTTAACAGAAAGCACACAAATCCGTCGGAAAGAGTTTAACGTGTCCAGGTGAAGGTTTTATATGTTTCCTCCGAGTAGCCGTGACGACAGCCTTGTGTCAACGACATCGGTGGGTTGTCATGGCAACTGCATTCCCATTGCGTAGAGTTTTAGGAACGTCAGTCCACGAATGTTGTCAGTGTTTAGAGAAATATTTGATCGCAATACAGTGTCAGATGACGAATGTTGATCGGTCTCTGTCGGAAATAAAAACAGCAGAGATGTGACGAATATCGTGCAGATCTCCTGCTGACATCCAGTGTTGGTTCTGAACGCTGTTCATATCGGGGAGAGACAAAGGTTTTTTTTCCGCTTAGATTATTTTGTTTCATTTTTTTTGTCGCGTATGTGGATGTTTTTGGCCTAAATCATAACAATTTATAAACGTGTCGGTTGATTATACATATGTAAATTTACATATTTTATCATTCTTTTGGTTGTTTTTAGCATGTTTTTACTCATGTTTTTTCACAGTGTTTTTCAACTGGATTATGTAAATAGCAACTTAAACCAAATGAGATCTCCCTCCTGAGCGTTACGGTGTTTGTCCTATTGTGATTAGCTTCCTATGATGATGATAATAATAATAATAATAATAATAATAATAATAAAGAAGACCCCACTCATATTCACAGCAATCTGAACAAACGGATTGTGTGTGTGTGTGACTGTGAATGTGTGAGTGATTGTGTTTGTGTGCACGAATGCCGTCATATAGACTAGAATAATATTTACTTTCTAAATGCAGCAGGTTTATTCGGTTGATTTTTCGCAACTGCAAATCATTTTATATTCATCTCCACTAATGTTTTGATTTGTCATGATTTCATAGAGTGCGCGTCTAAACCTCGTCTACACAAGAGCAAACGATGCAATGCGACAAAACGGCGATAATCAACAAAGCTACACTGCTAGCACAGCTAGCCGGTTACGAAGTTGACTTTGACGTAACAAAGTTCACGTGATTACCCTGGTTACGATGGTAACCATACTTACACAAGTTATTTACACTACAATACAACTGCTAACTTGCTATTAGCATCATTGTCATCAAAAAGTGACGTAAACAGCATTAAAAGTCATTTCACGACTTGTAGTTGTTTAACGAAGTTGTGCATTTGTGACATAGACAACTTTATTATAATATATAAAGACGGCGTAATGAATTTGACTTTACCGAGTCCTTTACGAAGTCACCTTATTTTGTTTTGTAATTATTTTTTTTTAGTCAAATTTGTTGATTGTTACGTTCATAATTCAGTACGTATTAATCAAGTGGCGAAGTGGTTTGCAAGAAAACAACATAGTTACGCAACAAGTTTGTAAATTACTTTGTCAAAGTTGACTTTTTTTTTTCAGTGTGCATTTTACTTATTTAATGAAATTCTGCTCGTCACATAGACAAATTTATTATAATGAAGTCGATGTAATAAAGTTGACTTTACGAATTCCTTGTTACGTTCATAATTCAGTATATTTTAATCAAGTGGCGAAGTGGTTTGCAAGCACACATCTTAGCTACGCAACAAGAAGTTCATAAACGACTGTTGAAGTTGACTTCGTAATGACTGTTTTAATAACTTTGTCGAAGTTGACTTTAAAAAAACCAAACACTCATTTTAGTTATTTAACAAAGTTTTGGGCTTGCGACTGACAACTTTATTATAATGAAGTCGATGTAATGAAGATGACTTTACGAAGTCATTTATGAAGCCAATTTTGTTTATAATGGATTTTTTTGAAAGTCAACTTTGTTGGTAATATCGAAGTCATTTGCGAAGTCGAACTAACGAAGTTACGTTCATAATTCACTTCGTTACAAATGCAGTGGCAAAGTGGTTTGCAAGCACACGTTACGTAACACCAAGTTCGTAAATGACTTAGTTCACTTTGCAAAAGTTGCTTACGAAGTCAAACTAACAAAGTCAACTTTGTTGATTATAACAACAATTTATGAAGTCATCCTAATGAAGTTATGTTCATAATCTATTAGCGAAGTGGTTTCAATACTTTGTTACGTGACTTTGTTGGGTTCGTAAATTTGTATTCAAGTTCGTAATGACTTTGTCGAAGTTGACTTTTAAAAAATAGAATGCATTTCAGTTATGAAGTTGTGCGCTTGCGACATAGACAACTTTATTATAATGAAGTTGATGTAACAAAGTTGACTTTACGAAGTAACTTTATTTTGTCTCGAATAGATTTTTTTGAGAGTCAACTTTGTTGATTGTTACGTTCATAATTCAGTATATTTTAATCAAGTGGCGAAGTGGTTTGCAAGCACACATCTTGGCTACGCAACAAGAAGTTCGTAAATGACTGTTGAAGTTGACTTCGTAATGACTGTTTTAATAACTTTGTCGAAGTTGACTTTTTAAAAACAAACAAACATGCATTTTAGTTATTCAACGAAGTTGTGGGCTTGCGACCAACAGCTTTATTATAATGAAGTCGATTGTAACGAACTTACAATCTTTTACGAAGTCACCTTATTTTGTTTATAATAGATTTTTTTGAGTCAACTTTGTTGGTAATAACAAAGTCATTTGCGAAGTCGAGCTAACGAAGTTATATTTATAATTAACTTTATTACAATCAAGTGGCAAAGTGGTTTGCAAGCACACAAATTACGTAACACCAAGTTCGTAAATGACTTAGTTCACTTTGCAAGAGTTACTTGCGAAGTAAAACTAACGAAGTCAACTTTGTTGATTATAACAACAATTTACAAAGTCATCCTAATGAAGTTATGTTCATAATCTATTAGCGAACTGGTTTCGCAACTTTGTTACATGTCTTTGTTGGGTTCGTAAATGACTTTGCTCACGTCAACCTCGAAAAAGTCACAATCTAACCAAGCTGACTTTGATTATAATGTCGTGAGTGCTTTGTTGATTATAACGGTCTGATTGCCGTTTTGTCGTCTTGCGTGTTTCGACATTTGATTTTCTGCTGCTCATGTTTACTCCTGTCATCAGTTCATCTGGACTCTCATGATCGTCTGTATGTGTGTTGATTTAATTATTTTTTTAATGTCTAATTAAATGTGGCCATAATGTTTGTTTTGATATGTCATTGTTTTAATTGTTTGTAGCAGAGTCGTTTTTTGTTTCCTGGGGAATCATGTGACTTCACACTGATGTCCCGCTGCATGACTCATTAGGGGATGGAGCAGGTTGCCATGGTTACTGTATAATTCAAGTTGTGATTGGACCGAGCGTGATGTTCTTTTTCCCCTCTTTATATGGACCAGACAGTAACTTTTTACAGCAGTCAGTCACATAACAAGTGTTTCTGTACAAGACTCCATCAGTTGAGTTGTTCATTTGGGATCTTTCTATTCTCTCGTACTCGCGGTGATAACTGTACATGTTGTTCTTGTTATTTACAGATTATTTAAAAATGAAATTAAATGATTTCCCTATCAGAACCGCTGCTTCTTCCTTCTTTCAGTCAAGATTTTGTTGTTTGATTTTATTTTAATTTGGGTCTAATTTAACGATACTGGATACAAAATGTGCTTCACAAGAAGGACAACATTTAGACTTTAGAAACTTTTTTAGGAAAGTAAAAACATACAAGGAATTTAATTTGGTGCTGTTGATTTGTAGCATTAAGAAAAGCATACTAACATGCTGTAATTCTGCAGTATGTTTTATTTTTGTACTTAATGATCTACTGCATTTGACAAAGGTACACTACACCTCATACTGTATCCCACAATGCATTGTGTTCGACCTTTTTTAAGTATGCACTGCAGTAACATAATGTGCAGTAAACTGAGCAGTATGCGAGTCTTCAACGTCACCAGCAGAGGTCAGTAGAGACATATAATACAAATATTTCTCTCATTAATTATTGAATAAGACGAAATCTCTTCCGTGCAGTAAGCAGTTTTTCTCTGAAGACTAACTGAACGTTTATTGATGTGACGTCAACAATAAAAATGATTCATTAAAGCATACTGATTAACCTGCATGTTATATTAGAAGGCAGTCAATTTGTTCCTAAATAAATGATCTTTTTAAATGATTTCAGACTTAAGTTACACAATATAACCTCCAAGCAACACGGGTCACACTAACGTCTCATCGAGTTTCGCGCTCTTTTTTTTTTTTACTTTAAATATTTAAAAATATAATATAAAAATATTGCCTTAAAAAAATATGCCTTAAAATATAAGGCAGTTACAAGAGCATTTAACATGCACACAAAAGCATAATTTAGCACAATAAAATTACATTTTGATTATAAAGGTCTTTAGAATGATGTTTTGACATATTCCCAGGGATGTGCTTTCTTACGTACATAAACGCATCGGCGTTCTGTTGGTTAAAGTGAGTTAACGGGGTTTGTTTGAGCGCATTCATTCCCGTCAGACCCCTCGCTGCTGTTGGTTTTGGACCGGTCCGTCTGGTTTTGTTATTCAGCTGGTAGGATGTGAGAAGGTCAGAGGTCAGAGTGTTGTCATGGAGAGGGTGACAGCGTGACGTGCCGGATGTCTGACCCGGTCTGATCCGGCCGGACGGCGGGATTCCACCGGGCTCATGCCAGCGGTCCCCGCGGTCTTCCTGCTCCCACGGACGGACGTCTATCGAGTCCCGCGGCGCTGCTGACGACCGGTTCCGCCGAGCCCGCGGTGATCTGGAGCGGCTCTGAGAGGGTTTCCACGGCGATCTCACACAGAGCTTCAATCTTCTTCATTTCAACAAAACAAACAGTGTCTCAGAGCCGTCGACCCACACAAAACACACACACAACTCTTAAATGAATGTATAATGAACACACTAGTGTCTCTGAGGAGACTTTCACTGAACTTATTTACTTACACTTACACAACAGTAGGGCCTACTGTGTTTTTACCTCAAACATATTAAAAATACGTTTTATTTTCGGACACTGTAATTCTACTGAATGTTAATATGGTAATCATTCTGTATCACCACAGTACAGTGTATTTGAATAATAGTAGTATATTTGACGTCTCTGTTGTGCAGTTCTGTGCTGATTTTCATTCATGAATTCACATCTGTGACAACAAAATCACCCTCTGTGAGCCACAGTGTGTGGGTTTATAGTTTAAGGACAAAACTGTCCACAGAAGTCAGATAAAACCCTCTTTTCATGGACAGTTCATTTGGGTAAATCTATTCGTTTAAAAATAGCTGTAGTGTTTGTTAGTTCGGTCATCATTTTCATAATTACCTATGATATGTGCACATTTTGTGCAAAAATATATAACCTTATAAGTTTATCAGCATCTGTATTTTCACTTTGCTCTATAGACACGTAACATTGATTACATAACATTAACTACGTTGATCTATTGATGTTTTCGGTCTGTTGAAAAACTAGTGATCCGGTGTTTTCAAATCTCATCTGAAAAGAGTAGTGTTGGGAATAACACATTACAAGTAACATGCATTACGTGATCAGCCGTGTAAAGTAACGCATTACAAGTAATGTGCATTACATAAGATTACTTTTTGATGTAACGACTAAAGTAACACATAAGTAACATGCATTACGTAATCAGATTACTTTTTTGATGTAACAAGTAACGCATTACAAGTAACGTGCATTATGTAATCAGATTACTTTTTTGATGTAACAAGTAACGCCTTACAAGTAACGTGCATTACGTAATCAGATTACTTTTTTGATGTAACAAGTAACGCCTTACAAGTAACGTGCATTACGTAATCAGATTACTTTTTTGATGTAAAAAGTAATGCCTTACAAGTAACGTGCATTACGTAATCAGATTTTTTTGATGTAACAAGTAAAGCATTACAAGTAACGTGCATTACGTAATCAGATTTTTTTGATGTAACAAGTAAAGCATTACAAGTAACGTGCATTACGTAATCAGATTACTTTTCTGATGTAACAAGTAACGCCTTACAAGTAACGTGCATTACGTAATCAGATTACTTTTTTGATGTAACAAGTAACGCCTTACAAGTAACGTGCATTACATAATCAGATTTTTTTAATGTAACAAGTAAAGCATTACAAGTAACATGCATTAGGTAATCAGATTACTTTTTTGATGTAACAAGTAACGCATTACAAGTAACGTGCATTACGTAATCAGATTACTTTTTTGATGTAACAAGTAACGCCTTACAAGTAACGTGCATTACATAATCAGATTTTTTTAATGTAACAAGTAAAGCATTACAAGTAACATGCATTAGGTAATCAGATTACTTTTTTGATGTAACAAGTAACGCATTACAAGTAATGTGCATTAGGTAATCAGATTACTTTTTTGATGTAACAGGTAACGCCTTGCAAGTAATGTGCATTACGTAATCAGATTTTTTTTTATGTAACAAGTAAAGCATTAGAAGTAATGCGCATTACGTAATCAGATTATTTTTTGATGTTACAAGTAAAGTAACACATTACAAGTAACATGCATTATGTAGATACTCAAAAAAGCAGGCATGGACTCCTTTTTGGATTGATTTTATGGAGCAACTTGGCATTTCTGACTGGCAAGTGTAATATTGAATAGAGGGTGGGGTTTTATTTTAGTGCACCTCATCTCCATTCTTCGCACATAGCAGACTGACCGTTGGAGGAGAGTGGTTAAGGATATTCAACCCAAGCCATCACACTGACGTCATCAGAGAAGGAACGCCATTCCAGAGCAGAAGCAAATTTTCAGATTTTGACTAAAGATTAACACAACAAACATTTTTTTCTCTGTGTATGAACTTGCATGAATTAATTGTTCACTACAAGACTTGTAATGTGTGCTAACGACGACTTTAAAAAAAATAATATTGCTATATAATAGGCCTGTTAATATTGATATATTAGTAGTAATTATAATTAGTAGTTTATTTAAAATATATATATATATACACACACACACACACACACACACACAAATGTTTTCCGCAAAAGCTCTTTCTTCTTCGGCCAGTGTTCAGAGTTGCTGTTGACTGTTGACATGTTTATATCGAGCTACCTGAATATCATCTGGTTTGATGGCGCAAACATTTTCAGAAAATTCTGTTGCCCCGTTTGTTACCGCCACACGACAAACTTAAAAGATTGTGCCCCAAAAATGTGCGACAGAAAGCCGACTTCCCTGAAAGTGTACCACACTCTTGACCTCATTCTGTGTGGTTCATGGCAGCACAGAGCGTTTAATCTACCCCGGATTACTTGTCACCCCATTCTTGCCCCCTCCGTGTTACCCACATCAGTGCGAGCGTCCCGTCTCCATGGCAACCGGGCCGAGAGAAAGACGGAGAATGTCGCGTCTGTTTCTGGTCTGCTGCTGTTTGGAGTCTGAATGCCGAGAGCCGGCGTGTGACAGTCGCGTAGCAACCGCTCAGGGGCCGCTATTGATATTCAGCGCGGGGGCCGCGCCTCAGGAACAATACGGGCCTTATGGGCCCCACGACTCCTCCTGAGAATCTACTGTAGGAGGAAAATCTCTTCAGAGCAGCCAAGAGACAGCAGTTCAACTGTGCATGCGATTCATTCAAACAGATAAACACATAAATCGTTTAAAACAGAGAATGTTGCATAAGGTTTATGCGACATATTCAAACTCTTTTAAACTTTTATTGGCTGCAACCAAGTACAAAAAGAAATACAAAAGATTTGATGCTAACAATCTGTTCAGCAACATCGGTTCAATTTGCTATTATAATCATTTCTAACGTGTTAAAGTTGCAAAAACAGTCTTTTCTTATAGTTCATAGAGTCATTTGTCTCTGCTGAGAGTTACGGGCACAGATCAGTCAGTTCCAGCAGAGAATCAGACAGTCTTTGATGTGTGAGACACTAACACACAGAATTTCATTTTCCCAAGGCCACAGCCGTGAACTTTAGCTTATAAAAGTTGATCTGAAAAGGTTTTCCAACCCACATTTTCATTCTTATACACTGACTTCTAAAACACAAGGCAATTTAAAGATACAAATTAAGTGCATAAAAATAGAATGTTTTCAAGTTTGCCGTAAAAGTCCATCCAGCAGTATAATATTTATGCATAAACAAAACATTAGTTATTAAAATACAATGAAACGGTTAGAATTTTTACGTAGGTCTGTAGTAAAGAAAGTGGATTGACAGACTGAATTAACTAATCAACTAGTTGTGATAATTTATTACAAATAGTTGTAATAAGGAATCTATAAAAGCTTGTTTCCGCCACAGAATAAAAAAATTCAAAGAAGATTGTGACTTTTTATTGACTTTTTTTTCTCACAATTGCGAGTTATAAAGTCAGAATTGTGAGATATAAACTTTTTTCTTGCAATTGCCAGTTTATATCTCGCAATTGTGAGTTTATTTCACGCAATTCTAAAAAAAAGAACTGTGAGATAAAAAGTCGCAATTACCTTTTTTTTTTTTTTTTTCAGTGGTGGAAACAAGCTTCCACTGGATTCTGATTGGTCGTAGTCAATGAAGAAACAGGAAATGGTTTCTCTACTTCCTGTGTGTAACTCTCCTCATCCAGCGGTGAGTGACAGCTGTTTTTAACGGGATAGTTCAGTCATTTTTTAAGCATTTATTTCATGTTCATCTACTGTGAAGAAAGTCATACATATTTGGAACGAGTAAATGACAACAGAATAATGATTTTCGTGTGAACTGTCCCTTTAAGAGTGTTAGTGATAATATTTCATTCACAGTTTTTATGAAAACAGAAGAACGTTGAAGATCAACATGGCGTTCCGATGATCAGCTCGGGTGGACTTTCCTTGACTTTATCAAAGAACGCCACGGGCGACGTTCCCGACACGATCTTCAGCTTGTCCTCCTGGACGGAGACGGGCGAGGACAGGGACGAGGAGACGGCCGTGGCGTTGGTGGAGGAAGACGAGGACGTGGAGGACGAGGAGGGATCCGGCAGACACTCGTCGCAGCAGCAGCAGCAGCAGTCCATGAACGCCTGGCCCAGAGCGCGACAGAGGCAGAGCAGCAGGACGGGCGTCGCCCCCGCCCGCACGAACAACAGGAACTGACCAATCAGAGCCAGCAGAGCCCGTGTGGCCACGCCCACCTCCACGCCTGCATACGCCAGCACAATATTCCAGGCGTTTTCCGGCAAACTGCACACGGCGTATATGGACGCCAACGCCACCACCGTACGGGTCAGCTGACGCTCTCGTCGCTGCTTTTTCGGAGACGAAGACGCGGAGGACGACGCGGAGGACGGCCGTTTCTCGTCGGCGACGTGCCGCGTGAGCAGCTGACATGCGCCCGTGAACAACAGTGGCAGGCAGAAGAAGCACCCGAAGGTCCACCACATTCTGGACTGGTGGTACGTCAGCACCAGCGAGTACAGCGTCTCGGGCAGCGCCGCGGATGGCTGCTGGCTACACGAGTCCACCGGCAGACCCGTCCGCGGAGACACTTCCTGCTCCAGCTGCCACATCAGCAGCTCCGGGGCGGCCAGGACCAGAGATCCCACCCAGATGACCGAAAGCTTGGCCAGGATGGACTGACAGGACTCGACCTGCCGCGGCCGTGCCTGAACGCTGGTCACCGCGTGGAAGCGATCGATGCTGAGCGCGCACAGAGTGAAGGTGGTCACGCCCAGCGACGTCACCTAAAAGACACGTCAACAAACACACGTCAACAAAATCACATGACCTCCATGGTATTAATGCAGTTGACCATGGTAATACTACATTTTTTGACCCATACCATGGTAAAACTTTTTTAAAGACATTTTTAGACGTACCATAGTAAAATCATAATTTTGGACACATATCATGGTAAAACTTTTTTAGGGCATGTACCATGGTCATACCATATTTTTGGACATGTACCATGGTAAATC
Organism: Mylopharyngodon piceus; assembly: GCA_039654765.1. Taxonomy (NCBI): domain Eukaryota; kingdom Metazoa; phylum Chordata; class Actinopteri; order Cypriniformes; family Xenocyprididae; genus Mylopharyngodon; species Mylopharyngodon piceus. The sequence continues at coordinate 48,144,223 of CM077438.1, forward strand.
TATGTTCTCGTTTTACATATACTATGGTGATGATGTTTTTTAGACATACAATGGTGATACTATATTTTTGGACACATTTTATGGTAAAACTTTTTTGGGGTATGTACTATGGTAAAAGCATGTTTTGGACATGTACCATGGTAAAAGCATGTTGTTTTTTACATCTACCATGCTCATACCATGTTTTTGGACATGTACCATGGTAAATCTATGTTCTCGTTTTACATATACTATGGTGATGACATGTCTTTTAGACATATACAATGGTTATACTATGTTTTTGGACACATATCATGGTAAAACTTTTTTGGGGTATGTACCATGGTCATACCATGTTTGTGGACATGTACCATGGTAAAAGAAAGTTTTTTACATCTACCATGGTGATACTATGTTTTTGGACACATATCATGGTAAAACTGTTTTTTTTATTTTTTTTTTTTTTTTTTTTGGACATGTACCATGGTAAAACCATGTTTTTTGAACATGTCCAATGGTTTTGTCATGGTAAAACTTTTTTGGGGGGCATGTACCATGGTCACACCATGTTTCTGGACATGTACCATGGTAAAAACATGTTTTTTTTGGACAAGTACCATGGTCATACCATGTTTTTGAACATGTACCATGGTAAAACTATATTTTTTGAACATGTACAATGGTGATACTATGTTTTTGGACATGCACCATGGTAAAAATGTTTTTGGACATCTACCAGATTCATGCCATGTTTTTGAACATGTACCACCATGGTAAAATCATGTTTTTTGCACATGTACAATGTTTTTTTTTGACACATATTATGGTAAACCACAATTCTGGACATATGCTATGTTAGTACCATGGTATTCTTTGAAGTACCTTGGACACCCATATAAGTGTTATTGTATATGCATATGCAATCATTCAGTACTATGGTATGTATATATTAAAGTACCATGATTTTACCATTTTATGTGATCAAAAATACATGATGTCAGTAAGGGTGATAAAAATAAGGGTTGATTTTCCCAAGTCATACAGAATATTGAGTCGATTTGCATCTCATCTAATATGTTAATTCCCTGTCATGTGAAATGTTTTAGGGCTGCAGAAGTGGGTCAACAGACACGCAAACAGACAATCCTGCCCTTAAAACACACTCAAAACACTCATTCAACACGCTAATGGACCCAATTAGTGCCGCTAATTACCCGGAGATCTCATTTACATGACAATCTGGAGAGCTGGTGCTTCAAAGAGGAGGCTGGAAAATGAACTCAAGAAACTGCCGCACAATGACACACACCCACTGTGACTGACGACGGTTTGTTAAGAGCAAAACAAGAGAAAGTTAACGCGTCTGTTCGCTCAAGAGAAATGATGTGGTATTACCATGTTTTCATATATTGGGGCGTGTCTGTCCCGAACCCTAACCCCTAAATTTCAAATTGTGAAAATGATATTGAAATAATTTTTGCAATTTTTTCCATTGTTGTTTTAAAAAATATATTTTTTTAAAAAAGTGAAGTTAAAAAAAAATATTTATTTTATATTTTAATTTTAAATCATAAAACTTTATGTAAAAAATGTGTCCCTCATGTTCATGTCACTACTGAAACAGTGTGTGTTTGAGTCCATTGTCTGAGACTGATTTTAACACTCTTCTACATTTCTGATCAGGAAATATTCCTGTGTCCCTCCCTCTCATAGCCTCTCTTTCAGAGTAGATAGGTCCATCATTTTGAGTTAAATGTGTTCAGAAGTCTGAAAATCTGTGTGTAACTTTAAGGAACGTCACTAACAAACACCTTTTTCTGCAATTAAGCAAACTTTTTTGGGTGTTATTCCATAAAATTGATTGTTTATGTGTGTACAACTGTTCAGAACTGTGTTCAAAAGTGTCTAAAATCATCACTACCGTAACTTCACCACATGTTTCGGTCGTGACTGTTTCGGTAGTGACATCATTGTTTTGGTAGTGACAAAAGGAACACATAATCATTTATTTGGGGGAAATAAATGAAATTTTAGTACAGTTATGCAAATCATTAGTATTTTAATATGTTTTAGTATTTGAGTTAAATCCTGTAATGTGATGTGGTCACTACCAACACATTACTGTCACTACCGAAAATGTGCAGTCACGACCGAAACATGGGATGTTTTGTCAAAAATAAAGTATATTGAATGATCAACTAAGATGTTATTATAGTGTTTGGTTCAATGTATATTCAAACTAATGAATCCTTCACTTTGAAATCAGTGTGATAAACTTTATGACTTTTACAAAGAAAGACTGGATTCAAAATACAACAAATCTCATAAATTACACTTGAAATATTGTTAAAATTGTTATTGTTATTGATTTAACTGTGAAAACTTAAAATAGCAAAAAATATATTTACAAGGTAGATGTAAACAAAATCTTAATAGGTCAATGTGACCCTTCTTATTAAATTATTTATTATTGTGTTTCGGTAGTGACAAATTTGGGGAGATGAAAAATATTCCAAAACTTTCTGAAAATACAATATGAGAATTAACTGCACAATTGGTACCTTGGATATTATACAATTTGCATACATACAAAATTTGTGGAAAAAGACATTTCCAACTCTGACTTTGAACCAGTTCTGTAGAATGACCCATACAGCTTTTTTTGTTTAGACAGAGAGATAGTGTGTGTTTTAATTATAATCAGACTGGTTAATTGATTGGTTTTTGTCTCACACACCTCCACATATGGCACTATCCTGCAGGACAGATCTCCCATCAGTCTTCTCTTGGTCAGCTCGTTGAGGATCACCACAGGCAGGCAGAAGAACAGGACCATGAAGTCCCAGAAGGCCAGGCTGGCCAGCGCGCAGTTCCACGTGCTCTTCAGGTAATAATTGTGCCACACGATACACATGAGCGCCAGGTTACCCACAATGCCCACTGAGAACACGATGAGCGACAGCAGCATGACGGCGTACGCGCTGTACGACTCCTCCGTGAGCGGGTACAGCGGGTTGTGAACGCGCAGCGAGCCGTTGAACGTTCGCGGTGTGGTGAAGAACGCGTCCGGGTCGGGATGAGGGCGCGCGTGTCGGTCTCGCT